>CAXKVW010000759.1:0-587183 GCA_964058825.1 Carex arenaria
TTGTTTAGGTTCAAGGTGAACCAAGAGGCGTATCCGAGAAAGAGACGAGATCTAAAAGGAAAATCGGCTTCTCTCCATCAAGAGATTTGACAATCTCTTTAGGTAAAGGTTTCCATCCTCTTTAGCAATAAATTAGTTGATATTGATTTATCTTAGTACACATTAGTTTGATGAAGAAAATCTTGTTTGTTTTTGTCGTATAAATAAAATCTTTTGTGTATAGAGCCAAGTGGTGATAGGAAAATTTTAAAATTCTCACCATATAGCATACACATGAAATCCCAACATATACTACAAAGTCTTTCATGTTACAATGTCGAATCTATATATAATATATACATACAATAAAACAGTAGTCTTATAACTTTCAATTCAAATCATTTTAATTAATTTTTTTAAGTAATTAATGATATTTTTTTTAAATGATGTTATTAATATTATTATACACGATTTTTAGGAAAACATTTTAAATGATGTTATCAAATCATTTTAAAAAAAATTGACACTTCTACCAAAGTTTTATTTTTTCTAATAACACACAATGAAATATTTCAATTTTTCTTATAGCTGCGAAAAATCCGATCTGAAAAATATTGATCCGGATTATTTGTTTTAGTCCTTCTAATAAACTAAATTATATATTTTTTCTATCTAATTTCAAATAAACATATCAAAAATTTCTAAAACTTTAATAAAAAAATAAAAAATTATAACTTTTTCCAAAAAAAAAAAAATAGGGACCGGCCATTTAATAGCCGGTTTTTAATAAATTAGGAACCGGCTATTAAATAGCCAGTTTGGATTGTTTTGATAGAATTCAGTTTTAGTTGACAGAATTGGCGAATTATATGAATTGGTGGACATGAATAAAAATCGCGGGGAGAAAAAGGAGAAAAGGGAGAAAACGCGGAGAAAAAAAAAGAAATAACATGAGAAAAAATAATAGCTGGTCAGAATCGGACAATTCAACACTTTCTTGTCTTTGAACCTTATCGCCTTGACTGCATATATTTTATGCTTCTACATCCTTCAAGAGCAAATGTAAAAGACAAATTAGTAAGGAAATCGATCTTATGTATATACTTTTTCAACCCAGTCGAATCCAAGATATTTTTCCTTGCTTGGAGGGATGGAAAAGTATACAAAAATATTTGCTTACTAATTAATTTGCTTTTATTCTCGATAGTAAAAAAGTATACAAAAATAATTTGTCCAGGAAATTTCATTCCGCTTGTATATTAATTAATTTTGATGAACAGAAAATATTTTTATTTTGGTCATGCATTTTTTAAATGCTCGTAATATATGAAAATATGTTCTTTCAAGTACATAGTAACAAGGTCGTAAATAAAAAATAAAAAATAAATTCGATATCTTTCGTTGTTGGTTTTGTAGAGCATAAACCCATCTCTAATAAAAAGGAAGACAGACTACAGATTGACAAAAATGAAGATGGGACTAGGGCTGCATAAAATATTCGTAGTTCATGATTCGATTCGAGTTTGATTTTAAAAAGTTCATAAAATTCGATTCGAAATAGTTTGAAATTAATTCAAACCAAACTCAAACTAGACTTGATTTGTTCAAAATAGATTAGCAAACTATTCTAGTTCGAATCTCAAAGTAACATGAATTGTTGATTTCCACTAATGACTTATGTTCGCTGATGACTTAAAAGTTAAAACATAAGACCGTTCAGTCATAAGTCATAACTCGTAAGTCGTTACTCTTGCTCTCAGTTCTGAAATCCTAAACAATTTTCATCTCTCGCTCTTGGCGACTACGATCACTTTTTCTTGTTGTAAAAAAGTTCGTAAAATATTTGAAATTGAGTTCGTAAAAAATTCAATTCAAAATTAATTCAAACCAAACTAAGTTCGAAATTAATTCAAACCAAATTCAAATTGGGATAAGTTCGTTTCGGTTCGATTCATTTGCAGCCCTAGATGGGACCCCCCATGATCTCATGATATTTCCAATTATCTCCATGATAAGAATGAGATCAGATGAAAAAGAAACACATTTGGTGCGCTAATTTTTGTGTTGAATTTGCTTGCATGGGTGGTATTTTTTCAAATTTGAAATTTAGGGTGATAACTAATTAATTTTGAATTATTACCGTAGTAACTAAATTTTGATTGGGTAATATTTTGGTGTCGTTAATTATCAATTTCAATGGTTCTTTTATCCTTCACGCAATCAAAATCAATGGTTTGAGTTTTCAATGTTGGTAGTTGGTACCTGTTTAATTTAGTGTTTAGCGCATGGTCATGACTTTCCAGTAGAGGTGTCAATGATATTGTTTTAAATAAGAGCCTATGGATAAGGTTTCAAACGAACTAGCGTGATCTTAAGAATTTTTTGAAGGGTAATTCTAATTTCACACGCTTAACCGTTCCCTAACTGTACCCCAGATAAAAACTCGTTAATCACGCTAAACGACAAAAAAAAAAGCGTTAATCACGCAAAAAAGATGTAGACCATAAAACCGTCCGATAGTATTCATTCTGAACACAAATGTATTCATTCTAAAACAAAAAAAATATTCAACTAAAGTCTGCATATTAAGACAAAAAAAAATGGACACATCACTCATCATCTTTTACACGTTTTTAGAGGTGGGTGGTTTTTTCTCCGTTTAATCAAATCAATATTTCTGACGATCTGTAAGGAATTTTTCAAATCTAAAACCACGAACGTATTCTAAATAATTTTCTCTTTCAAATGAGATCCATGATGACATACTTTCGAGTTGTCGGTTGCACAAGTATTCATACATAATACATCAAGTATTCATCCTGGTTGTGTAAGTATTCATCATTAAGATCCGCCTAGTTGTCATGCTAATCAATCCCTATGCTTGTAATACTCTTGATACATATTTACACTTACACGGCGATGATGAATACTTGCTCCATGAGAGATGAATACTTCCATAACGAGGATGAATACTTGTGCAACCGACAACTAAAAACGTGTAAAAGATAGGTGAGTGATGTGTCCAGTTTTTTTTTTTAAATACTTGATATCTTATGATGAATACTTGATGTATTACAGATGAATACTTGATGTATAATAGATGAATACTTGCGTGTGACAGTTGATTAGCGGGACAGTTAGGCAGATCCTAAGGATGAATACTTACACAACCTGGATGAATACTTGATATATTATGTATGAATACTTGCATGACGAGAATGAATACTTGTGCAACCGACAACTCGAAAGTATGTCATCATGGATCTCATTTGAAAGAGAAAATTATGTAGAAGACGCCCGTAGTTTTAGATTTGCAAAATTCCTTATAGATCGTCAGAAATATTTGTTAGATTGAACGGAGAAAAAACAAACCACCTCTAAAAACGTGTAAAAGATTGTGAGTGATGTGTCCAGTTTTTTTTGTCTTAATGTGCAGACATTAGTTGAATATTTTTTTGTCTTAGGATAAATACATTTGTGTTACAAATGAATACTAATGGTGGTCCGCGTCTCTTTTGCGGGATTAACGCATTTTCTGTGCGGTTTTACGCATTTTTGTTTGTCGTTTAGCTGTTTTAACAGTTTTTATCCGGGAGAGAGATAGGGGACGTTTCACGGGGGACAGCTAGGCGAATCCTTTTTTGAATTCGTTCTTTTAGTAAGTGCTCTTATAATTGCAAGATTCAATGATCAATACAATTTGTTTTTAAGGAAATTACTATGAAAAGTTCTTTTGTTAAAAGGAATGGAAATATGATAAGAGAAAGCATTTAATGAGGGGGAAATTTGTCCAAAAATATTTAATAACTTAGAAATGTTGTGTCGGTACCAAAATTTTTAACTTAATGATTAATGCTAAGTGCATAGTAACAAGGTTGTAAATAAAAAATAAAAATAATAACAGTAATTATACTAATAACAACAACAATGATAATAATAAAGTTTTAATTTTGTAGTTGAATAATATATTATGAATAAATTAAAAATTAATTCGTTAATTTAAATAACGAATCCAAGCCATTAAAATCTATCGAATTGACTTAAAATGAAATAGAGTATTCTTTAGTTCACCAAGTTTCTTTGTGAACTTAACTTTAAAACCTATCGAATTGGTTTCAAATGACGAATCCAAATCATTAAAACCGATCAACCTTACGAGTGATGCGTCTATATGCAAAAATTTTCAATTTTAGAACTAACTTAGTATAAAGTCAAGCGGTCAAAAGAGAAGATTTAGAAATTTATTTTTTGAATATTTTTTTACCACTTGACTCTATATATAATTAATTTGAACATGTAAAGTTTTTGCATGTAGACGCATCACTCATGAGATAGGTCAGTTTCAACAATTTGAATTTGTAATTTGAAGTTAATTCGATAAATTTTAAAGTCAAGTTTACTAACGGACTTGGCAAATTTAAGCATGGTTCTTCAACTCGGCCGAGTTGAACCGGAATCGGTCGGAGGCGAGCCGATTTTTCCCGAGTTGACTCGGCTTTGTGAGTTACGTGCATAAATTCGATAAATCGACTGTGAATCGAAACTATCGGTCAAATTTTCACTATTTCTCTTGTGTTTAGAGCGAATTTAAACTGTTTTGAAGATTAAATCGAATCAATTTGTATTTTTCCATGGTCTCGTCCAAGAGAATTGGGGAAAACAGATTCTTCTGCGAAGACAAGAAGAAGGTTTGAAAGAATTATAAAACCTTAAATAGACTGGGTGTACGTGAACCGTACAGTTTTATTTAGCTTCTGGCTTGCATCCGATCCAGTCAGATGGAGCAATTGGATCAAAGGATTATTGATGGTAAATGTTAGTATGCTTAGCGGTCCTTTAGCTTTTTATTGGGCGCTTACATGTAGAACTAAAAACTAAGAGGTCAAGGAAGCTGTTGAGAGGATATTATATATGTTGGTTGTTGAACCTTGGGATTGCTAGGTAACACAATTTTCCTTAATTCTGTCTTTATGAGTTTGATTGGTCCTGTTCTGCGATATCAGTTTTCAGTTCTGTTTTGTTCTTTGACAGTTTGATGCATAGTGGTGATCATATACAGCTGCTAAGTTCTGTCTAGTTCTGCTCTATTTGTTTTGTTTTGCTGTACTGCATAATGGTGATCATATATAGTTCCTAACTTCTGTTTAGTTCTGCTCTATTTGTTTTGTTTAGCTGTATTGATGCTTTCTGTGTACTGGTACCAGTAATCATCTGATCCTTATCTAAAAAATAATTAAAATAGTTATAGCTAACTTATTCAGCTTCAGTTCAGTGATCAAATTATAGGAAAGGGCAAATGTTGAATTTCCCTTAATTGAAGTTCAAATTGCAGGTCATGTAATGGCCAACCTACTTGGTATATTCTTCTACTTTTTCAAATGTTTTTTAGGTTACATACGAGATAACCCAAAGAACAGTTTAAGGTTAAAAAGCGCACGGCACACGGAGCAGACATGACAGTTTTAGATGACGCGAAGCACTTGACGTCATTGAGATGACCTCTCTTTCTATTAATCGGACGGTTTTAGATCGCGTTTCATATTTCTCTCTTATGGGGGGCATCTATCTTTCTCTCTCATGCGAATCCCACATGGCCACATCTTAAAAAAGTATGCGATCCCAACAAGGATAGCAGAGGAATTTTTTTTTGTTTGTTTGTTTGTTTAATAAAAGTAGTGGAGGAAGTCCACCTATTTTGCTGAAGCATCATGTTTTACTCTTGCATTTGAATTTCAATACGTACATCTGCATGTTCTTTTTTGAGAAAAGATATTGTCCCCCCAAACAAAATCCTTGGATTATCCCAGAAGTCTTTAAATAAGATTTTAACTGACTTTTAACAGTCCAATTTCAAATTACTTTATTTAAAGTTAAAACCCAATCTCTTTGATCTTTTTTTCCATTTCTTGCTCTCTCTTCAAAATTTCTGATCACCTAGATTCGATGTCTCATATCTCTTAGTGCAAGCTTGAACTTGAAAAAGTTCACGAAGCTGCACAATTATGTCATAAGCACTTAATTTCTCAAGCTGCTTTTGAAGCTCATAATTCATTATCGTGTACATGAGACAAGTGACATCAAGATCATTATTCACATGCTTATCATATTTCTGTTGTGTCTCGGCAATAACCTTTCCTTCAGTATCAGTTTCTGATTTTTCAGGAAGGGATTTCTCTAGAACGTATTCATTTTTCTTTTATTTGAGAATAATGTGTAAGTTTCTATACTAGTCTAAAAAGTTTGGACCAGTGAGTTTTGCACTTTTTTTTCAATAGCAGATCACAATGTAAAAATGGATGTATTTGTCATTATCTACAACAAAATAAATATGCAAAAATTTAGACTTAAACTTTATATTTTAGAAAAACCTCTATTAAAAAGTTTACTACTCCCACTATGTTCTTTAAAACCGATGTCACATATAAAATCACATAGCGGACCAAGCCATATTTCACCAAATCCAAGTGAGCTTTAGCATCATTACTTGAATTTAGTTATTTAGGTAATCATTACTTGCTAATTATATCTAATATAATTCTAGTTTGTTCGAAGTAACATCCCATGTTCCGACTCCTCAAATCTATTCCCCAGGGTCCAAAGACGTTTTGATAGCCTAGTTAAGTAAAACCGAATCTCTACATATAAGTGTCAAACACTCATATCCTACCTTATTAAGATAACTAATGATACCTTGCTTTGGCAAGCCCATCAATTAGTGATCGAAACCTTGATAGGTTAGAGATTTTGGAAATGCATGAAACTTAATTTTTTTTTAAGGGACTTTATTTTTTACTTTGAAAACATGCTATGTAATAAATAATTAAATAATAACATGAGCCCAATTCAGAAGTAGAATAGTATGATCAATGGCATGATAATCTCTATTGTAAGACTCCACTTGACAATAGCCAACATCCATACTTCATGTAATCTTTTTTATTCTAACCAAAATAACTACTCTAGTCACAATAAAGAAAATACATACATGTCCTAAATTTAACGGTTCGCAGACCGCATAAATGATACATAATAAGTGACATGCAAGTCATCCTTTTAATTATAAAATAAATTTAATTCACGGAGCACCTTAGGCCGCATTTACATACATCATGCATACATTCATTACAATATTTCACACAAGGCAACAGGATCATACTATTCACATATTCCGTATCTACAAAATAAAGTTACTCATAGAATACAATTCTAAATATGGGCTCATGTATAAAGTAATATATACGAGGGGTTTCCTTACCCTGCTTATAACTTCGACGGTCCCGCTGATTATTAATTAATATTTACAAACATTTATAAAAAAAAACATTAAACAGTGACATCTAATTTTGAAAATGCATTCTAGATGAATTTTGTGTCAACATCATATATTCAATATGAAAAAGGGTTCCAGCAAGGCAGCAACTACCGCTCGCTAGTCGCTAGAAAGGAATATTAATTAATATTTTCTACAGAATTTTTCTTCTTAGCTAAGGGATATCTTTCTCTGCTTTCTCGCTCCAAGTTCACACCTCAGGCTCAGGTTCTGTACAGAAAGGGATCTTTTGTAGCAGCCATATATTGTATATATTATACATGATTAAGTGTTGCCGTGTTGGTAAGGTGCTACATTTGTCACTGAGCACTCTTACAAACGGTCCTATAAAGAAGTAATTAGAGAAAATCCAAGGCCCAAACCCGCTGGTGCTTGTTTCGCAAAAGTTTTTTTTTTTTTTGATTTCAAACCCGTAGGCATATATTAGAATAAAATGTTAAAACATACATAGTGGTACCAGAATAGACTCCAGGAGTTACAAAAACTGCAGTACTATCCTAAGCAAACTACAAAATTTAAAGACAATCTTCCTAGTAATCAAGAAAGAAAGAAAGAAACATAAACCTACTTAATTATGACAATTATCTTATAATTGCTATTTCCTGTGGCTCTGTCCCCCAGTTTAGAAACTTGGGTGTGCCGCCAATTCTTCTTCAGTCTCTGTCTGGAGATAGTAGGAACCTTTGTGAATTGATCCTAGTTGGTATTTGCATTTGTTCTCTTAAACCAGCACTCGGAAATCCCGTGAATGTGGTTTTAGTTTGTCTTGCCCAGTTGGCCAATCTGTGTGCCTCTTGTACCAGTTCTCTTGGTATGTGCTGTACCAGTGCCTCGTTGCCCAGGCTGTGCAGCTCCAATGCGCACTGGGCCACTGTCTCTGCCGCCTTCCAGTGAGGTAAATTCTCAACACTGTTTTGCTGTACCGCCTGTGTCAGTGTCTTACAATCCCCATAACACACATACCTGCTGGGTCCCCATTGTTCTCTGTCCTCCTTGATGTAATTAAGGACCCACAATAAGGCCACAGCCTCTGCCTCAAACGGATGGCTTGCCTGAAAGGCCCCCGTGTGTACTCGCACCAGTTCTCCTCTTGTACCCCATACGACCACTCCCATTCCCGCATTACGATTTTGATCCCACGAGCCATCATAAAGTACAATTTTAGTTTGTGTTGGTACCTTTATGACCGCTGTGCTGGCTGCATGCGCGGTGTCTGTCTGATTCCAATTGTGCGAAGATTCCATTGCCCTTGCTTTTTTTAGAACTTCCTGTGGTGTACTCCTTTTGCCTTGGAAAACCTCTTCGTTTCGGGCCTTCCACAAACACCAGAGGAGATTCCCAACAATTGTGACTTGTTCCTCATGCAGTTCTTTTGTGATCTCTAGCAAGGCATTGGGGAATTGTAATGGGAGCACTTGAACTCTAATGCTAATAGGAGATGCAAACCATACAGCACGGGCAAGGGGGCAGAAGAAGAGCATGTGCATTAGAAACTCATTCTCTTGCTGGCATCTGGGGCATCCAGGTCTGATTGAGTTGATTCTAGTGTTAAGAGCTTGTAAAGTGGGGAGGCCATCATGCAATGCTCTCCACAGGAATGTTTTGACTCTAGGTATGAGCCTTTTCCATTTCCAGATTTGCCCCAGAGTTGTTTCTGTGCTTCACTGTAAACCGGTATAGACATCCTCTGTTGCTTGAGTTCCTCATATCCTTCTTTAGTTGTATATGTCCCCCTTTTGCTTTTCAGCCAAATCAGTCTGTCAGGTAGAATGGCATCTCTTTTTGGTCTCCTTGTTCCATGGAGGATGTACTGTAGCGCGCCAGGTCCTAACAGGTTTATTATTTCCTGTTCCTTCCATTCATTCTCGTTGTGGTCATATAGAGATTGCACCGTTGCATCGCGCTGGCTGTTTGTCAGAACCCGTTGAGGGGTCCAATGTTCAAACCAGGGCTGGTTCAGTGCTCTGACTGATGCTCCGTTTTGTATTTCCCATCGGATATCCTCAATGAAGAAACCTTTTAATTTTTGTACTGCCCGCCATAGTGCACTGACCCTGGAGGTTCTTTTTGTTCCCCAAAGATCCCCCCTTGCACAGTATTTTGCTCTGACCACCGGCACCCACAGGCGGTCACTGTTAGTTGCCAACTGCCAAACCACCTTGAGTAATAGGGCCTCATTAAAGATTCTAACATCCCTAACTCCCAAACCACCTTCCTCCCAACCCATGCATATTTTCGACCATGCTATCATGGACATAAACCTGTGTCTGTCTAACTTTCCCCAGAAGAATTTACGGATCAGAGCAGTGATTTCATTGGCGGTTTTTGTTGACAACAGCATGGTGCCCATGTAGTATACCGGAATTGACAACAGGACGGATTTGAGGAGAGCTAATCGCCCCGCATGGGAGAGGAGCGAGATCTTCCACCCTGCTAACCTTGAAGCAAACTTGTCAAACAATACTGCTTGTGTCAAGTTCTGTTGTGTGTCATTCTGAGAGATTATGATTCCTAAATACTTCTCATTGTCCTCTGCATTTTGGGCTCCCAATTCATTTAGTATCCACTGTCTTGTTTCCCCGTCACAGGATGCACTAAACCAGACTTTTGATTTATTTGGGTTGATAGTCAGACCCGAAACCCGTGCAAACTGAGCCATGATCCGTTTGAATTCCCCAACTTCCCCTTGTGTGGCCGTTCCCATTAACATTAGATCGTCAGCATACATGAGACTTGTCAAAGCCGGCGCCGTTTTGGCCAATTTAATGCCAGTCAGACTTTTGCGTTGCACAGCCAATTGTATATGTCTGGATAGGAATTCCATTGATAGAATGAACAAATATAGTGATAGAGGGCAGCCCTGACGGAGCCCTCTTGTTGGAGAGATGAAGCCATCCCCTTGTCCATTAATTTGTATTGTAACCCTACTCAGTGCCATGGCCGACATAACAGTAGCAATTAAACTTTCAGGAATTTGAACCGCTTGCATTGCCGCTCTGACGAAGTCCCATCGTACCGTATCAAAGGCTTTGTTAATGTCCGCTTTGAGTAGAAAGGCTTCTTCTTTGTATGTTGGCAAATTAAAAGAGTGCGCCACCTCTCTCATTAGGATAGTGTTATCAGCTATTGATCTTCCCTTTAAAAATGCGGTTTGGTTTTTGGATATGACCCTCTCCATATATGGTTGAAGTTTGTTGGCTATCAATTTCATGAGTAACCTATACACAACATTCCCAATAGTTAAAGGTCTGTAATCACGCGGTGTCTTTGGATTCTCATTTTTTGGTATAAGAATCAATCTACTAGATAACCATTCTCTTGGGGTGAGACCTGTGACAAATACCCTTTGAATTGCGGCTGTGATGTCGTCCTTCATCATCTCCCAATTGATTTGTAGAAACCGGGCCGTCATGCCATCTGGCCCAGGGGCTTTATCGGGGCCCATGGCGAAGAGAGTGTCCCTGATTGTCTCTTCTGTTGGAACTCTGCGCAGAGATTGCTGCTCTTGATCGGGTATCTGTGGGAATTGAAGCTGTATGCATTCCTGCATGTATCCCTGTAGGTCCTCATTTTCCTCCTGTTGGTTAGGGCAATAGATGGACTTGAAATATTGGACAAAGGTTTTTCGGATTTGGCTTTCACCCGTGACAGTGACAGAATCTTCATTCTCTATTTGTGTAATATAGTTGCCCCTCCTCCTCTGGGTTGCCACCGCATGGAAGAAAGCCGTGTTCCTATCACCTTCCACCTGCCACTGAATTCTTGCCCTTTGTCTCCAATATTCTTGCAATTCATCCTCCGCTTTGTAATATTCAGAAAAAAGGAAATTTTCGTAATCACCATTCTGTATACTTGGGTGTAACATTTGGTGATTGTAGATGAGGCCCTGTAGGTAATTCATGCGATTCTTTGGGGACTGTCTGGTTGCTGCCCATCTCTTGAGTTCATTACTAACATGTGACAGTCTCTCTGTAAGTGGTTTGTGCCTTGTGCGGTCCCAACTCGTCTTACAAACCGCCTGAAATTGCGGATCCGCCAACCATCCATTCTCAAATTTGAAAGTTGGTTTCGGCCTCAGTGTTTCCCTGGTACGCAGCAGAATCGGTGCATGGTCGCTGTATATTCGTGGTAGGTGGTTGACATAAGCCTGCGCAAACATCTGGCTCCACTGTACCGTAACCAAGGCTCTGTCCAAACGCTCAAAAATGGCGGATGAGGTACTCTGTTTGTTAGTCCAGGTATATACGGGTCCCTTAAAACCCAGATCCATCAGACCCGCATCAAAAATGAATTTTCCAAATTCCCGGCTGTTAGCATTGAGGTTGGGGTTGCCACCAACTTTGTCGGCCGTTGCCACAATCGCGTTAAAATCACCTATTATACAAGCTGGCTTGCCATGTGTGATTGCTTGTATCTCTGCCCATATGGTTCTGTTATGTTTGTGAGAAGGATCTCCATATACACAAATTAAGGTCCAGCTTGGCATGCTTGGCTGGGAGACAGATGCATGTATAAAGTACCTATTCTTTTTGACAATGTGGACCATGATGTTATCAGCCCATAAAAGCCATAATCCACCAGACCGGCCCACGGCCGGTACGAAACAGTAATTGGACATCTCAAGAAGAGGGAGAAAAATTTTGGATTTTCGGGATGAACACTTTGTTTCCACAACGAAAGCCAGTGTCGCTCGCGTTGCCCGGAGGGTCCTTGTTAGGAATTGGCGTTTCCGTAGGCCTCCGGCCCCACGGCAATTCCATGCCAATATATTCATATTGGGTTCAGAGGCGAATCATCCGTGTTCGCCTCCGTGATCCTTCTTTTTGGCACTCGTTGTTGTTCCAGGTGGTCTTGCACAGTCACAAGAGTGCCATTGTCAGAGGAGTTGACTTGGTTTGGGTTGTGACTGCTGCTTGGGTGGGAGATGTTGGCATATTGATAGGCAGGTGGATATTGTTGGCGTGGTGTTTGGGTTGACTGTGCATATAGGCCAGGAGGTGAGGCTGGGCCGCCGGATGTTAGATTCAGGTTCAGGTGGGGCCTAAGCCCAGTATTATATGGCCCAGTTGCCGTCTGGTGGATGCCAGAAAAACAAGGTGCACTGTCATGCTGGCCCGGCTCTAGTCCAGAATTTGGGTATTGGGCCCGGCCTGGTGCAGCGTTATTTTGGGCCCTGTGTGTTTCACTTGATGGCAGAAGTGCCGGATCATTAACCCAACCCTGTATTTTCCGAAGTCCAACTCCAGCTAATTCCGGCCTAGTAGTGAACCGGGGGTCAAACTGTAATCTCTGAAGTCTAAGTTGGTCTGCGCAATGGTCCTCGTCATGGCCAAGTTTGGCACAAAAAAGACAGATAGTGGTGAGTCTCTCATAAACCAGATAGACCTTGATGGTTCCTAACAATGGGTGACCTACCTCTAAATTGTCCCTGAGTGGTAGGTCAATTGGCATCAACAGTTTGACTCTATAGATTTTCTGTCTAAAGGAGAGTGTTTCCATTACCTTTGAGATTGGTGTACCAACCTTGGTTAGCATCTGTAGAATGCCTTCCTTGGTGAAGACCTCTGTCGGTGCTCTGTGCACCTGTACCCATATCTCCATGTGGGAAACCATTGGCTGTGCAAGATCCGTGGGGCCGTACAGCCTTCTGAGAATGACCATGTCATTGCGATAAGTCCAGATTCCGCGGTTAAGGACCCGGAGAAGGTCAGCCTCTGTTCTGAAATGGATGAGGTAGAGGTTTTTGGCCACTATAGTGAAAGTGGTCTGTGGGTGTGTTTCCCAGGCCCGTACCATTACTCGAGATAACTGGCTCAGGAGAGGGGAACGATCAGTCACTATCCTCAGCAGAGCACATTTGGACCAATCCTTAGTCTCAAATGCCCCTTGTCCTAGTTGCAGTGGTTCTTCATGACCCTGGTCCGGGTTTAGAGCTGCGAATTGCTGCAGGAATTCATCATCCGGTAGTTCCATTGGTAATACCTTGCTGTTAGAGAGGTGGAGGGGAGATAGCAGCTTTTTTGGTGGTGGTTGATATAATTGGATCTCTTCTTGCCCTTGAGCGGTCCCTTTTGTTTTGGGGGATGCTTTGTTTATAATTTGTAACTGCTGCGGCCTTTTACTGAGGATGATCTTTTGGAGAGAATTTTGGGCTTCTTTAAGACTTGGTGGCCCTCTTTTTGCCTCTGACGGACCTTCTATAGTTTTACTTCCAGCCTTCTTAGGGAAAGGGTCATTATTGTTGGTCCAGTGGGGTTGTTGGTTTTTATTGTTCTGGAAGATTCTGTAGTCTCTTCTTTGGGGATCCCAACCGTCCGATGTACTTTCTGTGGTGTCCTTGACCAGCATGAGAAAATCTCCCACAGTGAAAGTAATCAGTTTTCGTTGTCTCATAGTAGCCAGGCCGCCTGGGCTGTGGTCCCTGGCCTTAACACCGGTTGCTAGAGGGCCTGCCTTAGTATGTATTTTTTTCATAATGACCACGTGTCCCCCCTTAATAGGTGCTCGCAATTTGTCGTCTTGCCATCTATTGTCTGTGTTCCCTTAGGCAACAGTCTTCTGTAGCAGGTGTAGGTCCACATAGAGTCTAAACTGGCCAATCGTCAGAATCCCTTTCTCCGTAAGGTGATCAAAAGTTGGGGCATTTCCATTTTTAGCTTTCATAACACTCAGCCTGCCCTCCCTCTGTATCCGTGCCGCTTTTTCCTGTTTGGTGACAACGGTCCCCTTTGTACTGCGTTGGTCCTGCGCTTGTGCACCTGGTCCTTGTACACCAGGGGCTATGTCCGGTGAGATGCCCGCCGTGTCCGGCAGGCGGTTCATTGGTGGCAAGTCTTGCACGTGAGGTGCTTCAGTCGGTTCAGATGGTGATGACGGTGCTGGTGGGGGGGGATGTGCCCGGCGATGGGAAACTAGCCGATCATGGAAGCTGGTCATTGATCGGCGCACAAAGAATTCATGGTGCCCAATGTCAGAACCATACCTGTCCGTGCTGTCTTCCGGCGGTGGCAAATCCAAGCCATCGGGTGGCACCTCCATGTACCTCCAAGAGACGACCTGGATCTTACATTCCTTCCAATGATTACCATACGGTAAGATAGTGCTATACGGAATCCGGCGAGGGTCCGCACAGCGAGCCCACAAGCATAAAGCCATATGGTTCACTCCCTGAACATTTTGTTCATCAGTTCTTTCTATGTCCCCAAATTGTGAGATCAATTGATTGAAGAAGAAGGGGTGCCAGAATTCTTCCAGGAACCGGGTGATTCGCACACGGACACGGTAAGGTTTGGTTTGAAGTCGGGCATCCCACATGGTATCCCACTCTCTCATCCTCCATCCCGTTTGTTCTCCCCATCTGTTGGCCTCTTCCAGGACCAGGAAGATGTTCAATTCATCAGGTATCCGTACCCGGAAACTGGTGGGTCCACAGCGCCAGTATCTGTAGTTAGCCATGGTACCTCCAAATGTCTCAGCAAGAAAGTATGTCACATCTTGGATTGTACCACCTTCCATTACTACCCTGTCCCGGGCAAGAACCAGGATGGATCCCTCCAGTTCTTCCAGTATCGCCTGATGGATATCATTCTCCTGGAAGTGAACACAGCCAGTCTGTATCTGGGTGGTGCACAGTGGGTATTCAACTGCCATGGTGTGAGTGTTGGGTTGATACGTAATAGTATGCAGAAAAGAAAACAGTAGGATAGAGAGTAGAAACAGTAGAATAGAGCGTAGCAACAGTTGAGTATCGTGTAATTCAAAAACTTAAGATGTCCAGTATACTAGCAAACGTAATACATGTGGCTCAATAAAAGAAAAAGGAACAGTAATCAGTTCGACAAGAGCATTGATGGCCAGGAGATACCAAAATGGCAAGATTGGAATAAGTCTTGTTGAAGGTAGTTGGAGAGTACTGGCTAGCTTAGCTGCGTAGGTTGGAACATTAATGCCCTTCCACTCTCATGTAACTTCTCCTTCTTGATATCCTCCTAACATGTAGCTTGATGAATTGTTTCCTATACCCTCATGATCCAATTCGACAGCCTTGTCGCCCCTCCGTACTTCATTCGATTTGTAACAGCATTAAAACTCAGTGTAGTAGTTCCAATCCCCAAACGAAGGAATCTGCGGCCCTGTTTCGCAAAAGTTGAAAGCCCCAATTCAACACTTTTTCAACCCAGTCGATGCCGGGCTTGCGGGAAATAAATCTGCTGCGATTCTTTGCACTCTTACAAACGGTCCCTGCTTTTCCAGATCAAATCATTCTTTTTTTTTAATGCACGAATCTCAAAGCTGTTAATTTTTTGTGCGAATCTCAAAATAAATGAATGGTTTGATTTGGACAAGCAGAAAACCTGCGATTCCAAAGAATCGCAGCAGATTTGTTTCCGGGCTTGCGTGGGTGGTATTTTTTGTGCGCAGCTGCACATTAAAAAAAAAATACCATCTATATCCTTCAAGAGCAAATGTAAAAGCAAATTAATTAGCAAGGAAATCTTATGTACATACTTTTTTCAGCCCAGCCGATACTCGATTCCAAGAATAATATAATTGTTCTTTGCGTGGAGGGATGAAAAAGTATACAAAAATACTAGCTTTTATTCTCGATAGTAGAAAAGTATACAAAAGTAATTTGTCCAGGAAATTTCGTTCCGTTTGTATATTAGTTTTGATGAAACGAAAACATGTTTATTTTTGTTGACACATTTTTTAAATACTCGCAATATATGAAATAGTTGAAAAAAGAAAATAATATACATTATTTTTGTTATTCTATATTCATATATAGTAATTATATCGAATTTTTTTTACTTATCACATCAATAATTCAAAATTAATTATTTATCATTCTAAAGTTCAAATTTGATAAAACGCGTACCGTCCACATAGGCTCAACTTGCGCACAAAAAATTGGCACTTGCGCCAGCCCAATTTGCACACCAATTTGATTTCACAAACTAGGCTGATGCACCAGTCCAATTTGGTGTGCAAATCCAGCTTGCACACCAGATATGTTTTTTTGTTTATCTCATTTCATTCTTATCCCATGAACAAAATTTGTGCAGAGGTTTTTAGTGTGCGTTGACCAAATGTGTTTTTTTTAATCTCATTTAATTCTTATCCCCTGAACAAAATTTGTGCAGATGTTTTTAATGTGTTTTTATGAGAACCTGTTTCTAAAGCTGGCTATGTGACAAAAGACTAATTTATAAATTTTCTCTTAAGTTATATTTATGATGTGAATGTTAATAAAGGAGGGTTCAAATGCCTCCATTTTTTTGTGCCTCCATCATGCCTCCATTTTTAAAAAACTAAAATAACTCAAAATTTAAAACTTAAAATTCAAAATAAAACCGTTGGATGTGATATATATAATTTTATCTATCCACATGTAAAAAATTACGAGATTTCAACTTTGTTTTGGTTGTCATCAAGAGTTTTTTAAAAATGTACTAATTTGGATAATTTCTAGACATTGATTTTTCAACTTATTGAATCATATAAAAACAAAATTGAAATGTGATAATTTTTTATGAGCACATAAAGAAAATAATATAGATCACATCCAACGGTTTTATTTTGACGTTTATGATTTAAATTTTGAGTTATTGTAGTTTTTAAAAATAGAGGCATGATGGAGGCACAAAAAATGAAGGCATTTGAACCCTCCTCATGTTAATAATATCTTCTAAATATAGTCACTTCTTTTGAGCGGATTAAAACTTAAAAGCTGTCAAGAGCAAGGTTGGTGGCTTTAATTGTGAGTAATCATTTACTGATGGTTACTTAGAGCAACACGTGTCGTCTTTTATCCACTTTAAATTAAAAAAAATATAAATAATTATGAAACAAATAAGTGAAAGGTTTTAATAATATCATCAAATGCCCATTAACTTAGTGAAATATGTTACTAAATATGAGCCTCACATATGCTTGGTATATATTAATTTTAATGCATTTATTTTTTGAATATTTTTTTATCACTTGACTTTGAATAGAATTAATTTGAAAATGTAAAGTTTTTGCATTTAGACGATTGGTTGATTTCAACAGTTTGAATTCATTATTTAAAGTTAATACGATAGATTTTAAAGTTAAGTTTACAAACGAACTTGATGAACTTAAGAAAGCCATAGTCCTACTAATAAATACAATGATATTTCTTCTCCGTTTTCACCACTTGCTTCCTTTATTTGCACCGAATATTTTTTTTTCCAAAAGTGCTGCAGAAACATTCATGCACAAGCCTTACTGTTTTTTATATATACTCCCTCACAAGCCACATACAGTTCCATCTTCATCTTCATTTTCTAACTTTCACTTATACATCCAAGTATCCAACCGACCAATCCTCTTTCCCTCCGACCGTTACTTATCTTTTGTCATATTTTTGGAAATGGAGGACATTGGTTCTCTTACTGATCTCAACGACCAAGAAGTACTTCTTATAAATGATCAACTCATTGACAATGCTGCTATCACAGTTCAACTATCATCTTTTGAAGGTGAACCTTACCTGAGGGGCCCACAGCCAACACCCCAAACTACAGAGGCAGTAATTTTCACGGAAGGTGTTCATCCCATTCAGTTTCAGCAACCAGCAACAGTGGCAGTCGATCAGAATCTTCAGTTCCCTGGCTATGATACAGCAGTAGTGAATGATGTGGAGGCGCAGCTAGCAGCAGCGACAGCCGATCAGAATCTTCAGTTCCCAGGCGACGATACAGCAGTAGTATTTGATGTGGAGGCACAGCTGGATGTTGTTGATCTCACCCTTGTTCCAAATCGATCAAATCCGATTGGGCTGTTGAGGTTCATCACTGCTTCCACCCTTTTCTCCGCCACAATGGTTGGTGTTCTCTTCCTCCCTGGAGACCTTCACGGGGTCTATACAACATATGGGGTTAAGTCTTGTGCTTTACTTATTGTTTGTATCATCACTATTTCTATTATTTTCACTTATTATTATCTGGCTCTAAGATTTAATCATTTAATCTAGCTATATTTATGATGATCCTTATTTAAATTTACTTTTCAGAGGGTGAAGCTCATAGCGAGTGTTGGCACTCCAATTGTTTTCTCCGCATTTAGTCTTTTTGTTAGCTTCTGGCTTGCATCCGATCCAGTCAGATGGAGCAATTGGATCAAAGGATTATTGATGGTAAATGTTAGTATGCTTAGCGGTCCTTTAGCTTTTTATTGGGCGCTTACATGTAGAACTAAAAACTAAGAGGTCAAGGAAGCTGTTGAGAGGATATTATATATGTTGCTTGTTGAACCTTGGGATTGCTAGGTATCACTATTTGCCTTAATTCTGTCTTTATGGGTTTGATTGGTCCTGTTCTGCGATATCAGTTTTCAGTTCTGTTTTGTTCTTTGACAGTTTGATGCATAGTTGTGATCATACACAGTTGCTAAGTTCTGTTTAGTTTTGCTCAAGTTGTTTTGTTTTGCTGTATTGATGCATAATAGTGATCATATATAGTTCCTAACTTCTTTTTGGTTCTGCTCTATTTGTTTTGTTTAGCTGTATTGATGCTTTCTGTGTACTGGTACCAGTAATCATCTGATCCTTATCTAAAAAATAATTAAAATAGGTATAGCTAACTTATTCAGCTTCAGTTCAGTGATCAAATAGGAAAGGGCAAATGTTGAATTTCCCTTAATTGAAGTTCAAATTGCAGGTCATGTAATGGCCAACCTACTTGGTATATATTCTTCTACTTTTTCAAATGTTTTTTAGGTTACATACGAGATAAACCAAAGAACAGTTTAAGGTTAAAAAGCGCACGGCACACGGAGCAGACATGACAGTTTTAGATGACGCGAAGCACTTGACGTCATTGAGATGACCTCTCTTTCTATTAATCGGACGGTTTTAGACTTTTATTTAATTCTTGATACTTTTGTCCAAGTTTCAATTGGAAACAAACTTTTTGACCTTTTGCGTGTTCTCAAAAAAAGTATTTCCTTTTCTGTGGATTTGCTAATGGGGGCTGCTATCCTGGAAACAAACTTTTTGACCTTTTTCGTGTTCTCAAAAAAAGTATTTCCTTTTCTGTGGATTTGCTAATGGGGGCTGCTATCTTGAGGACAGAAATTCATGCAACTACAGATAGTAGAGAGAATTTTTTCTTCCATATACCACTTTAGTCGTTCTTTAAAACCTTCTTTTTTTTTTAGTTTCGAATTAAAATCTGCTACAATTAGAAAAGTTAATAACACGTTAAAAGTAGAAAGAAATCACTAAACATTGAAAACAGAAACTTTTTCTTTGGCTTGAGGTTCGTAGGCTTGAAATACAGAAATTTGATTCTTTGCTTATTTCAATATCTTGTGTCCCCTTTTTTGTTTTATTTTATTCTAGTTTTAGCGTTTAATGTTTTCTTTTGTTAGGAAGAATGAAAATGAATCAAAATATTGTGAAATTATATACGTGATTTTTAAATTTTTTGAATTCTTCTCACAAAAATGCTCAAGAGACAAGAGGTCAAACTTTGTACAAAAGCAAGACCAACATAACAAAGAAGTCAAAGTACTGCAAGAGTTGAGTCACTAAGCATCAATCACAGTATAAACAACCTGAGAGAAACAAAGAACACGGAAGAGCTGACGCATCAGATACTACAGACATAGGAGGCAATCCCAATAGCTTGATCAGAAACAAGATCCAGTGATTTTCCAGCTTTTTTGTTTCTTTTTAGGCTCTTTACCAGTACTTTATTTGTCATCCGGTTTTGTAGATTTGCATCCGGTTCAGTTCCAAGACCACGTGGAAGCCAATACGGAGCAGCAAATGTCACACCCTCAAGCCCAAGACGGCCTTTCAAGTACGGGCCATGGTTCTTTAAGCATCTAACTTGGGCTTCAAAGTCGACCTTTCATGCCGCACTAATTCATCCAATTTCACGAGTTGTTGATATGACCTTAGGTCAAAATCGATCAGAAACGATTTGCCGATTGAGGATCCTCGCTGGAAAAAAAATTTGGTCGAAATTAATGAAAAAGAGAGAGAAACACAAAAAGTGCACGAATTCTAATATTAATAGTAAAACCGGTACAAATTCTATCGATCCTAATAGTCCCAATGTTTAGAACAGTACCAATATTTAAAACGGTAAAGGTTTTATCAATCCTAACTTAGATTTTTTATTTTTGGTATACTTTCTACAGTATTAAATTGGTGTTTTAATATTTTATTTTTTATTTTTTGTATGCTTTCCAACCTGCTGATCGGTATTATTATTACCAATACAAATTGGTGCTTTAATGTTTAGGATAGGTACTATTAGTACCGTTCTAAAGTCCAATTTTAATTTTCAAATGAGTCTGTCAAATTGTGGCTTGCAGATCAATTGAAATAAAGAGTTAGGATCGGTAAAATCTTTATTGTTATAAACATTAGGACTATTAAGATCGGTATAATTTGTACCGGTGTTACTATCTATATTAGAATTCCTGCACTATTTCTGTTTCTCTCTTCTTTTTCATTATTTTCTACTAAAAAATAATTTCTATTCTCGCTCTCTTCAGCCTCGTCTTTCACGCAATAGTCGGTGTTCCCTACCTCTTTGAAAAAAAAAATATACACTATTTGTACTGAAAACTTGATGAATACAATATTTTTTTTTTATGAAATTATCTCTTAATAAAAATTCCATTTTCGTCCGGAGCGAAGTTAAAAAGCAACCTAACTTTTTTTAAAAATAAATGAGTTTCATTTTGTACAATTTCACAGGTGCGATCATATAGATGCAGTAGCTATATAGCATGCAATATGAGACATAATCGTAATCTGGCGTATACAGGAAATTAAGTAAGAATCGGAGCTAGGAGTGCAAACAAATCGGAGAGTGGTAAAGATATAACATTATATATGTATTTATTTTTATTTTCAGATATTAATAAGTATATTAAACAGATACATATATGGATTAGATATTAATAGATACATATTAGATATCTTTTATTTTTATAACAGTGAATAATATAATTTTTTTAATAATATATAGTAAACTATATAGTACATATAATATGATTTAGATAAAAATAATTAAAATTTAAAACTATATCTGTATCGTACGGATATTTAGACATTCATATCTAATTTTTAAATACGGATTTAAATACAGATGAGATATTTGCATCCCCTACATAGAGCTTAATTGATTATCTTTCTATTTTATCATCTCTTCCTTCCATTTATCAATTATCATCTTCAATATGTGACCAATCCGGATCGGAAATGGAGCCGTCTTATGAAAAACGGGCCTTTTCTTTGTGAACAACCCATTAGTTGTTTTGGGCCTTTTCTTTGCGAGATGAGTGACTGATTAACGGGCCCATAGTTTATATCCACTTGCAGTTGCTCATTAACTAGCGCTGACGTTTGACTGGCAAAATAGACCGCAAAGTAATCAGAGGAGCAATTAAGGGTATATGGTTATGCAAAGAGTCCATATCCACTGAGGTAACAGATCATTTTTGTTTGGATCACGACCGTCCAATATGAATTTGGATCATTTCGGTCCAAAGTATAACGCACGGGTCCACTTTAATAGTCGTTCAGAATCCGATTGGACAGTCCAGATCCAAACAGAAATATTCGGTTACCTTAGATGATACGAATTCGTTGTGCAATTCAGTCTCATAGACAAATATTTTTTGACATTAAAATAAGTAATATTACAATATTCATACCTGACATCATAAAATTAATAATAGTTGAATAATGTACTGTAAATCTATATATGGACGGCGTAAAAAAAAAATTAAAACGATTAAATAGCGATCGATTAATACGTTTCGTAGGTAACAAAGTCATTAAATCGTACATCTTAACACCACAAATTATTTTTTATAACTGCACATGCAACAACCCAAACAAATGAATCATACACCAATAATCAAATTTATTTCCTGAAAGAAGTGGTACAAAATACACAAGTCAATTATATGGAAATAAAAAAAAAAAATCATCTATCACAGAAAACCAACATATATTATTGACATTCAAATATATGTAACACAAAACTATGATATAAAGATTTAAAGCTCTTAGTTTCCAGTTCCATGTTTAAGCGCCAATAATCCAGCATGAAAACCATACATACTATAATTGGCAACTAATAATCCAGTAATCCAATTGCCCCGTTCGGCTGGATAACATGCAAACCAACCGCTGGTTGAAAGACTAATCATCGCGAGAGCAATTGGAACTCCGAAAATCATTATGTGCATCACCTTCTGAAAAGTATATTTAAATAAATGTAATAACATATATAAATTACAGGATTAAATTCTTAGAACTTGATGATGACATGATGATATATAATATAAATAGTGAGATAGCATAAAACAAAAATGAGTCCGGCTAGTATGACATCAGTGTCATTTTAGTCTATATAACACCAACTTCAAAATCTACCGAATCGACTTCCAACGATGAATCCAAACCGTTCAAACTGATCTACTTCATTAGTTGTGCGTTATATGCAAATTTTATAATTTTTCGAATTTATTTAGTATCAAGTCAAGCGGTCAAATGTGTGAGTTTTTAAGTTAATTTTAATGCATTCATTTTTCAACATTTTTTACCGCTTGATTTGATACTAAAATAATTCGAAAATATAAAAAAATTGCATATAAATATATCACTCATAAAGTAAATCGGTTTGAACTGTTTGGATTAGTTGTTTGAACTATATCCAATTAAATTTGGAGTTAGTGTCATATGACACCGATGTCATACTAGCTGGACTCAACAAAAATTATGTAATAATTAAAGGACATACAAAAAGAACAATTAGAGAAAATCAGACTTAATTATGTACCATATATGTTGGATGGACTGTGGAAAGGTATCCGGAGAGGAAGGAAACACCGGCCACTACGAAAAAGACCAAGTTGAAGGCAGCGATGTACACTAAATGCAAAATCGGATTTGATTGATTCGAATCTGAGTTGGAATCAACAATATTGTCTCCAAGGCCTGCCTGTGTTTTGTTCTGAGCCCGAAAGGCCGAGTTCAATGCCCGAAATTAGGTCTAGGATGTTTAAAGGAGGGTTAACCGGTGCAGATATTGGCTCCCCCACATTCACTGTTATATCATCTTGGTGGTTCCATGGAGGTTGATTAAATTAAAATAAACCAGACAAACATCTCTCGGGACAATTAGTGCATCCGTAGTTAGGGAGCTAGACTGTAGGCTCCGGAGGTGATCTTCACCTTCAGAAGCTGATGGTTGTATTGTGCTTGCAGCGTTGCTCCCAGGTTGATTCATTGGTAGAATGCACTCCATTCCTTAGGAGTGGAAAGAAAAAACGAGCAGAATATATCCAAAAGTAACGAAATTATTAAAGTGGTACTAAAAAATTATGACAAAAATACGTACGTAAGGGTGCAACCTTTATAAAGAATTAATTTCAATCATTTTATGTTTCTTATTAGGTTGTATATATAATATATTATAAGCTAATTATGCAAGATTTTTATTTGGTACTCTAAGCCAATAAGCAAATATATATATATCAGTACTCCTAAGAAAACCACCTTAAAATTTTAGAGGGATGAGGACACTATCTTCCCAGAGAAAATCTCAGCCTTCCGTTCAATCAATCACAGCCGTTAATCACTGTCTGATTTTATGTATCTGTTTTCATGTAATATTACGCGTAGAAGCATAAAATTAATTAATACCCTACCCATTTCAATACAACACGTACATTCAGTCATTGATTTTTGCCACATCTTTTTCAAAAAATTTCTCTGATAGCGTGCGTTCCCAACTCCATTAGACCATTACCACGCATGCTCTCTCCCAATGCATTTTGTTTCCTTTCCCAGACCGACTATCTCTCTGCCTTTTCTTTTCTCATTCCCCACGTCTTCCCGACGTACTCTCTCCCACTTTCTAAGACACTCTCTCTCTCACAGTATCTCTTCAAGAGAGCTCTCTCTCTCACTGTCTTCCTCTTCAAGCCAATTGCTGCGGCGACCATCACGACGACGTCTCTCCTCTCCGCCTCTGCGCCTTTAGGCCTCACCGCCTCTGTTCTTTCGCCCCTTCTACCTAGGTCAGATCCGCTCAACTCAATCTACGACACACGCGATATGCTTGGTGGTTGTTTCCCAACTTTCATTGCCGTGTCATGCTATGTAATCGTGCGGCAAAAACAAATTATTTACTGTGCTAAAGGCTTTGAAGAAGAAAAAGAAATTAATTCATATATGCTTTTACTTTCAGCAAGTTGTGCAACATTTAGAGAGAGATGCCGGATCCACAGATGTACTTTCAGCAATTAATTCATATATGCTTTTACTTTCAGCAATTTGTACTCAGCTTTTTTTTTTTTTGTATCTGAGACCAAAAACTCCTCTTCACCAGTTACCAGGGTTGTCTGATACTGACGAGCAACTAATTTCAGGGAGAGGTGGCCCAATCTTTCATTGAGCAGTGAGGCCTAAAAAAAGTGAATATCTATCTTCTTTTGTGGTTACAGCAAGGTACAAAGTTTATGTATTTCTGTATTTTTTTAATTTTATTAGCTATTCCTGTAATCCAATTGCTTCTCGATTTGACTTGTTTGATTTGGTTGATCAGGCTTTAGGTTTTGATTTTCACTATAAAGGCTTTGGACCAGTCGGGTCCAGCAGCTGTGTATCATAATGTGGAGAAGCCCTCAAACTTGCACAAACAGCAGCAATTCTAGAGGTATCAACAATCGGAAGCACTTGGTACACCATTGTTTTTCATATTTTTTTCTTATTCTTTCATTTTTCTTTTTGTGTTGTGCAATTAGCTGGAATTAAATTATGGCCTTCAATTTTCGATATTTATGTTTATACCCATGAAAACCAAAGTTCAAATGTTCGATGACTGTAAAAAACGAAAAGAGTAATTTTGTTGCTTAATTTGAGCTGTCATCTCACCTTTTGTTTTCACTTATATTGTATATCTTTGCTTGATGGGCAGATTACCATGGGCTGATTGGTAAGTAATTATTTTTCATCTTTAGATGATAATTATTGTCTTGTTCTATGGTTATTGCTGATTTGCTGAGGTGATCATTGTAGGCTTGGTTAGATCACCTGTGTCAGCTCCTCTGGCGACATGCTATTGTTACTTGAGGCATTTTATACTCAGGTATGATTTCCTGTTAAAATCAAGCTATGAAAAAGAAAATACATACTCAATGATGAAACATCTCTTTTCTGATTGGCTTCTGTACCTTTTGGTTGTGTGGTTAGCTCACTGTGTTAAATTTTCTCAAAATATAAAAAAGGGGAAAAAAATAGAGGCTTAGTACAGTTTTGTGTTAATTGATAATAACTTTGTATTCAGATAATCAGATACTCCTTTTTTTGGTATGAAAGAGGCTCTTGGCTTTACACCTTCGTGGCTCATATGGCTTAGGTTATTGCCATGCAAGACTCTCATTTCCTTACATACAAGATTCAAAATCCTAGCTCGAAGAGAAGGGATAACCTAATTATTGATTTTCAATCTTTAATACAATTGTAGCACATTCTTGCTTTTATACCCAACTGGTATCACAAGTGAGGGTGGCCTAATTTATATTGCTCCGCCATATATCAAGGTAACTGAAAAAACAATAAATGAAGAAATCTGTTTCCTAATTGCTATAGCTGATTTCATGGTGCTTGTTTGGCGGAGTATGGTTGGTAAAGGCCCATACATGAACTATTGCCTTGTCTAACAAAAAGTGCTCAGAAACATATCTTTTATCCACTATGGACCTCATATCTGCTTTAGGCTGATCATGATATATGAAATGAATGTATAGGGAATGTGGATGGGAAGTGCAAGGGGAGGAGTTGGGTCCCATGGGTCCGATGAAACATGAGCAGTGCGATCAGGAATGGATGGCGGGAGAGAGGCAAGAGTCTCAAGGTATAGAGAAAAGAGAAGGACAATTTGTCAAGCGGGCTTCATCTCTTGTTTAATCAGTCGACAAAACCTCTCTTTTTTTTCAAAAACTTCTGTTTTTGTTTTTTTTGCCATCAGATCCTTTTGTGATGGTTATTAAGGTACATGGCTCTTTTTCTCTGATGTTAAATTAGTTCTTGAATTTCACAAATAAACCACCATGGCTGAGCATAAGCGTGTAAACTAACAGAATGGCAGTGGTCCTACTACTTGCAATTGTTTTAATAGTATGTTTCTCAAAGAAAAAAGATAAGGAAACAAACAAAGAGGTCAAACTAACAGACCCTGCTAACAATGGTAGAAGGTGAGACAAGCCGACGGAGTTAAGCAGCGGACTCCATGCGGCAAAAAGAAACAAATTGGTTTTCTTCGAGGGGTGTAATTACAATTTTGACCTAGAAGATTTGTTAGGGTCTTCAGCTGAAGTTATGGGAAAGGGGAGTTACGGTACTGCTTATAGAGCAGTACTGGAGGATGGTACCACTGTGGTTGTAAAGAGGTTGGAGGATGGTTGTTGGTAAGAAGGAATCTGAGCAACAAATGGAGTTGATTGGGAAGGTTGGCCAGCCCCAAACTGTTGTACCAGTTCAGGCCTATTACTTCTCAAAAGATGAGAAGCTGTTGGTTTATGAGTATATTGCTGGCGCCAACCTCTCAACATTGTTGCATGGTATGGTTCCTCAAAATTTCTATATATATAAAGGCATTTGATGTCTTAATTGTTTTGTAATTGTCTTATACTGTCAGTATTTCTTTTATAACTAGGGTGAACACAAACCGGACAGTATAGCAGCAGCATTACTAGGATTTTTATTTTCTACTTTTGACTAGAATATAATATTTTAGGCTCATAGCCTTCGTAACAAACCTCACTGGTATGGATGCAGTGTCCAATGAGGAAATATAAATAAGAAGAAAATAAATAATAAAAGACATCAATAACATCTTGGAATTCAATATGTGGCCCGGAGTACAAAAAAGATCCCATTAGACTGGAACTCAAGATTCCGTATCATACTCGCAATAGCAAAAGTCATCATGATTACTCTATTCGTTCAGTTGTGCGAGTAAACCTCAGGTCCTGTGCATAACCCAGAACCTGCCCTTCAAAAACAAATATTTTCATTAACTAAGTGATTATGCGTACTCTATTCATATTATTTTATTAATTGTTAAGGACATGGCTTATGCACAACAGCTCAAGGATTATGAGAAAAAAGTCATGGAGGTAGTGCAGTTTAATTATTTGAAAATGACAGTAAATATTTTAGCCTATTTGTATCTGGGCTGATGTATTTATTTGCAAATACAGCTCAGGCATCAGAGCCAGTGTTAAATCTGGACACCAAACAGGCTCAACTCACTTGTTTAGTTTGGGCTCATTAAATGATGTTTACTACTAATGCAGTAGAGGAAATTGGTTGATTTTTGAAGTAATATACCTTTTCCATCACTCTCCCTAATCACTATTTTTGAATATTAATGCTAGG
The DNA here is from genome assembly GCA_964058825.1 of Carex arenaria. Classification (NCBI taxonomy): domain Eukaryota; kingdom Viridiplantae; phylum Streptophyta; class Magnoliopsida; order Poales; family Cyperaceae; genus Carex; species Carex arenaria. The sequence continues at coordinate 27,750 of CAXKVW010000759.1, forward strand.
AGTTGCAGACATGAGAAATTCTGATATTTCTTGACATCTAAATATTTGACTTTCAAATGAAAAAAAAAAAGATAAAAAAAACTTGCTCTCTTCGTTACAATTTTTGTTTTGTTTTGAGGTGAATCTTAAGATTTTTTTTTCCTGTTTATAGAAAAGGATAGAAAGTTTATCAGAAGCAGAATTGGAGGCATTTGCTTGAGCAGGTAGAGGAAGGAAAAGGGCGTCTTGATATGGTGAAAGCTTCTCCAGTAAAAGCACATAATTTGTATTACTTTATTCTTACAAGTAAAAAGCATGTTAAGACCATTTTTATTTATTAGAACAAGGATTTCCTCATAATTGTATTATACTTCTCAGACTTGACAATTCTTTTTGCATTGGATGGGTTTATTTGATGCTTGATCTTGATTTCAGAGGGGTTTGTGACAGCTCGGTTATTATTTATCTAAAATTGATTGTTTGTATTTATTTTGTTGTAGTCTTTGATTGCGAACGGAGATTTCCAACACATTCTCCTTACTCTCAACACTAATGCCGATGGAAAGCTAAGGGGTTGCTGGTCTTTTTGCCTGTTTCTTCCGGTACAGAGGTAAAATACTACCTTCTATTTATTTTTTCCTTTAAGTTTGTTTCTTGGTTTTAAGTTTCTGCTTTTCAATTGAGGAAAAGAGAAGCAATAGTACTAAAGCTTCTTGCGATGCCTTTTCTTGCTCTTGTTAGAGAAATAGTTCAAAAGGTTACAGTTATGTGCTACTATTTAGGTTCAATCAAAGGTTGAGAAGATAATATATCACATGATTGATGTGTTGAGAGAAGGCGATATGAGGTCCAGAGCTCCCACCTGTAACCTAGATAGCCTGAATTTAGATATGATTTTATTATGTTGTCTGTGACAAATCTGATATTTCTTAAATTTGGAAACTATGAACGTGACTGTAGACCTGAGAACCTAAACCTCACAATTTAGAAAGCTTAGACCTGAAATTTAATAGAATTAGGATAGATTGATTTAGAATTGTTTATTAGAAAGCATTAGTAACTAACAAGAATGCATTTGATATCCTTACTCCTAATAAAAGTATGTTGAAAATCAAGAAATTACGTATCCTCCCCTCCCCCCCTAAAATTCATAATATCATATATACCCTTCTAAATTTAAAAAATTCACAAATTTACCCAATTTATTGCATTTTCTTTTAAGAAGTCCACAAATAATCTGGATATGTGCCTGCTATTTTATGGAGACTCGGTGTTCCTCTAGAGATCAAGACTATAAAAGAGAAATAAATTAGAAGTACTTCGTTGCTATTAGAGATTGTTGTTAATTATATCTTTTCTATTATTTTATTGTCAGATATCTCAAACTGATTTCGGCTAATGAATGAAGCACAAGAAATCTCAAATTATTCAGTCGCCAGATAGCCTACAGGTAGGTTCCATAACATGCTTCGTGAATGTTTTCTGGAAAAACAGACAAAATAAATAATTTTGTTTGACTAAAGAACACCAAAAGACTGGTTAGGTACATTCGTCCAGATAATCACTAAAAACAGTCCATTGGCCTACGTCATGTTTTTTGAAGGAAACATCATATGACCCTCCTTGTAAAGAATCTTATCAAAATCTATCAAGAATCCTATCAAAATCCTCCAAGGATTTCTGTCCATCTTGGTAATCTCCTCTCAAGCTCTACTCTGGGAAGTTATTCAATTATATTATTATCTTTGTAAATATCATTTCTTATTTAGAAAAATTAGGTTACTGTTGTGTATATAAACAGATGTATATGGTTGAGAATATATATCAGTTTTTAGAAAAAAAAATTCTTCTTACCAATGTAGGTTTACAATAAGGTAAATATTCCACTTGAGGGTACCTTGAATTATGTAGGTTTATTATCGTTTTATATTTATTTTAGAGAAAAAAACGCAATGTTGAAACTTACCAATGTAGGTGCATGAGAAGTTATGTATGCACTTGCAGAAGATGCAAGTCTTACAGGAGCAAGTATGGTTTCTTTTTAAAAGTTCTATTGTTAGAGTTTATATCATTCAAAATGTGGAGATCTTGTATGGTTTACCTGTTGGTTTTGTTTATATTATAGAAAGTTCTATTTATTTATTTGATTTATGAAGTTTAGGTAAACAAAACAAAGCCCTGGAGAAGTAAATATAGCAAGTCTCAAGATAAAACTGTAGTGATCAAAATGTATCTGTTATGACATTTGAAATAAAAAAATGTTTAATTATTCCACTGTGGTGTTGCTTTATTTTTTATTGCATAGATTGGTTACAATGCAATATCCATGTTTTATAAGTTATTTTTTTTTCCTATTTATTTCACTTTCGAATAATTTTCTTTTTTGGTTGACTTTTGTAATTTAGACAATCTTGTATCCTTATTATGAAAATTTTTCAAGAGTTAAAAAACTGAAAAAAGAAAAGAAAATTAGTTCCAAAAAAAGAGGAAGCAAAGAGTTCATAATTGATAACATGACATCTTAATTTTGTATAATTAATATTAGACTAATCAAATATCAAATATCTCAAGGAGGCTCAACTAACAAGTAATTTACAAAATTATTGTAAAAATAAAATGTAGTTAATTGGAGTAGTGGAGTAGTGGAGTAATGAGACACATGAGCGAAGGGGTTAGCTGCGTTATTTGTTTGCTTGTTTAAACCGGATGAGAAGGGGTTAGCTACGTTATTTGTTTGCTTGTTTAAACCGGGTGCTCGGAAGCCATGCACAAAGAGTGAATGGGGGTCTTCATGGGCAGAGAGTTTACTCAAGAAGAGGGACTTTTCTGGATTAAATGGATTCCTACCTCGCTAATCTTCACGCTTTGCCTATCAGAATTTTCTGATTTTTCTTTTTCTTTTTTATTATTTGGTTGACCAATTGTTCTCCATTTGCTGAGCCAATTAGCTGCCTCTATTTTTAACAATTTCTTGTATTTTCTAATTTATTTCATTCCCCTTTCTACTACAAAATTTCATCATAATTCTTTTAAAAATATGTAATCTTGGCATATTTTTAGACTAATACATGCTTATGCAATCAATCCTTAAATTAATTATATCTAAAGAAAGTGATAAAACAAATTTTCAATTCCCACGGCAGAGCGTGGGTACTTGACTAGTATATATATATATATAATATGATTGAATTTCGCTACGTATTAACTATTGAAGAAGGGATTAAATTTTAGTGCATGTACATTAAAAGAGACAAAATGAAATATCAGAAGATGAAACATTATATTTACCTTGATCATTAATAGCGGATAGCTCCATTGAATAATACGATCGAATAGAATGGGCAACAAAATGATGAAGATCAGTGGGAGGATTGGAGAAGACAAAGCGATGAAAAAATGACTCTTTCCTCTATGCTTATAAAGAAAAAAGGGGATCTACATGGCAATGCATGTCAACTATTCTACCAGGAGCAGCATATGCATGTCAACTCTTCTACCAGATGTAGTATGCGTGTCAACAGAATTTTCAAAACCCTAGCATTAAATTAATTTAGCATTGAATGCAACTTAAATTAATTTAGCATTTAATGCAACATTTTCCTGTTAAAATTTTCCAACTCTGACTTCAATTGACAAATATTCTCAAAACATTAGCATTGAATGCAAGCAAATTAAAAAATTGCACGATTCGACTCCAATTGACATATTTTTCTTAAAACTTCAGCATTAAATGCTTCATTTTGCTTTAAAAAAAAAAATTCACGACGCGACTCCAATTGACAAAAGTTTGCTGACCAATTAAAATTTATGACAGGATTTTACACAGGTATTAAATTTAAAATCAAACTGTAATATCAAGACAACTTAAATCAAAGGATTCGGAGCTTTGGCATTTTTTATTATTGGATTCCTTTAAAGGATTCATTATTGGTTGAATTAATTAGGACAGCCACTTTATGAATTGTTTGGTTAACCAGAAATAAGATTTGTTTTCAGAATGCACTAATACCTCCTATTAGTTCGGTAGCATCTTCCATAATTGCTTTGACTTCTTTTTGGTGTAAAGCTCATTTAGATATATAACTCATATTTTAAATTATCATTGATTATGCATTTCGATGTTTCTCCTTTAACTCATTTAGGCCCCTTGATTGTTCTATCGGATTCGGATTCACAGGTCAGTACGGGTACAGACGGGGCCACTACTCTTGGGTTCGCCGTGTCTGATAGAGAGTTCTCCGAAGCCATTGAGGAGGCTGCTGGATTGTCGTCTCCTGATTGGTCTTTTGTGGATACTGGGTCCTCCTCTTCACCTAGTATGATTGACATTAGTAATTGATTTTTTTGGATTCTGTTTCTCTTCTTTACTTTGTGTTGTGCTAGTTTGATATTGTTGCTAGTTTGATATTTGTCTCTCTTTAGTTTAGAATAAGTGGATTTTGGGTGCTATGCACGGTTTTGTAAGTTTTGTACAAATATTGTTTCGTAATGAAACCGGTGGATATTCCACTTTTTCAAAAAAAAAAAAAAAAAATCAAAGAATAGATAAATATAATATATTATTTTTCCATGTAAATTATGGTACCGTTTAATTGAAAGTATATATAGATAGCTAATCATTAATTGTGTAAGTAATACAGCGATTAAATTAAAACTTAAATTAAATAGTAGATAAAATGTAAACAATCATTGTTAAATAAAACAGTGATTAAATTAACACTTAAATCAAATCAGTTTTATCAAACTGAAATAGTTAGATAAATAAATTGATCAATTAGCTCGTAATCAAACTGTAAGTCTGTAATATCAAATAAATTTATTATGCTTAAATAAGATAATAGATAAGGACACGTGGGCCCTTTCTTTCAGACTTATTTCTAGTGATAATAAACAGCTAGAGAGAAAGAGGAGGTAGCATAATTGGCTAGGAAAATGTTCTAAGGTTATTGTACCCAAAAGTCGAGAGTTCGATTCTCCCTCACGACTTCGCAGTCTCTGTGAATGTTTCAAAAAAATAATAATAATAATAATAAACAGCTAGATAAGGAAAAAAAAAATGTGATTCTTGAATCTTAATTGTATTATTTTCAATCATTTATTAGCTTCGGATTCTGCAGAACAAAATAATAAAATATATTGTAATATATACCTAATTTGATCTACTAATTGTCCTATAAATATTTATATAATTTTGTAATTGGCAATATTTATGCTGGCATAAATAGAAAGATGCAGCACTTGGCCAGGTCTTACATGGGCAGCAGGATCATTTAATGGTGACATTGGGAATTCCAGAGTTTGTCCTTTAGCGCGGGGTGGGTTTGTCGTGTCCTTGTCCTCCCAACCCCACCACCAACCCCCAAAAACAGACGGTCCAGATTAATCTCATCAGATCAAACTTAATCCGGTGCTTATTTGAGATGGTAGGAAGTCTGTTTTAAGATTCGTAGCGAATTAGAAAAATGGTCCGGATATATAACTTGCACCTCAGATACCTGGGGACTGGGGTGATACGGATTCTTCGTGTGTTGTCTTAAGTATCCTCTCTCAGGTATTACAAAGTGAGCATCACAATTTTATGATTAAATTTAATTTCAATTAGATCAAATTTAATTTGATGTTTATTGAAGATATAGAGATTTTATTTAAGATTTTTGTCAGATTAAAAAAAAAACGATCTGATTTCACTAATTCTAATTTATTCTCATGCGCGGAGGTGATTTGCATTCGTGTGTCACTGGGACAAAGTAGATTGGATGGTCAGGATCTAAACTCAAAATTTCCGTTGTCTGAGGTGATTAACGCGCCTTGATATGATTTCCTGTATCTATCATTTTGTAACTTTTGTGTGGTAGACCTTAAAAGAGTTTCTTCACACAAATGCTTCATGTATATATATACATAACAAGATATGTTTAAAATACTTGCTTCTTGTGATAATAAACAGATATAAAATGATGAGCTTCATTATCCTATTCTTTCCAATTAATTTTTAGCGTCAGATTCCAAAGACCAAAATAATAAATATATTGTAATATACGCTGGCGGATGCGGCCCAACCAGTCAGAACCTACTCTCCATTCACACCAATGCATAGTCTGAAAGAGAAGGGCCCACGGGCAGAAGGAGAGATGGAGGCATAATTTTACTATCAGAATTACAGAAATCGTAATTAAAAAACACGATGAGTGAAAAAGAAAAGGTATTAGTAATTACATGAAGATCTCTAAATTTTGCAAATTCTACAATATAATTACTTCACTTCCATTTTTTTTTTTTTTTTTTTGGTATTTTTGTTATGTTGATCGGCATGCAATTCTATAGAAAATATTCATAAAACAATGGACCTTATTATAAATATTTTAACATAATTAACAATATTTCTTCATAAATTTTGTCTAATATATAGTTATGAAAAGTAGCGGAACTCTATTGATAAGATCGTTCCATGTGAAATTGACTTAGAATACAGACAGTAAATTGACCTCCTTAAATATTTATATATGAGAAAGAATTGCATAATTAACCAGAAACAGGTCTTTGCTCCTCTCAATACTTTCCGGTCTATTTTCTTCTCTCTGTCAGTGCTAGATGTCACGAGCTATATATATGTTGTATGAATACAGATATGAATATATTATATCGGATACAAGTATCGATTGTATCTGGTGATACGTTAATTTTTACAAATTCTGACAATAATACGGTTACTATATATTTTTTATTTTAATTATTTTATTAATTTATATAAATTAAATATCAAAAATCAACTCAAGTATAAGTTAAATGAAAAAGCTAATAGTTTCAGACAATAAATGTGAGATAGTGTTGTAGTAAAGTAATATGTTGCGATCACTGGTACTCTTCGATTTTATCTATTTATCCCGAGAAAAACCTCTTCAGCTCCCTCGTAAACTCCGCTACCCCTTGTAAATTCTGTCTGAAGCTATTCAGAGGAGATTTTGCCAGTCAGTCGGTCTCTCGTCGTTCCTCCGCCTCATTCTTCTCCCTCTTCTCTGTCCGATCTATCTATTGTGCTTTATCTGAGCATATGCTTTCGTACGTCTAACGGATCTGATCACTGCTCATCGCTTTATTTCACTCCTCTCCGCTTCGTCTCAACTCTCCGGATTTACATGGGAGTGTTGTAAATTCGCTCTATCTCTACCGTATTATCTACTATATCTGCTTATAAATAAGGTACATTTACAGTTAATGACGAAGATGATATGATGATAATGACTCTTTCGTTCTTCTCCTCCCTTTCTTCTTCTCCTTCCTTCTTCCGATCTCCTTCCTCTATCTTTCATTTAAATAATTCAGGCACAAATCTTATCTGAGCACGAAAGCTCTCTTGGATACTCCTGCCTCGCCTGAATTACAACAACACTGTTTTATGATAAGGACAAGAAATTATGCAGACTCACAATCTATCAATCTGAGTACGAGCACAGAAAATCCTGCAGGCTCAATACATATCTACTTATCTGAGTGCAGAAACTTTTGATTCTGCTTTTATTTTCTGATTTTCTTGTCTACTTTTGTAAATGAGTTAAATTGTAATATTTTATGTACTGGTACAAATGGTGTATGTACTGGTACGAAACTATGTGCAATGGGTTAAATACCTACGGGTTTTAAATAAATAAATAAAAAGTAATATGTTGCTTATCCGATAGATTTCTGGTTATTTTTTGTCATGTGCGGTGCAAATGACTATGTCCATGTGTGGTGTACGATGGTGTATCAGCTGTGTTAGCCCGTTTCAACTTGTATCAGAGCCGTATTGCGTAGTTTCAATTCATATCAAAGCCATATCAAATGATTAGATGATTAGAGGGGAACTGCTTGGATCCAATGGGTTCCATAACCGTCCTATCTGCTTTAAGATATGCACGAGTTGCTTTAATAGCCGTGATGTTTGCTTTAATATATGTGCGTACGGATCATAAAGCGGATCAGACGATTATGGAACCCATCGAAGTCAATCTGGTCCCTGATTAGAGATATGCCACATCATTTGATACGGTAGCTGGCTTATCCCGTACATATCGGATATCTATCGTATCCCTGTTCTAGCGCGAATCTCAAACTGTAAAGTGAGGGGGGGATCTTTTACACATATTGGAGAGATGCTTGTTCCAACTGTGTGGCCCTTTAATTTATTTCTCGTACCAGGTAATAAGTATTTTTTTTTTGAAGAAGAAGAAATGTGGAGGTCGATGCCCCCAGATTCCATTGATTAAATGACACCAGTGGTGTCGAGTATTACAAGTAAAAGTCCAAAAGAAAGATAAAAAAAGAAAAGAAACAGTTAAAGAAAACAGTGAAAGAAAATTATGGAAAGTAAATAACTATACTAATTTTTACTGTTGCCGGACTTCCTGCTGCTGCTGCCTGAACCATGCATTAAACTCAAGCATGATCTGTGCTACAAGCTGTGGCGTTGTCTGATTTTCTTGCCGGAAAATTCTTGCACATCTTTCTCGCCACAGTACAAAGCAAATTGTGACTTGCATTTGCCTCAGAGTGAGATCTGTTTCATTTGTTAATATCCATTTGAAGTTTCCTCTATCAAAAGACGAATTTTGTGGCAGGGCTGTTCTATTTTGTCTGAGGAGCTGCCTAACCCGCACTGCTACTGCGCATTTCCCAAATAAGTGCTTGACAGTTTCAGCTTGGTCCCTGCACATGTAGCACATATTTGCCATTACCCATCCCCTGACCATGAGATTGTCAATAGTGAGAATTTTATTTCTCATTACTAACCATGTGAAAACCATAACCCGCATCGGTGCTTTGATTTCCCATATTTTTATCATTTTTGTTTTCACATACGGCCCTTCCTCCATTGTTTGATAGCAGGATTTAACAGTAAAGTGACCTTCCTTGGTCCACTTCCAAATCGGTTTATCTTGTCGTTCTTGTACAGTAGATTGCTGCGCCAACTCTTGTATCAACTGTATATGTTCCCCTTGTGCCAACAATGAGAGCTCACCCTCGATATGCATCATCCAACTATTGCCTTGAAGTGCCTGTTGTACTGTTTGCTGATTTTCTTGGACTTGCATGTATAAATTCGGGAATTTATTTCGTAGTGGCATATCCAGCCATTGATCTATCCAGAAATTTACATGTGTGCCTTGCCCTATTTGGAACTTGACTGAGATTAGCATGAAGTCTCGGATTCTTGCTAGTGCCTTCCAGAAAGGTGAAGCTGTTGTCATGTTCCATGGTCTAATTGAGGAGTTTATTAGTGAAGCAATTTGCATCCATGCTGGCTTCTGACAATGCAGCCATCTCCACATTATTTTAGCCAACAATGCATGGTTCATTGTTTCTAAATTTTTAACTCCAAGCCCTCCTAATTCTTTAGACCTGGTGACAATTTCCCATGATACTAAGCACATACACTTCGCTTCCTGATTCTTATGGCCATGCCACAAAAATTTTCTCCGAATCTGATCGATCTTTTGTATAACCCATTTCGGCAACATAAAAGTTTGCATCATGTAGATAGGCATGGCCGATAGCGTTGCGTTAAGCAATGTGACTCGGCCTCCGATAGATAGCATTGACGCTTTCCATGTTGTCAACTTACTTGAGATTTTTTGGATTAGTGGCATGTAGTGACTTCTCTGCAACTTCTTGTTGGATAAAGGCATGCCCAAGTACTGGAAGGGAAATTTTCCTGCATTACATCCCATTATGCGCGCCAAATTGAGAATTTCATCTTCAGGAGCACATGTTGACAGAAATTCTGATTTATGCAGATTGACTCTAAGACCCGACAAGCTAGCAAAAATCTTTAGGACGATCCTAAGAAATTGCACCTGTTGTTGGGTTGGGTTGAGTAGAAATAGCGTATCGTCGGCAAATAGAAGACATGGTTGACATCCTATGAAAGGTGGCACAATAAGGTTGAGCTGTACTAACTTGTTCATCCATCTAGCTAGAAAATCCATAGCTAGTATAAAAAGGTATGGCGACATTGGATCGCCTTGTCGGAGCCCTCGCTTAATTACTATCTTTTTTCCAGCCACCGAATTGAGCAAGACCCTTGAAGATCCCTGTACTATTGCGCCCTTGATCCACTTAATCCATTCTGTTGGAAAGCCCACTGCCCCATGGATTTGCAAAAGAAATTCCCATGACAATGTATCAAATGCCTTGTAAATGTCTGCTTTAAACAATCCAACTTTCTTTTTTTGCTTGGTTGCCATATTCACCAATTCTTGAGCGTAGAGGAAGCCTTCATTAATGAATCTACCTTGCAAAAATCCCGTCTGACTTGGCAAAATCAGATCCTGAATGACTCCCTTTAATCTGTTTGCTAAGGTTTTTGACAAGATCTTTTGCACTTGGTTTACCAAACTAATTGGTCGAAAGTCGTCTGTAGTGGTTGAGGATTTCTTCTTGGGTATTAGTGCTATATAGGAGCCATTGAGAGGAGCCAGCGTCGGTTCATCACTTTGCAAAATGTATTGGTAGGTGCCAAGTAAATCCGGCATTAGCAAGTCTTTGAATTTTTTGAAGAATTCACTTGTGTAACCGTCGGGCCCCGGTGCCTTATTTGCCGGTAGTTCCTTTATGACCTGCATCAACTCCTGTTGTGTGATTGGGGCTGCCAGGTGTGCTAGGTTCTGTGCTTGATTCACATACAAAGTATTATACTCAAATTGCATATCCTGAATGTGTGCTGTGCCAATCAGTTTTACAAAGTGGTTGAAGAAAGCCTTGGCCTTATGAGTATGATCCATTAATTGCACCTGATTTTCTATGATTACATCAATATAGTTAGACCTTTTCCTTACCGACGCCATTTGGTGAAAAAATTTCGTATTTTTATCACCTAATTTCAGCCATGTCTGCTTTGCCCTTTGCCTCCATTTTCTTTCCTGGTCTAGAACTAGATTCGAATGCCTTTCTTTCATCATCTGTTGCAATAATCTTTCCACCTCTGTTAATCTTCTTAGTTCGGCCTGCACTGCCAACCACCCAATGCATTTAATGCACAGCTTTAGTTGCATATTGGTCCTTTGCACAAATATTTTTTTCCATGTTGTAATCTCTTTTGTGAGTTTACCGAATTTCACATGGAGACTTATTGGATCTGTTGCCAACTCAACAGAATCCCAAACTCTTTTCACCATTTGTTGGAATTGCTCTTCCTTGAGCCAACTGTTTTCAATTCTAAAAACATTTGACGTCGGGAATTTTGTTTGACTTTCGCAAATGATCGGAGTGTGATCAGAGACTGCTGCCGTGTCACTCCTCTGAACCGTATTCGGGAACATTTCTGCCCATTCCGGTGACATCAGAAATCGATCTAATCTGACAAAAGTCGGATTTGCCCTTTCACTTGTCCAAGTGTAGTTTCTTCCCTGTAACTGTAAATCCTGCAGCTGCAATTGATTTACCAACCCTCTAAATTGCATCATGTGATGTGTTGAATGTGCAGTATTTGATCTATCTTGCAAATTAAGTGTTACATTGAAGTCTCCAGCTATGAGCCACGGCAGCGGTAGGTGTGGCTTGTGTTGTCTAATTTCCCGAAAAAAGGCCTCTTTATTTTGACTTGTTGAGGGGCCATATACCCCACAAAATCTGATCACCGTACTATCTTTATTGTTCACCAAATCAACCGATAAACAATATCTCCCAATTAATTTCTCCACTTTTGTGAATACAGCTCCATTCCATGCCACGATCAACCCTCCTGCTGTATTGTTTGCTAGGATCAATTCATAATTATCCATTCTAGCCCCTAATGCTTCTCTTATGTACCTTAAATTTTCATCATCCCATTTGGTCTCTTGGAGGCATATCACATGTGGTTTATGCATTGCAATTTGCTTTCGTACCAGTATTCTTTTTTCTGACTGGTTAAGCCCCCTCACATTCCATGTATAAAATTTAAATTTCTGATTCATCATTAAAACTAATGGATACAACAGTAGCTTGTGAGCATACCACTACTATGACATAAACACCACCATCTATTCCTACAGCCCCTTTAACTTTGCTTTGCAAACCAAAACAAAAACAAAAAGTAAAAACATAACAGCTCTTACATCCTACAGTGCAACCACTGACAACCAAAAGACTAGCAACACCTCCTTCTACCTTCAATCCTAAGCAAACACTTAAAACACTACATAAACTGCAACAGATACATGCCCTTCTTTCTCCGTGCCGTAGCGCACTACTCATGACCTGCGAATTTTGTCTATTCATAGGTAATTAGTTGCTGCTCGAACTGAGGCATAACCTCCTGTTCTAGTATTTCTCTTGCTACTATGACCGTCTCGTTCGCCTCCGCTGTCCAGAATTGTGCCGATATTTCATCAGTGATCTTGATGCCTGATTCATCCACTATTTCAATTGCCAGAGATGCTGAAATTTTTTCTTTCCTATCTTCAAAAATGACCCTCATCTTTTCCTCTTTTGCCTTCTGAGGTGTGGCATATGTCTTCCTTGATTTGAGTCTGGGGCTTCTTCTAATCGGGCCTTTTACTGGGCTTTTCTTTTTATATTTAGGAGTGGGAAAGCCTGGTGGAGAACTCCAATTTTCATCTGCTTGGAGAGATTGCAGTGGCTCTGGTTGAGTCGCATACTCACTTGGGCTTTTATGAGGCCCAGCTGTGATTTGTAGTAAATCCTGAGGCTCCATCCCCTCTGTGGGCCCATCTTGATTTATCACCTCCTTTAATAAATCGTTTTTGTCTTGTCCCACTTCTGTAACGGTCATTTGTCCCCTCTTTTGTTGTTCCCAGTCACCTATGCTATACCCATTTTGCAGTAGATTTTGCACAATCTGCTGCTGTCTCAATCCCGTAATAAACTCACTTTCTAGTACAACACATTTAATGATATGGTACAGCTGAGCTGATATTTGAGCCGCTGTCAGATTCAGCTTTACCATGCGTACTGCACTTCCTTCTTTTAGAATTTGAAAGTTTCGTGTGTACCTTGTAGTGTCAGCCTGTGGCCTCAACTCTATAGCCTTTGGTGAAGCACCATTAGTTTTCTGAATGGTGTGTGCATCTTCTTGCTTCTTCTTTGCCACCCAGTGCTGCCTTAGTTTATGCTTAAGGTGCCACACTCTGCGTGCTCTTCCCCTTACCAGCCCTTGAATACTATTTGACCCACCACTGCTGCCCGGAATAGAATTTTCTGTTTGTGTTGTTGTCGATTCTGGCGGTGGTACAATTTGTTCAGGCTGCGGACCAAGCGGATTTGGTGGAGGTGCATGCTGATCAGCCCGTTCTTCTAGCGGAGGTGGGTAAGGCCCCTGCTGCCACGGTCTCCATCCCAGTAGCTTAACCCTTACTCGCTGAGCTCTCACTCCTTCATGGTACTGGGCATTTTTTGGTATAGTTTCCGGATGCTCACATGCTAGTCGGACCGTTATATGGCGACAGTGGCCTGCTTGTCTGCCATATGGAAGTATCCCTGTTACCCTTCCCAGAGGTATAGCAACTTTCCTTATGTCTACATCATTCCAAGCTTGCTGTGGTAGCCCGATTAACCTCACCCAGGCTTGAAATGGTGGTGGAGCATAATGTGTGTTCCAATCTAAGTCCCATGCTTGAATTCCCACCTAGACGCTATATTTAAGGAGGCACAGAGTATAGTAACAAAATATCATCATAAGGTATCGTTTCTCATAAAGGCGAAGCGTGTGACATCAAATAAAAATTTAGAAATAAAATACAGTTAGCTGCTATATATGTGTGTGTGCATGGGCGCCTTCCTAGAAAGCTCCAGGCGCTCCGACTATCACAAGGTAGTAAATATTCTAATTCTCTTGTGTGGTTGTTCTTTGAGCCTCCTTGTAATTAAGTGGTTCACCATTTATTCTAGACGCTACATTTAAGGATGCACAGACACTACAGCATTTTCGGTCATTAACAACCGGCATCAATAACCGGTTTGATTGCCGGTCGTTGAAGACCAATTAAAAAAAATGAAATAAAATAAAAAATAAAAATCTTGGGCAACCAAACCCTTCTATTACTGACACCCTACCCTTCTGTAACCGATTTGGACCGGTCGCAGAAGGATATCCCCTTTAAAATGGCCGCCAAATCTCTTTCTTTTTTCCTGTCTCCGCGTGTTTTAGGTTTAAACAAAAAAAATGCTGACGCCGCACCGCCTGACGCCGCCAGACGCCCGCACGCGAAAGGTCACCACTCTCGGTCTCTCTCTCTCTCTCTCTGTTTTTTTCCTGTTTTGTTTCCGTTTTTTTTTCTTTTTTTCCTGTTTTATTTTTCTGTTTTTTTGCTTATTCCTTTTTCAGTTTTATATTCTGTTTTTTATCTGTTTTTCCGTTTTATTTTCTGTTTTTCTTTCTTTTTTCTATTTTATTTCTTTTTTTATCTTTTTTTCTGTTATATTTCTGATTTTTTTTTTCTGTTTTGTTTATTTTTTTCTTTTTTTTTTCCAGTTTTATTTATGTTTTTTTTTTCCAGTTTTATTTATGTTTTTTTCTGTTGTGTTTTTCTTTTTTTCATTTTTTTTTGTTCTGATTTTGTTCTGTTTTTTTTTTTTTTTTTGTTTTAAATACCCTTCTGCGACCGATATCATCGGTCGCTAAAGGGTTATATGTGACAATTTTTAACTCTTATGCGACCGGTGATGTCAGCGGAGAGGGCATCAATGACAGAGCAACTGCGACCGACCCATCTGTGACCGATTTCAGACTTTTGTGACCGATTGACCCTTCTGTGACTGGCGCATTACCCTTTTGTGACTGATTTAGCCAGTCGCAGAAGAGTTATTTTGCTGTAGTGAGAGTATAGTAACAAAATATCATCACAAGGTATCGTTTCTCATAAAGGCAAAGCGTGTGACATCAAATAAAAATTTAGAAATAAAATACAGTTCTGCTATATATGTGTGTGTGCATGGACGCCTTCCTAGAAAGCTCATGTCGCTCCGACTATCACAAGGTAGGATGCGACTTTGCTGCTTTTTTCTAATAAAAGTAGGATCCTGTTTTTTTGATTCCAATCATTCAAAAAATTTCATTCACGTATCTCGATAAAAAAACTTTTTCATACACAAATCTTAATGAATTTGAATGGTTGAGATCAGAAAAGCATGACCTTGTTTTTCTTAGAGAAAAGCAGCAGAGTCCGATCCCACAAGGTAAGTTACGTGGGATAAACATCGAAAATTTTTAGGAGTGAAAAAGGAGAAGATAATATCTTTTTTTTTTTTTTTTGCAAAAGTGGAAATCCACATGTTTCATTACGAAACAAAATCCATACAAATTGTTCATAGTACCTAAAATCAAATTATTTGAAACTAGTGGAACAACATCCAGCTAGCACCAAAATCCACAAAACAAAGTAATAGAAGAAAATCCACTAATATCAATCACTAAGAGCTATCACACTAGGAGAAGAGGAGGCACTAGTATCAACTAAGGACCAATCAGGAGACAACAATCCAGCTGCCTCATCAATGGCCCCGGAGATATCTATATCATACGACCCGTCGAACCCAAGAGTAAGGTCCACGCTTGAATTCACGTTGTCTTGTGAATTCGAATCCAAGAGAACTATCAGGAAGCCTAGCTGACTTAAAGGAGAAACATCAAAAGGAAAAATTAATGATAATTTAAAATATGAATTATCTAAACGAGCCTTACATTAATAAGAAGTCAAAGCAATTATAGAAGATGCTACTAAACTAATAGAAGGTACTGGTGCATTATGAAAACAAATTTTATTTCTGGTTAACCAAACAATCTATAAAGTAGCTGCCCTAATCAACTCAACCAATAATGAATCCTTAAGAGGGATCCAATAGTCAAATTGCCAAAGATCAAAAACGTGGGTACAATTATAAACAAAATTGTTATGATTACCAATCCAAGACCATAAAGTATAAATAAATGGACAAGTAACAAAAAGGTGATTGACAGTCTCAGGGGCACCACAAAATGGACAATCTATATTACCTTGCCAACCCTTAGTACGTAAATTACATCTAGTAAGAATTTTGTCATGCCGAAGTAACTACACAAAAACTTTTATCTTTAAAGGAATCTTAGGTTTGCAAAGGTTATTGTAAATATTGTTGGGAATACCACTAAAAAATAATTTATAAAGGGAGTTAACCGTAAAAAGACCCGAAGAGGTCCATCTCCAGTAAATACTATCCAGCTGAGTCGAATCTAAATTATGAAATGGGAAAAACCCCAAAAGCTGATGCCATTCATGAAGAATAATCTCCGTGGATTGCCTGTTAAATTGCAAACTAAATGGAAAATCAGAGAAGACCTTAGAGACAGTAATGGAATGATCAATTGTAATTCTAAAGAATCATATTTAGCAATTAAAATGGATTTTCATTTACCAGATACGATGGGGTATTTAAATATAAACCACCATTTTGCTAACAAAGCAATATTCATAAAATTGAGATCAAGTACACCTAATCCCCTCTTGGTTTTTGAGTAAACAAACAATTGACCAAGATGGTATCATCTTCGTCCTACAGAACCATTAGCCTAAAGAAATCGTTTTCGAATGATGTCAATCTTATGCCTAATAGTGACAGGTAAAATATAAATCGAAAGCCAATACAACGACATGCATAATCGGTAATGTGTTGGCCTCAAGTAATCTAGTATGAGAAGGAGGTGGAATCCGAACAATAGGGACAGGAGGCTTAGTCAGAATTGGGAGCTGTGACAGTTTAGGAAGTGCTGGAGCAATTGGCGGTTTAGGAAGTGCTGTGACACTAAGTGGAGCAATAGGTGGAGCAGTAAGTGGTGGTACAAGAGCCTATGTAAGTGGTGGTACAGGAGCCTGTGGAGGTGGTGGCAATGGTAAAGGGGCCAGTCGAGGTAGGGGAGGGCGGTTACGGCAAGAAGAGGAACGGTGATCGGTCTGACCACATATGAAGCACACGAGTGCATTCCGGCAAGCTAAGGTCAGATGACCCGTCTCGCCACATTTGTAACAGTCCTCCATGTCCTTCTTGGTAGATTCGCGAAGTCAGTGAGCTTAAAGAAGCCTGATGCAAGGTTGAAGCTTTCTGATGAGATTGAGAAGGCTGAAGTTGGGATAAAATGGAATCCCAAATCATATCAGCAAATGAAGGCTGAGGCGGGATAGAGGAGACAGGTGAAGCAGATACGCCAGAGAATGGAACTGAAGTTTGTTGCGATGGAGGTACGATAGTACGAATTGATTGTGCAATGAGAGAACCGTAGATAAAGAGGCTAAGGTACGTTGGAACTCTGCCAAGAGAGAAGATAGTAGGCTCACCAATGCCATGACTAGAGATTAGGGAAAAGAAGAATTCTTGAAAGTCTGGACAAGGCCCAAGGCCAAATCATGAAACTCTGACAATGCTCAGCCCACAAATATACTATAAAAATGGGGGCACTATTCGATCGCGAGGAATTATGTCGGTATACTTTTGCAGATACTACCGTCGCTAATAAAAAAGACACATTTTTGTCGGTATACCCTCGCAGATACTCTTCCATTCTTGTAGTATGACAAGTTGTTTGGTTGCTTGTACCTAGAACCTCAAAAACACATTTCACATGTCAAACTTTGCTGAAATCAGGGACCTCGATCGTGTTCGTGTCTGAGATAAAAGGTGGAGAGGAAAAATGGAAATGGAATAAAGAAAAGAAGCCATCAGTGCCATACTATGCTTTATTTAATTCAGTGCATGTTATTCCTTTAGCATTTAATTCCTTATTTTCCTAACATTAAATTCAAAAAGTTAGATTCCCTCCTTATGTCTCATGGATAACATCTTATTTGTAGTCAATCCGTATTAGAAAATTAGATATGAATGTTTCGTGATACAGATATATATAATTTTAAATTTTAATTATTTGTATTTAGATAGTAGATATATATTATATATTCTAATATATGTTATGAAAAAAATTATGTTATTTATTATTACAGTTAGATAAATATTATAAAATTTGATATTTATTAATAATATTTATATATTTTTTAATAAATAACCGTCTAATATCTAATCTATATCCGTATTCAAAAAATAGAAACGAATACGGATATGGTTTTACCACTAACTGCTCCGTAACCCATCTGTCTTCACCGCTACTCGATAAGTTGATATTAATTAGAAAGTAAATAAAAATAATTTTTTACTTTTGTAAATATCAAAATCAAAATAAGTAAGACTGATGATATAAAAATTAAAGATGTCTTCATTAATTCTTCTTTTTTCGTTTCTCCGAATGAATGGATTAGGTCAAATTAGCGATTTTATCTCCAAAACACAATATCTAGTTCCCATGAGAGGAACACCTCAAAATCAGACGTAGTTTCAGAATGATTTGTGAGACATCCGCGTCAATAATGCTTGAAAATATTGTGTGTTCATTAATGGGTTGGTAACCCAAGCTCATTTTACATTTTTGGGCCAGATCGCAAAATATTTATTCAATCACCCTACTCAATCTGGACTAACATAGATCTGCGCGAGGATATAGGAATTATCCAATTGAATGGCAGAGTTGTAATGTGATTTTAGTATTTCCTTTTCGTTGATTTGTCGAGAGCACTTGTTGGTCGTTGAGATCATTAAGAGAACAGGGCCCACTTCAAGGCTCAGTACGCCTCGTATGCTTAAAGTGCCACCAAGCTTTGTTAATCATTAGGCATACACTTGTTAACGTTTTGACTTCCAGGATTCCAAATTTATATCTCTATTTGAATAATTTTCTTTTATATTTATATTTTAATATTATACTTCTCCGAATGTTTGCACTTTGGAAGGAATTGTCAGAAGAAATATTATATAAATCTGGGCGTTACACTTTGGAAAGAATTGTCAGAAGATATTATATACATTTTGGCGTTACTGTTCCACTGGAGTGCAAAGTGAATTGTTGGAAATGGAAACTCAGTCTCGTACTGGTATGATGCCTGGGATGGGATGCCACTAAGGGCCATCAGAGATGGCCTCCCAAGACCGCAACACCGGCAACTCTCGTTGAGAGAGGCAATTCACACACAAACCCTTATACCACTACCTCAAAATCTGGCACAATTAAACTTTTCTTCGCAAGAGGATAGGCTTACTTAGAACTGGACCGCACATGGTGAGTACTCGGCATCATACGTGTACAGGGTAATGATATCAAGGGGCATGACCAAGTGGAGCTTTATGGAGATATGGAGATGTCGGGCACCACTCAAGGTGAAATTCTTCACGTACTTGACGCTAAAAGAGCGTGTCCTGACTCATGATGTAATGGAAAAGCGAGGCATCCCGTGTGCAGGTGGCATGCGTGATGTGCAATTCCGATGTACAGGAAACGGCGGCACACCTCATGTTTCATTGCTCCTATGCACAACGGGTGTGGGAAAGGGTACAAGACAGATGTGATCGAAAACTTTTGGAACTGGCCAGCTCAGTATCTGATACGTGGAGTAAGTCGTGGAATCTGACAAGGGTCCAAGGGGGACTGAAGGAGGAGGATTGGGCAGTCATAATTATGGGGGTGTGCTGGCATATCTGGCGCCAAAGAAATGAGTTCATTTTTCGAGACAAATCGTTGCCGGCAACAGTACTCACTGACAGGGCCTGGGAAGAAGGGGATCTATGGCTCAGATGGTGTGGCCAACAACACTATCCGGGGGCATAGAAATCTAGAGGGCTCTGTAATTTTTAATTTTTTTTATGCTGTAAGGTGTAGATGTTGGTATTTTTCCTTTTTCGCAGTTGGATGTAGCTCTAAAACTTTTGTTCAATAGCACACTTGGTAGCTTCTACCAAGTATTTCAAAAAAAAAAAAAAAAAAAAAACAGATTGAACTATTTTGATCAAATATTGGACTAATTTAATCGAATATCCACAAAAACAAATTGCACAATTTCAATCGAATATTAAATCAAATTTGATGGGACTGGATCCTTTCTCAGACTGTTTTACTTGTCAGTTCGATTTTCTTTTTTAAAATTTGATAATGACTACCAAGAATATATTAATAGAGTGGTTTACAACCACAAATTCTAAATTATTACAAAGTTTTGTTATAGATGTATTAGCCTTGCTATGTAGATGTTCTGTATCCCTAATCGCTCCAGCCCTTCAATACAAGCAGTTTCCTCTTGGTACAGAACCTCAACCACAGCTTCATGTTGATATGCTCTGCTTGCAACTAACCACTATGGTACCTTCGAGCCTCGAAAGATTACCTAGTTACATTGCCTCCATAAGAACTAAGACAGCCATAAATTTTTGTTGTCGGTTCCATTTTGAGCAATAGTTTTTGAGTTTTATATATTTAGAGAATCTGGACTCAACCACAGTATACAGTACAGACAAATACTCTGCATTTCAAGTCAATTCCCATATCCCAAGCAAATCATGCTTCCACCGTGTGCGTGCCCGCGAACACAAACGGATGGAACCATCCAAGGTCTCCGCAACGACGTGGTTATAGCGGCTAAGCACTATGACTGCTAACTGCCAGGAGCATAGAAGAAAAACCCTCCTCAAATCCTTACAATTAATCTCAAATCCGGTCAAGTAATGCAACATCCCCTTGTCAGAATGGGAACAGCGGAGCACCCGTTCGACCCGAAAAGAACAAAATCCACTATCTTAGCCACAATAGAATTTGGCTACCACCACTTCCAACCAATCAGAGAAGCCGCTGGGAGATGCCATAGCCGAGGCTACAAGTCTCGGTCTCTTTCGATCCTGGGTGGTGTTTGTCACCTCTAAGCTCTGTTGCACAGATTGCCACCCGGAGCTTGTTCTCCCTGCCATTAAAACTAGTCCCAGGTTATTTTTATTTTTTTTTAATTTGGAATTTCACGTATACTGTCAGAAACTTGAAAATTACTTATTTTTGCCTCTAGAACAAATAATATCATATTTACCATTCTAAATTTTAAAAACTCACACATTTACCCATTTTATTACCATTCTAGTTGATTAGATTCGTTATTTATTTAGAGGGGAGAATTCGTAATTTCTATATTTTTGAGGGATATACATGTTGAATTTAGTGGAAAGATTGAGAGAGTAAGTTTTTTCTTGTATATAGATATATTACATCTCATTTGTTCCTATAACTATTTATACTAGTTTGTAGCAACGGCTCTATAGTCTCTTAATTACAATGCCTAACGGTTATAATGCCTTTTTTCATTTCTAACGGCTCTATAGCCTTTATTTCTAACGGCTCTAATAGCCTTTATTTCCAACACTCCCCCTCAAGTTGGATGTGTAGATGTTAATTAGCCCTAACTTGCGATTGTTATCTTCAAAAAGTTTCGGATCTAATCCTTTTGTGAATATATCCGCCAATTGTTCTTCACTTCGTACAAATGGCGTTTCAATTTTCTTTGCTTGAATTTTTCCTCTAATAAAGTGACAATCCACTTCAATGTGTTTTGTTCTCTCCTGAAATACTGGGTTAGATGCTATGTGTCGTGCCGCTTGATTATCACAAAACATTTTCATCGGATTATTTTGTGTGATTCCAATGTCCGTTAGGAGTTGCTTAATCCAAGTTAACTCGCTTGCGGTTGATGCCATGGCTCGATATTCCGCTTCGGCACTTGATCGAGCCACAACATTTTGTTTCTTACTTTTCCATGTGACTAAGTTACCGCCTACAAATGTGCAAAAACCGGTTGTCGATTTTCTATCGAAGCTTCCGGCCCAATCTGCATCGGAATAGCCACATATATCATTAGATTTATTATTTTTCATTAAAATTTCCTTTCCGGGTGTTCCTTTTAAATATCTTAAAATTCTATTTATAGCCTCCAAATGTGGTGTTCTTGGTGAGTGCATGAATTTACTAATTTGACTTACGAAAAAAGAAATATCCGGACGTGTAACCGTGAGATAAATTAATTTTCCTACAAACCTTTGAAATTGATTTATGTCTTCTAACGGTTCACCATCCTCGCTATTTAATTTACATTTATTATCTATTGGGGTAGAGACCGGCTTACAACCTATTTTACCGGTTTCTTTTAACAAATCAAGAGTATATTTTCTTTGTGAAATAAATAGGCCTTTTTTTGAAAAAGCTACCTCAATTCCTAGAAAATATTTTAAATATCCAAGGTCCTTAATTTCAAATTTTTCCCTCAATTGTTTTTTTATTTTTTGGATTTCTTGATAATCACTTCCGGTGATTATAATGTCATCTACATAAACCAAAATTAAAGTTGTTGATCTACCATCATTTTTTGTAAACAATGAATAATCGGCATTACTAATTTTAAAGTTGCAAGAAACTAAATAAGAGCTCAATTTACCATACCATGCCCGTGGAGATTGATTTAATCCATATATTGACTTATTTAACCTACAAACTAGATTAGAGTTGTTTTCTAATTTATGACCCGGTGGTAAGTTCATATACACCTCTTCTTCAAGTGTTCCTTGAAGAAATGCATTTTTTACATCCATTTGGTAAAGGTCCCAACCATTATTTACGGCAATGGAGAATAAGATTCTCACGGTATTCATTTGGCCACCGGTGCAAAAGTTTCATGGTAATCTATACCATAGGTTTGGGTGTATCCTTTGGCTACTAATCTTGCCTTATACCGTTCTATGGTACTGTCACTATTGTACTTGGTTTTATAAACCCATTTACAACCAACGGGATTTTTATTTTTTGGTAATTGAACGATTACCCAAGTTTCATTTTTTTCTAGAGCTTGTAGCTCTTCTTTCATGGCTTTACACCAATTTGGAGTTTGAATAGCCTCTTGAAAATTTTTTGGTTCTACTTCTTTTTGAAGTGACATGATAAATGCCTTATGTTGAGATGAAACATTTTCATACGAGACATAATTTTGTATATGATATTGTACCGTACATGTTACATAATCCTTAAGCCATGTAGGGGGTTGAGATACTCTTGAGGACCTTCTTACCTCTAAATTGTTTTCCATCTCATTATCATTATTATTATTGTTATTTTCTTCTATGTCTTCTATTTGGTTATTTGTCTCAATTTCATGATGGTCATGATTATTATGGTTATTTTCCTCTATGTTTTCTACTTGATCATTTGTCTCAATTTCATGATGTGAGGGTTCTTGATCGAATATTAGAGGCCTTATCAAATTATTTTGGTCATTGGTATAAGATTTTTTTAATTCTTCATTCTCCTTAAAATATGGTTTATCCTCACAAAAAATGACATCTCTAGAAACAAATAATTGTTTGTTAATAGGATCATAGCATTTGTAGCCCTTTTTGTAAGTGGAATAACCCAAAAAAATAGCTTTTGTAGACATATAATCGAGTTTATCTTTTCTTTTAAGTTTTACAAAACATACACAACCAAAAACTCTTAGATGATCAAAGTTAATTTTTTGTTGATAAAGGACTTCAAGTGGACTTTAATTTTTTAAAACAACACTTGGTAACCTATTAATTATATGTGTCGCAGTAAGTATAGCATCCGACCAATAAATTTTTGGAACATTTGTTTGAAATAATAGTGAACGTGTCATTTCTAGTAAATGTCTATTTTTTCTTTCCGATACTCCATTTTGTTCGGGAGCATTTATGCAAGTAGTTTGATGTATAATTCCTTTTGTTTTAAAAAGATTTGTAAAGTTGTTATTTACAAATTCCGTTCCATTATCCGATCTAAATATTTTTAATTTTGCATCAAATTGATTTTCTACTAAGTTTAAAAATTCTTGAAAGTACCCAAAAACTTCACTTTTTGATTTTAGTAAATACAACCATGTTACTCGTGAAAAATCATCAATAAATATAACAAAATATTTAAATCCATTGTAGGAATCAATAGGGGCCGGTCCCCATACATCGGAATGAACTAAGTCAAATGGTGCTTCACTTTTGCTATTTGACAAAGAAAAAGGAAGCCTAGTTTGTTTTGCTAATTTACATATATCACAATTTATAGATTTTGTAGAAGGAAAATTTAAAATATTATTTATAATTTTGTCCGATGGATGTCCAAGTCTTTGATGCCAAATATCATAATCTATAGATTTTGTATTAGCACAAATATATGATTTTTGATTTAAAAAATAATGTCCATTCTCGAGAAATCCTTCATCAATTGTATTTCCGGTTTCTCGGTCTTGGAATTTCACATTTTTTGAAGAGAAAATTGTATCACAATTTAATTCATTTACCAATTTGTTAACCAATATCAAATTTATAGGAAATGATTCTATGTATAGAACATTCTCAATATTTTTTGAAAAAAGTTTGATAGTTCCTATACCGGTGATTTTTGTTTTCATGCCATTTGCAACTAAAACATATTTGATTATTTTTAGACAAATCTAAGTTGGTAAAAAAATATTTGTTTCCAAACATATAGTCGGTTGCACCACTATCTATAATTATTTTGTTATTCAAATTAAATCTAATGGGATTTTCTTTCATAGAGTTATAAGCTATACTATATGAATTTAAATTTTGGTTTTTATAGTACCACATGAGCAGTTGAAGGAATGCTTGAACCATTGAATCCTCTTTTAACTTGCTATTGCTCTCCCCCTTGCTTCGATCGACCCACTTCTTTGGTCGGAGGTGTGGGTGGAGGAACCAACACCGATCGTGCAAATGACCTTCTTTCTTACAATTTCTACACCTTGGTGTTGGCGCTCCCCTTTCCTTCAATCCAAGGTTAGGATTTTGACCTTTTTCGAGATCGATCGCAAGAATTTGATTCATGGTGTTTTTTTTTTTTTGTGGTTTGTATGGATATGGTTTTTTATGAGTTTTGGAGTTTATCGGATCATTGAACCTGGCTCTGATACCATGTTGAATTTAGTGGAAAGATTGAGAGAGCAAGTTTTTTCTTGTATATAGATATATTACATCTCATTTGTTCCTATAACTATTTATACTAGTTTGTAGCAACGGCTCTATAGCCTCTTAATTACAATGCCTAACGGCTATAATGCCTTTTTCATTTCTAACGGCTCTATAGCCTTTATTTCTAACGGCTCTAATAGCCTTTATTTCCAACAATACATGAAATTCCCCCCCTAACATAAAAGATTTGTTGTTTATTTATGGGTTTTTTGTATCTGATCCACTAGCCGATGAGTGTGAAAATAGAGGATGTCGTGCAGCTGGATTTGAAGGGGGTGTGGGGAGCAATGGAGGAGTGCCAGAGGCTGGGTCTGACGAGGGCCATAGGCGTCAGCAAATTCATGACTAACAAGTTAGATGAGCTGCTTCGATTGGATCGGACTCTGCAGGGTCTTTGCATGATTTGCTTGGGATGTGGGAATCAGAATTTCAGAGGTCTTTGCAACAACGTGGGAATCAGAATTTCACAACAGGTTTCTTCAATATTGCATCAGAATTTCAGGCTCTTTGCATGTAAATACCAAACAAATATCGTAATTGATCTATCAACAAAGAACTTAAACACAAGAGTGAGGCTATGGTACTATGCATAAAGGCGATAGGTCCGTACTATAGATCAATATTGTGTTCCCAAAGTCCAAATAGTCGATCTGAACTGTTCAAAATGATATCCATATGAAAATGTATTTTCTAACTAAATTTTACATTTTTAGATTTTTTATTATTATTTTATTATTATCTACCTTGAGTTTGTGACTCTGGTTGGATTTCATTTGTATCTTATCCCAACTTGTTTGGGTACAAAAGACTTGGTGGTTATTGTTGTTG
Source organism: Carex arenaria (assembly GCA_964058825.1). Taxonomy (NCBI): domain Eukaryota; kingdom Viridiplantae; phylum Streptophyta; class Magnoliopsida; order Poales; family Cyperaceae; genus Carex; species Carex arenaria. The sequence goes on from CAXKVW010000759.1 coordinate 53,412, forward strand.
TATTTTTAAATTAAATTTTACTTTTAAATGGTCTAGAATCTTTAGATCTAGTAATTTTTTTATCTATCTTAAAAAATAATAAAATATATAAAATTTGTTCAACAAGTACATTTTCATATGGAGAGCATGTTAAACGGTTCAGATCAATTGTTTCGACATTGAAAATATAGATATTAATTCATAGTACAGACTAATATGTGTTATGCATAATAATGTAGCCTCATTACAGTAACAACAAGATCCAAGTTTTTAGTTCTAAAATGCACTTTGTGACCCTTTATATATATGTTCATCAATTGGGTTATTTTAAGTATGTCTAAGATGGCTTTTATGAGCAAGGTGTAAGCTTTGTAGTACAGAGTTTCAACAAGGACAGGCTTAAAGAGAACTTGGAAATATTCGACTGGGAATTAACCGAGGAAGAACGACTGAGAATCAGTGAGATACCCCAGAAAAAAAGTGGATTTATGTTGAGGCAATGCTGTCAAAAGATGGATGGACCCCATGATCTCTGCACTCAGTTAATATTTCTGATATAGAAACGTCAAAATATTAAGAAATTCAAAGTTTAAGCTTAATTAATTTTTTTGGCATTTATTATAGCATGTAAAAGTAATTACCTAGGCTAGCTGAGGGAAGAAATCAGTTATCCAAGCAAGATGAATTTTACAAAATTATAAACAGTAAAATAAAAAAGTTGAAAACAGGCATTCAGAAAAATTAATATCCACCCTTTCCATTGCTCAAACTAATATAATCTTAAAACTGAGATTAGAAGAAAATGCTACATTGAATAAAACATGCACAAAATTTTAAATACACAATAAATAGACACAAACAAAAATATATAAATGAAGCCTGAAAGAAAGTGAAATACAAAAGAACATTGTTTAATTCACATTTGAATTGACATGACAAACAATGCCAATCAAAATTACAGTAACAGTAGAGAGAACTCACATTTGAATCAACGTGACCTAAATGTCATCTCTCTCACCATGTACCAGTAACTGATGCATAGGCAACTGAAATTCACATTTAGGAGCAAACATACCATTTGCATTATTGCCAATTTGCCCCTGCCATTAAATACTCAATCCACTGAACCTACAAAATAAAAACAGCTAGTATCACTGCCATCACAACTGGTACCAACAGACCAGTAACCAACAAAGCATGCAACAAACATTTCAAACATCACTAGTACAACTTTTGAAGCAAGCAACACAATCATTTAACCAAAATTAGCCAGCTGAAAATGGGATCTCATGTATGCCATCAGTAATTCATGTCAGCGGGCCCAAAATTTGCAGAGGAATCATTATCCTACTGGTAATCAATGCTTCTGGTAATGAAAAATCATACCAAAGTCCAATAAGAAGTATAAAGTAGCTTTAAAAAATGAGAAACTCGATTCCCAAAAGCATGTAACAACAATACTAAAAACTAGAACACAACTACAACAAAAGAACAAAATTACACAGTTATGGAGCTCAAATCATCTTCTCTAGAAATGTGAAGTTACATAAAGATTCATCAATAAATCTTTGGAAATCAAGTCAAACCAAGAAACAAGGAGTGTAAATCCAACAATACAACTCTCTATTGGTGCCCAGACTATTAACAGATGAAATCTCCCTCCTGCTCAAATCAAGTGATACGAACATTTCTTTTCGCACAGGCACAAAGAAAACATCTTTCTCGGGGTGAAATAAAAAGTGCCACCGGATGCGATCAGTATAATGATTGAAATCACGCATGAGAAATTGATACGTTGTATTAAAGTTCAGTTGGTGCTTTAAGGTCCACTCCTGTGTAGTGTAACTGTTAAGAACCGAAATAAAACACATTTTATTTCTGCAGACAGACAGACAATGTAAGACCCCTCCGGACTGTCCAATTTCAACCATAGCACGGTTTTCCACATTTGGTGGGCGGATAACTTGATAGGAGCAATTGTTCGGATCAACGCTCAAGATTTCATCTTGAGTTGTTAAGCGATGAACCCTCCCATCAACAAAAGTGCCCTTGGATTCAGAGGTTATTCTCACATGAGACGTCAACGTTTTGTGATGTTTGCACTCGCCTCTCTCAAATGAGAAAATGTCAAGGAAGTTAAATTTGGGGTTTTTCTTGCCTGTGAATCTAATTACGTGAAACTGATGGAACACTCGAGGGTCAAAAGCCAATGAAAAAACATCATGCAAGAGCTTGTGATCACGTTGTTTATAGGACCACAAGGTGAACAGAGTCCGAGTTACTGGGTTATAGACATGTATATCATGTGAAAACGGTGACTTCTTGTTAGAGGCTTTGACAAGGAGAAGCCCATTACAGCAATCTAGTATCTCCAAATACTGGTCGGGACATGACAAGGCACTCATTGTTCCATCAACCTCCACCTTGTTGATATTGATACCACATGATAAGTTCACAAAACCAACACCATATACATGGTTGTAGAAAAAACCTCTCATAGTCGGTTCCAAGTGCTTGTTGAGGTGAACAGCATCAGAGGAGAGGAAGAGCCAGGATTTGCTGACACATTTGCAACGAAAGAAGGATTTAAGTGGCAGACGAGAGAGGATATCCACAACCAACACATCTGGTAGTTTGCTAAACAGTGAAGCATCTTGTCTGTGCCTTTGAATGTTTTTCTTGCTCTTGCGCTGCACGGAGGCAGGGACCCTAGCCCCTGCAAAGATTAAAAATATTTAAAAAAAACCTGTATCAGAATTTACATTCTCATATAAAGCAATTAAGAACAGATTCAGTCGCTTGTATTTGTGCAATTACTAGACTAACCTTGATCAGATAGAAATATCAAAATCCGTAAAATTGGACAATAAATATATTTGACTTGATTAGAAAGAACTGTGTTATTGAATGGTAGTTAATTTTATCCTCAAATTTTCTAATTATGGAAAGACAATCATCCATGTAAAGGGGTACTGATGCTATTTTATCTAAATATATGGCACTCAAAATGCTTCAAAAGCACTAGAAAATGCTTATAACAAGTATTGGTACCATTTCTGTAAGTAGCATACATGAATAAATCCATTGCATTTCATCTCAATGAAAAAGGGAAAGGTGAATGGTGACAAACCCTAACCTTCTCTGTTCGTCTGACGGAGCATGGGGTTGTTCCTGTTCCGGATCCGCTCCGACCGTCGAAGCACGGTAGAATACATTTAACCTCGTCGAGAATCTACATTAATGAAATTGAAATGAAATTAGTACCGGTGTCATAGAAATATTAGAAATGAACTTAAATCTCAGTCTCACAAGGTCTCTCAACTCCTGCAATTTCAGAAGCGATGCTTGAATTCGACTACGCCATTCTTCTTCCACGCCTTTCCTCTGCTAATTCGACTACGCGGAGGTCTAAAAAAGAGGATTTTTTAGAAGTGGTTTTTGGCGAGGGAAGAGAGAAGGGTTTTGGGTTTAGCATGAATCCGGTTGTTTGAGACTGTGTAACTTCTCATGAGGCGGGTGAGTATTAACTATTTGAACGCTCCAATGTAGGTGTTTCACAGATCCGAATCTGCTGCGATTCTCCACTCATGAACAGTAATTTACGATTCTTATTTTTTTCAAATTCAACTGTTGAATTGTTTCGAGATTCATGCAAAAAAAAAATTAGCTGCTTTGAGATACGTGAAAAATTTATTAAACGGTTAGATTTGAAAAAACAGAAATTTTAGAGTTATTGTTCATCTTTATAGGATCGCAACAGATGTGAATCCGTGTTTCACGGAGAACGCCACATGTGATCGAAATAGCAAAAATTGGATAACTTTTGCTGTGAATTTTGTGTCACTAAAAATGTTAATGAACTTAACATGTAACAAATGAATTTGACTCGTTATACCGTTGCAATTTACTTGCTACACGGTAGCTAGGGAAATAATATACTGCCAATTAGAGAAGTTTGTGTAAATCGAGAAATAATATTAAAATGATATAGGAATTGAAAGAACAATATTTGCTATAGTGACATTAAAATAATATAAACAATTCTGCAAACAATAGGCATAGAAACATTAGTATTTATTATTTTTAGAAATAAGATTAAAATAATATAAAGTACTAGATGGATTACATGGTATTTCAGAGTCGGTAGTAGAGAAGAAAATACGTGACACGCCATGACGTGACATGACAAACATGCCGTGATTTAGTCACGTAACGTGACGTGAAGTGATCAACTATTTTTTTGACGTGACGTGACCAAAATGGTGACGGATGGTCACGTCACGCATAGTCACGCCGTGACCATACGTGACGTGACGTGTCGTGACGTAAATTAGTCACACCAAATTTTTAATATTTTAATTTAAATTGTGGAAAATTTAGAAAAAAAAATATGAAAAATATGAAAAAAAATATATAAAATAAGTAAATAATGTTGCAAAGATTATTTTTTTAGGAAAGTTGGACATCTAATATTACTTTAAAATTCAAATTACAAAAATTTATTATACTAAACTAGAGAAAATAAAAATTAGTACTAAATAAGTACTAGTATCACTGAACCTACGCTAAAAGAAAAATATGAATACTCTATACATACTAAAAAAATTGGATACTCTATATTTCATACAGTGACGTGACGTGACGTGTAATTTTCGCTTGAATGCGGTCACGTCACGCAACACGAGAGTCACGTCACGTAATCGATACACGTGACGTGACTAGTCACGCCGTGACAAATTTTCTTCTCTAGTCAGTAGATTACAGGGGTGAACAAAAAACTCATGATTCAAAACTCGGTTCAGATTTAACTCGCTAATACTCAAATGGAAACTAACTCGAGTCAAAATTAACTCAAGTTTATTGATTCGGTTGATTTATGAGTCGATTCTAAGTTACCTTCAACTCAGTTAGAAATTAACTCAGTTGGACTCACACCAAACCCTAATTCATATATTCCTAATTTTTGCATCCCCAAATCTTATACCTGTCTCATTATGTACTGTTTTTTCGTAACATTTAATTATGTATTGGCCATTGTCTTATTATGTACTATTTTTAATTGATTATTTTGATAAACAATGTACTATTTATTTTGTTAGAATTAAATTAGATTGTCTCACTATTTACTATATTATGAGTCATGAATCGACTCACTTCGACTTGAGTTGCTTACAAGTTGATTCTAAATTAGAGTTTTTGACTCGAAACTGAATTACCGATTCGGACTCAACTCGGCTCATCATTTCATGAGTTGAATTCAAGTTATGCTCAACTCGGACTCAACACAGCTCATGAGCATCTCTAAATAGAAAGAAACAAAAAAAAATCAGTCTCTTCTAAAAAAAATTGAAATTTTTTCGATCCCTTTTAAAATCAAATCCGTGTAGCCGATTTTTTTTTTTTTCCGATTTCTTTAGAAGGGGCTGAATTTTCTGTTTTTTCAGTTTCTTGCTGAATCGAAATATCTATGTAAATTGTCTAGAATCCGAAATTCTTTTCAAGTACTTCCGACTTTGAAAGAGACCGGATTTTTTTTATTTACCAATCAGAAAAATCAAAATTAATTAAAAACCACCCGGTTTGACTTTCTATCACAAATACCACCCCGCATAAGCCTTGTGCGCACCTGAAAACACGGAAACGCACAATGCTTGTGCGCACCCGGAATTTTTTTTTTTTTTTTGAAAGATTGGTAGAAGCTACCAAAGTACCACCCGACAAAACTGGGAACGCACAGTGCTTGTGCGCACCCGACCGGATCCGCGCAATGGTTATGCGCACCCACTGGTCTGCACAGGGATTTGCGCGGGTGCGCAAGGGGGGCTTTATGACATTTGGCCGGGTGCGCACAAGGGTTGTGCGAACCCGTTTGAAACCGCAATTTCTCCATGGACCGTCGGGTGCGCGAATTATTTGTGCGGATTCATGTTCGGGTGCGCATAAGGGTTGTGTGGGGGTGGTATTTGTGATAGAAAGTCAAACCGGATGGTTTTTAATTTATTTCAATTTTTCCAGGTGGTAAAAAAAAAAAAAAATCCGGAAAGAGACTTCGCATATTGTTAATCATGTGTTGGAATCTAGCTTTCTAACTCAATCCGAAAGTTTTCGACCATGTTTTGCTTAGGTTATTAATGGTAATATATTAAGATAATGAACAACGGTCTCTTTCAAATTTCAATGGTTTGCGATGAGAAGGAATAATCCAATGAAATTGAGCCACGTATTATAAACTACGCCTCGAATATTTTATAAATTACACGTTGAATTAATGTTTTATAGAAACAGCAACAATTAATCGAATAACAATCAATCAAAGCACGCAAACTGATGAAACAGCATTTATAGAATAACAACAACAATTAATCGAATAACAATCCATCGATCAAAGCAAGCAACAATAGAAAATCACGTATAGCACCCAAATGTTACAATTTATGAACACAATAATTGTGTATTTCAAGTGGTTCGATAATTGAGTCTAGAAGATATATTAAGAGACCGTTGTCAACATCATTTCGACTTGGAGTGTTTTAGAAAGATTACAACTAATAATTTGGATCTAAAACTTGCACCAGGATCAATGTTTCATATCCAAACATTTTTTAGGTTGGAATTTTTGTGGCCACATTTTCATCGTATTATTGTTTGGTGTGTTACTGACAAAAAAAAATGTTTGAATTTAAGGAATTGATCTCAGACCAAACATTGAATATAAGTAATTTATCGTAATCTTTCTAATAATTCAAATTTAATGTACTCTGTTTTTTTTTTTTAATATTTTTATTTTTAATATTTTAATAGAAAACATAAAAAGTAAAAAGAGTTGAATCAACATTTCTAACCTTTCTAATATTTTAATATGAAAGTTACTAACTGAATTAATTGTTTTACCTAACATTTCTAATATTTTAATACAAAAGTTAGTTGAATTGATTTTTCTGCTTGATAATTTAGCGGAAGCTTCTGCGTAGTGTTTCAGTGTATTACTCAATTGGATTAGTCATATAATCCGATGGATAATTTAGAGGAAATGGAATTTTTTTAAATACCTTTAAAATATGTTTCTAAATTGATTTTTTTAATCAGTTATAGATAAAAAAAATTTGGCTGGAATTCATATTTTAATCAAGGAGGGATCCACTTACAACATTTTGAATCTTACAATATGTTACAACATTCGATTTTGTAATTTTCAAAATTCAAACAATCGATCCAAACTGTTCAACATGATATCTACATTAAAATGTGCTTTGAGATTAAATTTTACATTTTTTTTGAATATTTTTTACTATTTATTAAGTATTTTATAAAACTGATGTTTTTCAGTTGTTTAGAATTGTTTAAAAACAACAGTTTTGTAAAATACTTAATAAATAGTAAAAAAAAATCAGAAAAATATAAAATTTGGTCTCAAAGCACATTTTAATATAGAGATCATGTTGAACGACTTGGATCGACTGCTTGGACTTTGAAAATCGCAAAACCGAATGTTGTAAGTGGATCAGTTCTCATTTTAATCTAGGTGTCCACTTTAAGATTCGTGTCAGATGAAAATCCACGACAAAAATTTCATTCAACCGGATCAGGTAATTGCATTGGTCTGAATTCGTCAAGAGACACGAGACGAGCGAAAACAAATCCATACTCCTTTAAAATTAATTTTTGTCGGTGTATTATATGTATTTATTAAATATTACTTATATTTATATTTTTTTTATTCATAAAATTAAAGAATAAGTTACGAGTAATGAATAATTATTGATAATTATGTAATTTAATTCAAAACTTTACAAATAATAATATATTAAACACTTGCGTTTGTCTAAATATGAAAATTATAATTATTAATCTTATTATTTAAAATTATAAATATTATTCGTGTTTGGATATTTGAGAAAAACATACATTGTTGCTTTATTATTAATAGGTGTTCAATCCTGCACAATTTATTAATAAAAAATTGTGTACAAATTCAGATTGCTTTTTATACGTACACAGTTTCGTTTCAAATAACCGTGTATGTATGATTGAATATATTTTTGTACGCACGCCTTCTTCTTTTATATAGATTTTAAAATCTTTTGGTTCCCTTTATAAATTTTGCCGTGTATGATTTGCATTCTTGCAGTAATATTTGTTGGGAAAGGAGGAAAAAGTGAAAGAGGGAAGAACCGAACAGCGGAATAAAAGAAATGATAAGGGGACTTTAGTCTTTGGGCGGCGTCGTCAACGGGATCCGTATCCTCTCTATTACTACAGAGGATGCGCATCACTTTACGGTTTGAGATTAAATCTCAGCCGGTTTGAGATTCGGGTGACTGTAGCCTGTAGGGGGCAGTATTATTTGACTTTGAGATTCGTGCCAGGTTAAATGAACGGTCCGGATCTATTCAAAAGGAAATCATTCTAAAAAATTCTCTTTTGCGGTACTACACCGGATACGAATTCGTCGTCAACGAAGGGCAGAATTTGACGTATGACACTCCCGTTTAATTTCTTTCTGGAAGCACAAAAATTCACGCGTCCTGTTCTATTTTGTCGCATGTATCGGACACGGGAATAAAGATTTTGTTGTAGACATTATCATTCATGCATATGGGACATTATCATTCATTGTGATCGTTTTACTCTTGTGCGTGCGTAATGTGGTTTTTTCATCAATTTATTTTGCTTGAATAAAGCTGAAATAAAATACAGTTAGATTCACATAATAGTCATTTTGATTGATTTAGCCTTGGTTTTAATGGGTAATATACTTGTATTTGCATATACGCACGCCAAATTAAATTGCTACTTTAATAATGAATATTCCATAGAGTTTCAACTATTGACTAGTATTAATGAGTCTAACTAGTATGATATTATTGTCATATGACATTAATTCTAAAATTTATTTGATAGACTTCAAACGACTAATTCAAACAGTTGAAATCGAGTTACTTTATCAGCGATGTGTTTATATGCAAACAAATTATTATTTTTAAATTATTTTAGTATCAAGTCAGGTAGTAAAAAATGTTAAAAAATGAATGTATTAAAATTAACTTAAAAACTTTCATATTTGACCACTTAACTTGATATTAAATAAATTCAAAAAAGGCATAACTAATGAAGTAGATCGTTTTAACGGTTTGAATTCACTATTTGAATTCAATTCAATAAATTTTGGAGTTGGTGTTAATTATATAAACTAAAATAACACTAATATTATACTTTACGGACTAAGTATTAATTATACATGAAGGAGTTTCAAGCTGCAGTGATCATGAATTGAAAAGGGTTTTGAGCTGCTTTATGAATATTCCAAAGATTCTGTTTGTCTGCACCGTTTCTCTTTCTTTTACTACTACATGCGACTATACACGATTAACAAAACTAATTAATGATCGACACACAGTTCCATAATTATGTCCATGTGCATCGTGTATTAAAAGGTCGATATACTATATACAGTTGTAAAATTGTGTCTAAATAAATTGACTCATACGGACAATTTTGAGCTGGTTCAGTTGATGACGTGAATTAAACTTACAGTATTTTTAGAAAAAATCTGTATTAGGATATTGAAAAAACATACACAGTTTTTTTTATTATTAAATGTTTTTGAAGGTGTTCAATCATACATGGTAATTTCATTATAATTTTTTTTTTTGTGTAGTTTCGTTTTAAATGATTGTATGCATATAGACATTAGAACGCATTTTTGTGCGCACATTTTCCTTTACAAACTGTTTTATTGAAATTTTTTGTGTTCCGTGTATGATTTAATGCATTATTTACTCGATATCCTTAGGTCTTTTGAACTCGTCCAAAGGACACTCTAAAGTCTAAATTAAATATGGAAACTTTTTGTTTTTTATTTGAATACAAAGCTGGCATCAAATAAAGGGTGCTGACTTTAGGATAATAATTTTCTTTTATAAACACAACAGTTTCAAAATTTTCAAGTGTATAGAAATTGTGTTTTTATTTTATTTTTATTAATTGTTGCTTGTCTTATTTAATTATGCAATCAACAATTTATTTATGTTAATGATTATGATTCACTTTATTTTCAAAATCAAAACATCTCCCTCTAGACACATCTTTCTTAAAGAACCGAAGACAAATTAAAACTAATAATATTAACGAGATGGAAAATCAATTTACCGATAAACAAAAAGAAAACTTATAATTAAATTGACAAATAATAAATTGTAGATTTTATTAATTGAAATGATTATATTTAAACATGAATAAGACTGGCGTGTTACCTCTTCAAAAACATATCGAATAAACTTCAAACAACAAATCCAAACCGTTGAAACCGATATTCTTCACGAGTGATGTCTTTACATATAAAATTTACAAATTTTTACATTCATTTAGTATAAGGTCAAATGGTCAAAAGATAATGAAAAATGAATGTATTAAAATTAACTTATAATTCTTATTTTTTTGACTGCTTGACTTTATACCAAATGAATTCAAAATATTATAATTTTGGCATGTAAATACATCACTTATGTAGTAGATCGGTTTCAACGGTTTGGATTTGTTATTTGAAGTTTATTCGATAGATTTTTGAAAAGGTAGCACGACATGTCACTATGCTACAGGTAGCACGCTAGCCTTATTCTTTAAACATTAAAATTATCCAAGTATTTAGTTAAATTATATAATTTATAATTAATAAAAATAATGTCAACATAATTTTCAATCAATTGAGTACATAATTAAAAGTAAGAACTAAGAAGTAGTTATTTATACAAAAAAAAAAAATCTAAGTGGAAATTGGGATATTTTATTTCAAATTTTGGTTAGGTAACATGCTAAATAATTTCTTATTCTTTTCATCGTATAGTATATAATTTCTTTTATAAGAGAAGATAACATATATGAATGCAGGTTAACCAATTTAGAAGCTGATATTTAAGAATTAAAAAAAGAATTAAATGACAGCTTGATTGGAAAACAAATTGAAAAGTAAAGTTGTCTATTTATTAAAATATTTAAAATTTGCAGTGTTAATACTTAATAATACTCTTTGTGATCCTTTTTGTGATGTGAATAACACCCCAAATAAATGGAGGTTTTCTATTATTTATCCGATACCCTTTGGTCAATTGGTCTTTTGAACTCGTCCAAAGGACACTCAAAAGTTATAATTAAATATGGTAACTTTTTTTATATTTTTTATTTAAATTCAAAGCTGACATCAAATAAATGGAGGATTCTAATATTTTTTTTGTGAGGATTCTATTATTTATCCGATACTTTTAGGCTTTCTTTTTTATTTAAAAAACTGATAATGGCTATCAGTATGCAATCAAACAACTACATCAGTAAAAGAAAAAATAAAGTAAAACAGCAAAATCAGCAATACTAAAGCCGAAGAATAGCTTCCTTCTTCATTGCTTCCATCTGCAGCCCTGCTCGTAGTAGTTTTATTCTTGCTAATCTTTATTCTTATCCAACCAAATGCACCCACGTAATCATCCCATTTTAATTATAGAGAATCTAACTCAAAATTAACCTTATTATTATCCAACCAAATGAACCCACGTAAGTCCGCCTCGAGGACATTGTTCACTTTGACACGGAAGTCATAAATCAATCATTCGTCTTGCTAACCCTGTAGTCTTGCTTTTGACTAGATTCTCCCAGTATCTGCTGTGCCTGTCTGCATCGCCGCGCCGTTCTTCTTCTTTATTTTTATTTTTATTTTTATGAAATCTGCACAGTCGTTTCATGTGACGGCCGGAATCAAAGAAAAGCGGAACAAAAGAAATAATCAAGTATATTTTTTTATGAAAGCTGTCTTTTCAAGTGAAACTTTCATAAAAATTGTACATGCATGATACAATACTCCAATGGGTCCGGGATTTGTCGAATACCCTTTGGGCTTTTCAACTCGTTCAAAGGACACTCTAAAGTTGGCAACTTTTTATTTGAATTCAAAGCTGAACATCAAAGGAGGATTCTAGTATATATTCGATCGATACCCTTTGATCTTTTGAACGAGTTCAAAGGACACTCTAAAGTATAAATTAAATATGGTAGTTTTTTTGTTTTTATTTGAATACAAAGCGGAACATTAAATAAATGGAGGATTCTGTTAGTTATCCGATACCCTATAATCTGTTGAGCTCGTTCAAAGGACACTCTAAAGTCTAAATTAAATATGGCAACTTTTTTTTTTTTTTATTTGAATTCAAAGCTGAACATCAAATAAATGGAGGATATATGCTAGTATTTATCCGATACCCTTTGATCTTTTGAACTCGTCGAAAGGACACTCTAAAGTATAAATTAAATATAATGCATGGTAGTTTTTTTCTTTTTTATTTGAATACAAAGCGGAACATTAAATAAATGGAGGATTCTATTATTTATCCGATACCCTATGATCTTTTGAGCTCGTCCAAAGGACACTCTAAAGTATAAATTAAATATGGTAATTTTTTTGTTTTTATTTGAATACAAAGATGAACATCAAATCAATGGAGGATTCTATTACTTCTCTTTGTATATTTTTAATGGACAGTATTGGACGGAATAGACTATTCCACTCAGATTTTTTTTCTAATTAGTGAGTTAAAGTTATTCCGTTTAACGGGTGAGATAATTCATTATGTTCTTATATTTCGAAATTATTTTAAATAAATATAAAGTAATATAAATTGTTATAAATTAGCATAATTATTATTAATTAATATAATTTGCAATAAATTGCTATAAATAGTTAGATATTATTAGGAATTGTTATAAATTGTTCTAAAAAAAATCAAACTTTGTCGAGATTTACTGTAACATATTATTAAGTCATCAAAACACTAAAATTTAGGTTTAAAAAATACTAGACATCGTCGAAATGTACCGTAACTTGTTATTAAGCCATCCAAATACTAAACTTCAGATTCCAAAAATATTAGACTTCGTTCAGACTTACTGTAACTTGTTATTAAGCCATCCAAACACCAAAATTCAGGTTCAATAGCAGACTTTATTCATATTTACTATAACTTGTTAATAAGCCATCCAAATTCAGGTTAAAAAAAATACCATACTTTGTTCAGATTTACCGTAACTAGTTATTAAGCCATTCAAAAATCAAAATTTCAGGTTAAAAAAAAATTATTTATCGCAACTTCTTATTTTTAAAATTAGCATGGTTAGAGAACGGAGACCACGTCAATCGGCAGTAGCTAGCTCTTGCCCCCACCGGCTTCAGATAGCACAACATATTTTAGTCCATTTATGTGGATGCCCCATGTACAGTGAGCATAGAGTATCACTAGCTTCTCGCGAAGTACGCTAGCGTTTTGCATAATTTAAAGTTTAAAATTTACTATGTTATATGAACAATATAATTTATTGACATTTTGAATCAATGCAGGACGAGACCCTTCTCACGGTTCGTTAATAATATAATATATTTACATTTATAAATGTGAAACCTCATCACATTTAAACCGGTTAATTGAATGGTTTTTTCGATTCAATTGCAAAGACAATCTTTCAAATGAACTGAACCAATTAGGTGATCAATTCCGGTTTTTTTCCTGTCTAACTGACTAGTCTGATCCGATTCTAATAACACTGGAGACGACATCACCTTTGGTATCGTGAAGTCTCCATTTAAAAAGGAAAGGCTACATACATTAAACGTGTTATAAAAGAGGGACCATGTAGATCAGCGTTTCCGTAGAAATTATTATAAAATATAAATGAAGAGAATGAGAAGAGTAGTTGAGTTGTTCAAATTAATATATAATTAAGTCCGACGCCAACCGTGGAGGGCACGTACCAGGGTGGGACCGCCTCCATTTAGCATCATGATGCTCTTGCCATCGAATCTAACATTATGCTCTTTTCTCCACAATTACATATTCTAATCAATTCTGACGATGTCAGAAAGCAAGCAGAGGTTTTCACTTAAAGATTTGTTGAAGAGGAGTGCTATATTAAATACATCTTTTGCAGTTTTGAGAGCTGAGAGAGTATTTTTTTATTTAAAGAGCTAATTTATCCTTACTGTAATACACATCTCTTTTTAATTCTATACATACCTAGAGTCATTAATACCTGTACATTCTATATAAATAGAAACAATTAAATTCATGTATATCTTAAAAAACAATGATTAAAGCTGTATGGTTGCCTATTCTGTATTTTAGTAAAACAATTGTCATAATAAAAAATTATAAGAGGGCTAAAATGTTGCAAGCTTTGAAATTTATTTTTGTAAGAATGTTCACAGTCACTAATTAATGAGATGATAGTGTAAGAAGAGAATCAATATTTTTAAAAATATATGCAGCCACTAATCAATGAGACAACATTATTACTGTAGAAATCATATGTTTTAATCATTGTTTCTCTGTATCATTCAATGGCAGAAGAAACAATAAAGGGACTTCAAAACAAACAATTTATAATGAATTCCTTGTTCAATTCCTCATTCAATGAAAGCACTAAAATATTAAATATGTACTTAAATAATGCATAATTTTTATATATACTTCTTATATATAGACTAAGTACTATAGAATATATGAATGTAGAATATATGAATATGGTTGGGGTTATAATTAATTATCATGTACAAGGTCATACACATATGCAATTCATATATCATGTAGATTTCTATCACATTTTGATGAGAATAATTATAATACAAAGTGATTTTTTCTTTTTTTGCATGATTAAGTAATTGCAATATATGTTAAAAAAAATATAGGGAATAAAATCTGGAGAGGAAGAGAGAATTTTTATTAGAACAAACTGATGGGAAGAACAACATGAAAATTAAATATTAGTTGTCTTGTTTTATATATCTCATTAGGTCATGAATTGGCCTTTTTTTAATCTAAAATACAATAATTCACTGTTTGATTACTGCAGTAATAATTATTTTTTGTTACATAAAATAGTTGATATTATATATATAAGCACCTCAACAACCTAAATCAATACAACATAAATGAATAAAAACTAATTGGTTATGCTTGAATTTATTAAATATAATTTATATTTGATCAGCTATGTCAAAGTTTGGTCATAGATGATAGATGCTAATCAACATTATTTTAGACAGTGCTCTAGTTAGATTTTAAATTGAGTGTGAGATTTATTGACTCATTAATGATTTTCATTAATTGATTCATTCTCCTCTTCTTCCGGAGGACCCACATTTTATTAGCTCCCTTTTAAGTTAAAGAGAGAAAGGGTAAACCTGGAATTAAACGATGAAATTTTCTTTGAGCCCTCAAAATCTCAATTTTTGCTCTTAGAATAGCTGCGCCCTAATTTTGAAGGTATTTAACTTATAACATTAATTGTTATTGATTAAGACCATCTTTTTCATATGGAAACAAATATCCATAATGCATGAAATTTTCATACCAATGAAGGATGATGTTGACTGCTATCTTTTTTCAAACAAAAATAAGCCCTCTTTATTCATATATGTCATTTTCATCTTGTCTATTAATAATATGCAGATTCTTATTAATATATATGTACTTCCTAAAGATCAATTCAAAGTTTGTGTCAAGTGGTTGTATATGTTAGTCATTCTATCTTTATTGCTTATAATTCACAAAATTCAAAATTTGTATCAAGTATATGTACTACATGTACTTTTTGTTTTTTTATAGTATTGAAACAATGCTTAAAAAATTCAAATATCCAATAATCAACAATACTCCACTCTCCAAAACAAATTAACTCACTTTCTCATTTTTGCAGCAGTGAGGACAACATAACATGATAAAAAAAAGAGGGACTGCATCATTCTCGTAAAAACATTTTTGCAACTGAACAGAACCAATCAAACTCATAAACACAGAAAGTAAGAAAGCACCTGAGCAATCAAATTATGATACCGAACAGTCACATGGTTTAGCAATATTATTCAACTAACAATCAAGCTAGCTTGTCCCATTATTCACAAATCAATTTATTTTATATATATATATTTTTTGTCTTTTTCTGATAGAAGTGATACAAAATTTACGTCTCAGCTAGCTGACCTCCTGGTCCAAAGCGGTAAGCACCCACTTTTCTTTTGAGGATTTACATAAAGCAAGCAAATTTATGATCACAAACAAACTGTAAAATAAAGATTAAATATTATACTCTTCGCATGCAACTTTGTTCATGACCTCTTAATTAGTTTCCAGTTGTGCGTGTAAGCACCCAATAAACAACGAGAGGACCGGCAAGCATACTAACATTGGCCACCGATAATCCTGTGATCCAATTGCTCCATCTGTTTGTATCAGATGCAAGCCAGAAGAAGCTGACCAAAAGAGTAATTACCGCAACAACAATCGGAACTCCAACCGTCATTATCAGCATCACCCTCTAAAAAATAAATTTAAATAAATATCAGAATATAAATTACATGATTATATAATAATAGAAATAGTGCTGATATATACAAACAAAAAGTACGTAGCCATGTACTTACCCAATATGTTGTATGAACCCCCTCAAGATTTGTAGGGAGGAAGAGAACGCCGACCATTGCGGCAGCCACAAAATTAAAGGCAGCAATGAGAATCAACCGCCATATCATATTTGATTGATTCGGACCTAAGATATTATCAATAAGGCATCCGAGCATGCCTGCATTGTGTTCTGGCAGAGGAATTTGTTGATTAGTGTGGCCTGGGAGGGCAAGTCGAAGGCCCACTAGACCTACTATGCCTACAGTGCCAAGAACCGGATCTGGTATGATCGGCACTGCCCCTCCCTGACCCTGACCCTGACCCTGACTCTGGATGCTTAGAGAGACAACAGTGCCCTGTTCTACAAGGCCGTTTTGGGATTCAAGGTCGTCAGAGATTAGCTGCTCCATGTTTACCGGCCTGTTCCTGTTCTGAAACAGAGCCGGATGCAAACTTCCCGTGACAAGCGCCGCCTGGGTTTGTTGGCTAACGGGATGGATGACGTCACCTTCACCTTCTCTTTCACCTTCAAATGCAGATACCTCCAATGTGATTGCATCGTTGTCTCCGAGTTGATTTATTGGAAGCAACTGTTGATCATTCACATCATTAGTAAAAGTCATAATGCAGTCTATAAATATATACTCGAAAAATATTACAAAAAATAATGGCTAGCTAGGGTGGCAGGAAAACAGTAAGTGTTGGACTTGGAGGTACAAGGAAAGGTTAGAAACTTAGAATATAATTAGACTGAGATTGGCTTAACTTAATGGTCTGATCGTTGATATTTATAGCCGGAAATTTGTTTATTTAGTTAGGTGAAGTTAAGCCCAGACAAAAATGTACCATCCGCGAACCTTCCTAAATCCTAATCGTTAGTTTAAATATAAACATATTACATATCGGTCCCTGACTCTGTGGGCGTGCTTCAACACTAGTGTAATAACCGTACTGAAGTACAAAATAAATTTTGGTCAAGGAAGAATATGAGAGGTGTGAAAAACAAGCTGCTCAATTAACAAAAATTAATGCATTGAGTTTGATTAACTAGCTAGCACACTGCTGGTGTGACATATAGAATTGATAGTGTTTGTGCAGCTGTTGTATACTTGTATTTTTGCACATATAACACACAAGAATTGAGATAATTATTTAGCTTACTAGTTTCACAAAAATTATGATACATGTAGCAAATGTACTGGTGGGGGCCATGTTACTAGTGTTGTTATAGCATTACTATTTGTCATTTCCAGCAATTCTAAGGAAATTATTTAGTTTTGAGGGTGCCATGTTACTATTGTGGTCCACTCTGTCTATATGCTGACGAAGACATAGAATTAATTAGAGAATAATTAAGCGGAATTTGGTGCAGAATAAAACATTCATTTATTAATCAATGGGACTAGTCAGCCAAAGAGCATTCCATGTGCAGATGTGCTCATGTGATCAGATAGATTTAGTTATCTTTTAAAGGAAAAAAAAAATCTGAGATTTAGTTAATTAGTAATATACTATTAGGGACATTCCATCGCTCAAGAGCCTGAAGTATTAAATAACACAGACATTTGGTATGACGAGCATGCCATGCATCGAAGATTCTAACTTTAATTATGCTATATGGATTATATTAACTTATCTTTAATATAAAAAAATAATATTCCAATAATTTTATGTCACTATTGTGAGAGTAAAAAATTTTATTGGCGAGCTACACCAATAGAAAAATATTATTTCTGAGCATATTGATATTACTGATAGAAGTATCCGCGCGCGATGATACCGTCGGTAAATAATACTTTTATTTTTGTAGATAGTGATACATTTTTGTAGTAAATTTCCAACATAATTTTTAAATAAAAGTTGAAGATCAAGCCATCAAATTATTTGATATCTATAAATGTTTGTCTCTTTTGAATTTCGAACTTACCAATCTTTCACATAGATCTAAAGTACTTCCTTTACCATTAGAACCAAAAACTTATTTTGGAAACATAAATTAGACAAAAAAAAAAAATAATTGAAACTCGTCGGCTAGCTAGACCAACTAATCAGGTTACGTATATATATGTAGGGTGCACAAAAAGTTCGTAGCTCGTGAGTCGATTGAGTTTGATTCGAAAAAAATATATTTCGAAACGAATCAAACTAGTTCGGTTCTAAAAAATATATTTCGAAATGAATCTTATACAGTATACTTAGAGAAATGTGTTTGAATATTTAAAAGAAAACAACATACACAGTTGCTTGATTATTAAACGTGTATAAATGTATTCAATCGTACTGATCAGTTTCTTAATAAAAAATACGTGTAGGTATAAATCTAGATGTATTTCGTACACGCACGCCTCTTCTTTCAAATCAAGCCAAATATATTTATTGTCCAATTTCACGGATTTTGATATTTCTTTCTGATCAAGTGTAGTTTTATAATTGCACAAATACAAGGCAACTGAATCTATTCTTAATTGGTTTATATGAGAACGTAACTTTTTTATCTTTGCAGGAGCAAGGGTCCCTGCCTCAGTTCCGTGCAAGAGCAGGAAAAACATTCAAAGCAACAAACAAGACACATTATTGTTTAGCAAACTACCAGATGTGTTGGTTGCAGATATCCTCTCTCGGCTAGCTTCCACCTAAATCCTTCTTTCGTTGCAAATGTGTCAGCAAACTTGGCTCTCTCTCTCCTCCATTGCTGTTCGGTTCAACAAGCACTTGGAACCAACTATGAGAGGTTTTTTCTATAACCATGCATATGGTGCTGGTTTTGTGAACCTTATCACATGGTATCAATATCAACAAGGTGGAGGTTGATGTAACAATGAGTACCTTATCATTTCATGACCAGTATTTGAAGATACTAGATTTCTGTAACGGGCTTCTCCTTGTCGAATCCTCTAACAGGAAATCACCGTTTCCACATGATATACATGTCTATAACCCGGTAACTCGGACTCTGTTCACCTTGTGGTCCTATAAACAACATGATGACAAGCTCTTGTATGAGGCTTTTTCAGTGGCTTTTGACCCTCAACTGTTCCATCAGTTTCACTTAATCAGATTCACAGGAAAGAAAAACCCCAAATTTAACTTCATTGACATTTTGTCATATGAGAGAGGCGAACATCACAAAAGCAAAACGTTGACGTGTCATGTGAGAATAACCTCTGAATCCAAGGGCACTTTTGTTGATGGGAGGGTTCATCGCTTAACAACTCAAGATGAAATCCTGAGCGTTGATCCCAATAATTGCTCCTATCAAGTTATCCGTCCACCAAAGCAGGAAAACCATGTTATGGTTGACATTGGACAGTCCGGAGGGGTATGAATTTTCATTACCAGAACATTGATTACCAGTAGGATAATGATTCCTCTGTAAACTTTGGGCCCACTGACAGGAATTACTGATGGCGTGTATGAGATTCCAATTTCAGCTGGCTAATTTTGGTTTGACGCTTGTGTTGCTTGCTTCAAAAGTCGTACTAGTGATGTTTGAAGTGTTTGTTGCATGTTTTGTTGGTTACTAGTTTGTTGGTACCAGTAAATGTAGAAAGGATACTAGTCTGTTGGTACCTGTTGTGATGGCAGTGATACTATCTGTTTTTATTTTGTATGTTTAGTGGATTGAGTATTTAATAGCAGGGGTAAATGGGCAATAATGAAAATGGTGTTGCTCCTAAATTAATTTGCTTGACTATATGAAAACAATTTGATATTTGTATTCAAGTCAAAGCGTCAAATAACTTTTACAAAAAGTAGTAATAATGATATCAAAAAAATATAAATGCATCAGCTCTCTTAACAAATAACGAATAAAGAAGAAAAGAAATTATGCATTTAAACTCTTTAAGTTGAAAAATCCAAAAGTTACAGCTATTTTGCATGGATGAGAGGCTTTTCAATAGGATAAAGATATTAACAGAGCAGTTTACACTTTATGCAGCGTAGAAATAATATACAGTGTTGTTTTAATTCTATTATCCATACGCTGCATAAAGCTAAAACTGTGCTGTCAATATCTTTACCCTCTCAATGCCCACGGAATGAATTAAAAGAACCAATATTTATTTACAGTTTATGTTCTCACTAAGCCAAAAATTGATTCCCAAATATACCCCTTCTCCGTTTTTTCAAAATATACCCTTTTTCACTGTTTCCTATTCTATCCCCTCTCATCTATCTACCCTTTCTTCTCCGCATATGATCATGGTTCAACTATGTCTATATCAGAGATCTCAACCGAGTGCAGAGATCCATCTTTTGACAGCATTGCCTCCACATAAATCCGCTTTTTCTGAGGTATCTCACTGATTATCAACCGTTCATCATCGGTTAATTCCCAGTCGAATATTGCCAAGTTCTCTTTAAGCCTGTCCTTGTTGAAACTCTTTACTACAAAGCTTGTGTCTTGTTCATAAAGCCATCTTAGACATACCTAAAATAACCAAATTGATGAATTAAATTGATGAACATATGTAAAGGGTCACAAAGAGCATTTTGGTTTTAATAAAAAGTAGTAGCATATCTTGCAAACTGCACCTAGCAAATCACAATATTTGAATACAAGTCTTGTTGTTTGTTATATTTCAAGACACATTGTGTTTAGAGTGAGGCTAAGGTACCATGCATAGCACATATTGGTCCGTACTATGAATCAATATCCAAAGTCCAAACAATTGATCTGAACCGTTCAGCATGCTCTTCATATGACAATGTACTTGTAGATCAAAATTTACATTTTTTATAAACTTTTTACTAATTTTTTAGATAGGTAGAAAATTACTAGATCTAAAGATTTTAGACCATTTAAAAGTAGTGATTTTATACATTATCTAAAAAGAGAATAAAAAAATCTAAAAAAAATCTAAAAATAGTCTACAAGTACATTTTCATATGAAAATCACGTTGAACATTTCAGATCAACTATTTGGACTTTGGAAATGAAAATATTGATCCATAGTACAGACCCATCTGTGCTATGCATAATACCATAGCCTCACTCGTGTTTAGAGTTTATAGTTGATAAATCAATCAAGATATTTCTTTGGTATTTAAATGCAAAAAAGCCTGAAATTCCTATGCAAATTTCAAGAATTTTATTGTGATGTTAGCTAAAATGTACAGTACTGTTGAGAAAATAACCTGTGCAAGACTTCTCCCTTTAGATACTGCTATCAATTTGAGCACTTCACAATCCATTACAGTATTATTCCCAACCCTGCCTCGGCCGCCCAAGGGAGAATAAGCTGTTATGTGTATTCCCCTTTTTGCACAATAGTCCTTCAACTTTTGCTGTCGCCATACTGGGTTCATCTCCACCTGAATTTATAAACAGAACTCAAATGAAATTAGCAAAGTACTGGTACAAAACTGATCATGGTATTCTACCTGTCATTGTTTAATATTAAGTACTGGTTTATGTGAAAATATCATGGTTATTTTAATCTATTTTTACCACAGATTGCTGTATATCAACATTGAGTAAGTTGGGCGAATTGAAGCTTGATAAGGGTATAATTGCAAAACAGGTTTATATGGATCTTTTTTAAAGAATGGTTATATTAAGTTATGCGACTATCTCATAAAACTGTTAACAAATTTGTAAGTCAAATTTGTAACAGTTGAGTAAAAAACGTGCACAGCTAAGGGTCAGATAAGAAAAGAGTAAAATTGAAACATATTAAACTAAACCAGGGCCATTGCAAATATTAAGTGCTGGTTTATGTTAAAAACTTATGGTTATTTTAATCTATTTTACAACAGATTGTTGTATATCGACATTGAGTAAGTTGGTCGGATTGAGGATTAATTAATAATTTCACAATTGAATCTTGATAAGGCCATAATTGGACAACAGGTTTATATGGATCTTTTTTAAAGAATCGTTATATTAAGTTATGACTAACTAACAAAACTGCCAATAAATTTGTAATATCGAGTAAAAAAAAGTGACAGCATTGTAAAATTCGAACAAATGAATTTTTTTTAAAAACCTGGTTAACAGCTGGAGAAATCTCGGCAAATCGAAGCAGCTCATCTAACTTCTTAGTCGTGAAATTACTGACGCCTATGGCCCTCACAAGACCCAGCCTCTGGCACTCCTCCATTGATCTCCACACCCCCTTCAAATCCATCGGCACCACATCCTCTCTTTTCACAGGGAATGCCGGTGGCCCAGGCTTCATGCTCATTGGCCAGTGGATCAGATACAAATCAAGGTACTCCATTCCTAGCTTCCTACACAATTAAAAAACCTATAAATATTAAAGAAACACGAAATTACGTATTCCCCCCTCCAAATTTTATAATTACATATTTATCATCATAAATTCTAATAATTCACATATTTATCCAGTATAATTTAAATATATATCAAATATATTCAAAACTGAAATTAACTACCCAAATCTTTAAAAAAGAAAGAATTATCAAATCCTACAATTAAACAGGGGGGAAATTTCATGTACATCCCTCAAAAACTTTAAAATTGCAAATTTCTCTCTCTAAAATTTATTTTCCCTCAGAAACCGACCTATTAGAAGACTGACATTTTTCTTAAACATGCAATATGTTATTTTTATTTTTGTAATAAATGGTATAATGTGTACTTAAATTGAAAATGATTTGTTTACTAAAAATACAATAAATAGATAAATTTGTGAGTTTTTAAAATTTTGAAGGGTAAATATAATATTATGAATTTCAAAGGGAGAACTACATAATTTTCAAGTTTTTGAGAGCATACGAGAAAAAAATTACCTGAGACTAGTTTTGATGGCAGGGAGAACAAGCTCCGGGTGGCAATCTGTGCACCAGAGCTTAGAGGTAACAAACACCTCCTCCCGGGATCCAATGAGGCCGAGACTTGTAGCCTCGGCTATGGCATCTCCCAGCGGCTTCTCTGATTGGTTGAAAGCGGCAGTATCGAAGTGGCGGTAGCCTAACTCTATTGCGGTCAATACAGCGGATTTTGTTCTTTCCGGGTCGAACGGGTGCTCTGCTGTACCCATTCCGACAAGGGGAAGTGGCATTGCTCGCCCGGATTTGAGATTTACTGTAGGGATTTGGGGAGGGGGTTTTATACGAGGTTCCTGGCCGCTAGCGGTCACAGTGCTTGGCCGCTGTAACCACCGCGCGGCGGAGGCCTTGGATGGTTCCATCTATTTATCACTTATCAGTGTGCGCGCGCGTGTGCAGCAGTTGTGAATTTGTGATCTCATGCTTAGGAAGGGGAAACTTTAATCATACCATTGAATCTAACTGGTCCGGATTCCCTAAAGTAACCGAAATTTTGGGTTTGTGTCTGGACAGTACGATCAGCACCCGACGGGCACGGGGTCCGATTCAGAACAGATCGGACGTCTTGTATCCAAAACAAAATTTGGGTTACTTTAGGGAAAACAAATAACACGGTGATCTACAGATAATCGGATGACGAGTATCTTAAACTTGTTTGCTGAGGTTTGGTCGGCAAAAGATTTTTTGCAGAGTAGTTTTAGCTTGATGCAGCGCACAAACTATAAACTCAAAACAACACTGAATATGGTTTGTGCGCTGTATGAAGCTAATACTACTCTGTTAAAACCTTTACCCGGTTTGGGGCTTGTGTATTTGGACCGGGTCTTATTTCTGCTACGCAATCCGGCCCAACCTAAGTGGTCCCTCATCTTATTTGGATTACCAAAATAAAAATATAAAACTGGATGGAAAAAATGTTGGTGTCATGAATTAATTTGAACCAAGGTTCTAAATAGCGTTTATCGCGTCATCGTGGGAAGACTACAAAAAAAGCTATAGCGGAATCTATGCCACATAGCGTTTCTTGTTTTTACAAAAATTATATTATATATTTGTACTAAATATCAACATTATCTAAAATCTCATGTAACAATAAATAACACCAAATTGATTAAGAAATTATAATATTCATATTGAATCAGTATATAGTCCAAATTAATGTTCAAAATATCCATAATAATATCATAAACTATTGATCTTTTTCTACAAAATATCTTAAGTATAATAATTCATGACATAATCTATTTTTTTGTCCATTCAAATTCCAAAATAACTTAGACATCATGGCATAAACTATCTATCTTTATCTATTAAAAATATTTCAACTACCATATAGTAAGTATTATTTTAGGAAAGTTGCCAATTTAGAATTTTCCTAATTTCAGCGACAAGGGTTCTTTTTGTAGCAACAAGCTTTCAATTGATTTTTTTTTGCTTTTATTTAACTATTTAATTTACCGATGAATTCTCATTTAACAATTATTAATTTAATATAAAGCGTAGTACGTCAATTGCAAAAAAAATCACAGTCAAAGTCCATATAAATTTTCCAAAAAAATGCTTATATTATATAGCGCTTAGCGTTTGGGGTCTAGAAACGCTATAGCGCGCTATTTAGAACATTGATTTGAACACAGACTGCAAATATACATCAAATTAAATTTATTATTTTTACTTTGCTTCATATTCTAACTAGCTATATTGTTGTAATATATTCGTAATTACTAATGTACAGTATAAAATGTGATATAAAAACATATTTATATGATTACTAATGTTCAGTATATAAAAACATGCGAAGAATAAAATGCACTCGTTAATTTACACTGAACATATTTATATGATTACATCTGCGCATAACATATAAATCATATATACAAGCATTCATATAAAATACAGGCTTGTATAAGGCAACAAGCTAATTAAAGTATCCTATTATGTGTTACTGCTAGTTACAACAAATCAACAAACCCCTTTAGTTTTCCCTGTTAGTAGAGGCACAGTTGTTTTCTCTGGTTCGGTTTCTTGCGGTAAAACCCTAACCATGAAAGGTTCACTTCCACTGTCGGTGCCGGTGACTATTTCGATGGTATACTTCATTGCTGGTTGTGGTACAAGTGCTACTTTTGGCAGAGAATCCAGTTCATCCAAACACATGGCAACATGTGATAGAAACTTCTCCGCCATGGGTCGGCCAAAATCTTCTCGGACGACAACTCGAAGAACCGTCATGTGCTCTAGGTTGGCCGGCATGGTGTAGGCTGGTACAATCCAGCCGTACCGACGTAGCAAATTTGACAGCTTGAATGGTGAATTGTGGGACTTGTCTTTGAATGAGAAGGCTACAAGCGGTACACCTTTCTCCTTCGAGATGATGTCAAAGCGGCCGGTACGGATGAGTCCTTCTCGCAGAGTTTTGGCACTCTCCATGCAGTTTTTCATTACATTTTTGTAGCCCTAGCAAGTAACAAAATTTCATATTTCATTGCATAGTTTATCAGTATGTGAGAACTAATTTTAGTCAAATCTCAGACCTAATTAAAGAAATGAGAGTTTGAGACCTCCCATAATTGGGATAAAAATCAAATTAAAAACAAATCAGAAAAGGTTCTGATAAATTGATATAAGATTTAATAAGCTGCCAAAACATATCACTAGTAACTAAAATTTCCAATTATATGTATCTGTATTGTTATATAACTATACATGTTATTTGAGAAAATTTATAATTGAGAAGCATACCTCAAATCCCAGACGAAGGAACTGGTAATACTGTGCAATGATTTGGCTGGATCCTAAAAACAGAGATAAATTTGATCCAAAATCTCAGTACTAATCTGTATAACTATGTTAATTACATTTATGATCAAATAGTAAATATAACTTCAGAAGAATCATTTAAAAAAGCAAAGGATCAAACCTTTAGAAAAATTGAGGGTAAAGGTAGGCTGATCAGCTCCTAAATAATTTATGTGAAAAATGAGTTCATCTGGCAAATCATCCTTGCTCCTCCATATAACCCAACCGACACCGGCATAGACAAGCCCATACTTGTGACCGCTCACATTGATGCTTTTTACGAGGGGAAGACGGAAATCCCATTCTAATTCTGGGTGCAAGAATGGTGCTATGAAGCCTCCACTGGCAGCGTCGACATGAATTGGTGTGTCCCACCTGCATAGATTCACAAAAAGTAAAAAAAAATATATATGTGTAAGCATCTGAATTTGTTTTGTTTACTCTTTGTTGATATTTTGTGGGTAAATTCAATTTATCCTTTGAAAATTTTATCTTGCAGAAGTATATATCAAATTTTTTTCCTAGTGATTAGCGTTCATTACTGATAAACCTAATGCGTCTGTACAAAACCTTCATAAACAAACTATGTTGGTGACATTTTTATCTCTCTCTCTCTCTATATATATATATATATATATATATTTTTTTTTATCTCTCTCTCTCTCTCTCTCTATATATATATATATTTTTTTTTTGAGAAACTCATAACGTACCCTGTTATTTTGTTCTTCGCACTTAACAGATCGTTGAGTTGTTTGACATCTTCATATTCTCCGGTCAAGGTTGAACCCAAGATGGCGGCCACGCAAATAGTGTTCTCATCCACCATCTCCACTGCCTTCACTGGATCCATAACGTAGCATCCTTCGCTCAATTTTACTTCTTTCAGCTCCACCTCAAAGTACCGTGCAAATTTCTCCCAGCAAACCTTCATTGAATTTCCAACAGTTTGCACAGTTTATATATTTTCCAAACATGTTGTCGATGTATTTCTATTTCTTTAGATAGGTAGAAAATCACTACTTTTGAAGTGATTTTTTACCTTTAAAAATTATAAAAAAAAAAAAAAACTAAAAAATTGTAAAATTTGATCTACAAGTACATTCTCATGTGGAGATTGTGTTGAATGGTTCACATCACTGTTTGGACATTAAAAAAATGGAGATATTGATTCATAGTACGGGCAAATGTGCGCTATGCATAGTGTAGTTGATGGTTACCTGGACATTTGCTCCGGTGACAATGTTTGGTTTGTCGAAGGGTTTCCCTTGCGCCTTCCTTCTATTCTGCCATTTTCTCTTGAATGCAAGCCCTGCTAACATTATAGCCTCTGATGACCCAACTGTACCGACTCCAACTGCCGCTTGTCCGTCATTCAAAGGAGCATTAAATAACCGCGCAATGATATTCACACATCGATTCTGAAGAAGGAATATTTTTTTTTTGAAGTATGAAAGAATTATTAAAGCCAGGAAAAAAGACAAATGAAATCCCTTATTGTGTCATTAATAAATATATAATACCTATTAAATAGCTGGGTGGCTTGATCTGCAACCTTTACTAAAATACACACACATATTTATCATATAATACCACCAGAAGCTTGTCATGATCAAATAGTATACACAATTCTGAACCTCTGTTAAGTTCAGCTTCACATGTTTAATAAAATCCATTTTTTCAATTTATTTCTTAGTTTTGATACATTCGGTTTGATCTAAACATTGAAACATATGTTGTATATGAATTCAAGATCAATAGTTGAATTATAGATATTGATCCAATGTTGTAATCCTTTAAAACAAGTAAAACTATCTATAATATAGTAGGTATACTAGCCTGTAATTCAGTGGTGACGGGATACTCATCCATGTCGGCATAGTTCTTACTTATGGCTTCAAGCATCAGCTTATCACATTCTGGTTCCATCCATGTCGTTACGAAAGAAGCAAGGTTCAACCTGGGGCTGCTATCAAGTAGCAACTCATCATGGATTATTTGATACGCTGCGTCCTTTGAGATCGACTTCGTCGGCATCTCATACCTAAATCACATTTGTAAATTTAAAAGCTGAAACCAGCAGTATGGATACCTGAATCTCATACCTAATCTGGTAACACAAAATGAATATGGTTATGCAAGCAAAAAGAACAATTAAATTAACATTTTTTAAAGAAATGTTGGGTTTAGGGTTTATTAATTTATTTATATATATTTGCCTCAAATTATTTTAATGAAATGCTACATATAATTAATTTATTACCACTCATATTTAAAGAACTTCTTTGTTCATTTTTTTTAAGAGAATGTACTCTGATAAGCCTTTCTTTCTAATATGATGTTGAACCAACTATAGCTTAAGTGCTAAACAAAATCTTAATTATTATTATCTAAAGACAATTAACATAGTTACATTATTATGATGAATCCTGTCATTTAATATTATATCACATTTTTTGTTGCAAATTAATTTCACAAAAATGTTTATACTCTATAAAAATAACAGAGTGGCAATTTCAAGGAGATTATACATTTAGATTAGTGCAATAAAAACCAACACAGGAGATTAGAAGTACCTCGGTAGCGGGTCTTGCACATATCTCGATGCAAATACAGAGTTGACGAAAGCCGAGCTACCTTCCTCTGTCTGTTGCACCTGAGTCAGAACCATGGCTATACAAATAAATCCTTTATATTTCAAAAGAGATCAATGACTTGGTGAGATAATTAGTAAGTGATAATTAATGCTTCTTAGTGCAGAGCAAGGATTCTTATGCTATTCTTTGCCTTCCTTGATTGTAGAACTCTTGCTTTACTCAAGGAATGAAGGAAAAATGTTGCTTCCAAGCTTTAGATCCGGCCCTGCTAGATTGCTTTGTTAAAGGTGCAAAAGCCTCCTTATTTTCTAATGCTTTTTAGTGGATTAATTTTAATTTATCATGGGCACAAAATTAAAATTGACGAGTTAATTAAGCAATGCTTTTTAGATTTTTGTAAAAAAAATAAATACAGGACAAAAATAATATTTCCTCAATCAATAATTGAGAATCTATAGTAATTATTATAAATGCGTCAATATTTGTATACCTATAGCTAGTTAGTATCTCTTTATTATACAATCAAGGAAGCTAATATTTAGAGTATACTTGTAAATGAATAAACAATTACAATGAACTGTAAAATATAAATTCCAACATATTAATATGCTTTTTATTTTGCGCGAAACAATTCACGAGTATGAACAAGAGTATATAAATTTTGATGATTGGAGAACTTAATGAAGTCTCTATTAATAAAAACATTATTAATATAATAAAGAAGGTAAGCCATGCATTTAATTGATTAATATTTCAAAAAAAAAATAGCATTCTCAATTCTATTGATCTTGATAATGTTATATGACATCATTTATTGGGCCGAAATAGTTTGGGCCATAAATTGAAGCCGGTATTTAATCCAAACAGGAATATATGCCCATTTTCATCTAGGCCCAACTTATTTAATAATTTATTCTTTGTGCGGTGTGATCTTTTCCAAGAAGATTGACGAATAAAAAATGCCAGACTACACATTCACTGTACGCTACTGATTTTGGTTTTGAGTTATTTATTATACTTAAATTGATGCACCAAAATTAAATGCCACTTGCCACCGATCATAGGGGCTAGAGATTGAGCCATATTGACTATTGAGTTTTTTTTTTTTTTCTCATTGAGGAAATATATTTATTACAGACTTGATTGCTTCTCAATGCAAAATTAAACAGTGGATCATTGTAAATCTTTGATAAAATAACTACTATATATATAAACTTTAATCATTGTAAAACTTACTATAACGCCCATGTGAGAATTCAATTAAGTCTTTTTATATATAGTTCTATGCATGCAATTGACACAATAATTATAATAAAAAAATATTTTGTATCATAAATTAAGAGTTCATTCTATAAGAATACTTTGACTATTAATTGTCTTACCTCTTAGAAAATATTAAATAAATAAATAAGTATACTTTTACATCTTAGCATCTTTGTTTCAGTTACTCAATAAATAAATGTTTACTAACGAAAAAGAAATAAATTATGATAAAATTGTTTGGCTGCGGTTAGATGCAGATAATTTTGCTAAAATTATTGCCCAATCTACTGGTTGTTAGCTCATGATCCATAAATTTAAATCAA
Source organism: Carex arenaria (assembly GCA_964058825.1). NCBI lineage: Eukaryota > Viridiplantae > Streptophyta > Magnoliopsida > Poales > Cyperaceae > Carex > Carex arenaria. The sequence continues at coordinate 83,604 of CAXKVW010000759.1, forward strand.
ATAAATGTTTACTATATATAGCATATGTGAATCTGTGTGCTTTTAGACCCAGTATTTCTACCTACTAAGTCTCTATATATTTCTTTTCCATTCCAAGTTCCAAGCAAATCTCTTGAAAAAAATATCAAAATTCATTGAAAAAAATGGTGCTAACAACGATGGCAACAGAAGCGGCGGAGCCTCTTCACTGCTCCACTTTCGCCTCTCGCTATGTTCAAGTTTGTCTTCCCAGGTACATAAACAAATTACCATATGTGTGCTGGCTGGTACCAGCCGGTTTTGGTAAAGCAACAAAATATGTTCAAGTTACTGTTTACCTAAAAAAAAATGAAATTCAAGTTGATGTGGTATGTTTATAAAAAGTTTCAAAGGAGAAAAAGAGAAATGAACTGGAATGGTTGGAAACAGCACCATTCTGGTAAGCTGATTGTTGAGATCTGAAAGTATATATTTTATCTTTTTCTTTCTTTTCCAAATAAGAAGACCCATTTTATTTCTTGTAAAAGTATTTGCTGAATTTTGAAGGTTGAAATCATGGTTATGTAAAATATGAATTTTTATTATGCACTATTAATTGTTTATTAATTCTCAGAAAAATGGTATCCAGAAATTTCCTAGCTATACGAGTACCGGGCAGGTATAATAGTAGATACCAGTACCAGGCTTGACCAGACTAGAACATGCTACTGGCTAGTATCCATATAATAATGCCAAACCAAAATGTAAATATGGCATATTGGGTCTTTGGATTTATTTTAATGTTGCTAATTTTTGTGCATATATAAAGGTTCAAGATGCCAGACAAATCAATCCCAAAGGACGCAGCGTACCAAATCATAAATGACGAGTTGATGCTGGATGGGAACCCGAGGTTGAACCTGGCATCGTTCGTCACAACATGGATGGAACCGGAATGTGACAAGCTCATGATGGCGGCCGCAAACAAGAATTATGTTGATATGGATGAGTATCCCGTCACAACCGAACTTCAGGTAAATTAATTGTATTCATTTCTTTTGATTAAATTTTCTAAATATATCTTATCTAATATGCTTGCCAATAATTTTTGTACTTTTATGAAGAGAATGGCTATGTGATTCAATGGAAGAAATTTTATTTTCTTTTGATTTCCTTGATCGAATTTTCATTTGAAAAGTTTAATGTATATCAGTAAAATTTAAGTACGTACTTTACTTTTTCTTATACAGAATCGATGTGTTAACATGATCGCGCACCTGTTCAATGCTCCAATTGGAGATGATGAGACAGCTATTGGAGTAGGGACGGTTGGGTCGTCAGAGGCGATAATGCTTGCTGGATTAGCTTTTAAGAGGAGATGGCAAAACAAGCGCAAGGCAGAAGGGAAGCCCTGTGACAAGCCTAATATTGTAACTGGTGCCAATGTTCAGGTAATTTTGTATTTGTACTGCTGAGAGTAACTGCGCAATAAATCACCTTTCTCTGTCATTTTAGTATTTTATTTGAAAATATTAGTTCACAGAGTCAATACTTTGCAAAGCACGGAACGATCTGTGCTATGGATCAATATCTCCGTTTAAAAAGTTCAAATATTTGATCTGAGCCGTTCAAAATGATTTCTATATAAAAATTTACTTGGAGAACAAATTTTTCATTTTTTAGAAATTTTTACTATTCTTTTAGATTGATAAAAAAAACACCCGATTTAAAGATTTTGAGCCATTTTAAAGTAGTGATTTTCAACCTATTTAAAAAAAATAGTAAAAAATTAAAGAGAGTAAAATTTGTTGTCCAATTACATATTCATATGAAAATTATGTCAAGCGGTTCGGATCACTCTAATTCACATCTGGTTTTATCTCTGTTAAATTCACCAAAAAAATTATTTATAGGTATGCTGGGAGAAGTTTGCGAGATACTTCGAGGTGGAGCTAAAGGAGGTGAAATTGAGTGAAGGGTATTACATCATGGATCCAGTGAAAGCGGTGGAGATGGTAGACGAGAACACCATATGTGTCGCGGCCATCTTAGGGTCGACTCTCACCGGAGAGTTTGAAGATGTCAAGATGTTAAATGATTTGCTCACTGAGAAAAACAACGAAACCGGGTACGCTTACTAGTCCTTCCGAGGCTTTGTTAAAACAAAAATGACTGACAAATGATGCCTGATATTAATGTAAATTCCAAATCTCATTGAAATTATAATTGATGTAGATGGAACACACCGATCCATGTCGATGGAGCAAGTGGAGGCTTCATTGCACCGTTCTTGTACCCTGAACTGGAATGGGATTTCAGACTACCTCTTGTGAAAAGCATAAATGTGAGTGGTCACAAGTACGGGCTCGTGTACCCGGGTGTTGGTTGGGTTGTGTGGAGGTGCAAAGAGGATCTGCCTGAGGAGCTCATCTTTCATATCAACTATCTCGGGGCCGATCAACCTACATTCACACTCAATTTCTCTAAAGGTAAAATTTGTACATTCACACTCAATTTCTCCAAACAGTTGATCTGAACCATCTAACATGATCTTCATATTAACATGTGCTGTTTTTATTGCCTCTTCATATCTCTGTTTTTTAGTTTTGGCCTGTAATTAACCTAAATTTAATATTTCTGGCAACAGAATTTGTTGGTTTAAACATTGATGTATACCAGATTCTGTAAAAAGGAATTAGTTTTCCAATTTTTTTTCTTTTGAACTTACAAGACTGAAAATACATTTTATTCTATATGTCAGGTTCTAGCCAGATAATTGCACAGTATTACCAGTTCATCCGACTCGGGTTCGAGGTACGCTGTACATTTATAACTGGAAATTTTAAATCAGGAAAAAAGAGAGATAATATATGACAACTAAAAAAAGAGGAAATTAAAAATTTGTCAAGCCACTTTAATCCTTGCTTCATTTTGCAGGGATACCAACAAGTAATGGAAAACTGCATGTTAAATGCGAAAGTACTGCGTGAAGGAATAGAGAAAATCGGCAAGTTCAACATCGTCTCCAAAGAAGTCGGTGTTCCCTTGGTTGCGTTCTCTCTCAAGGAAACAGTGACTCATAGTACAGTTTTTGATGTATCTGAAAACATGCGCCGTTTCGGTTGGATCATACCGGCCTACACTATGCCGGCCAATGCCGAGCACATTGCGGTTCTGAGGGTTGTCATTCGTGAAGATTTCGGCCGTGGACTAGCTGAAAGGTCAGTACAAAATTTTGAAATTTCAAAATATCCATTTCCCTTTTTCCATCTCTATATTTTAATTAAAACATAAATTAAGTCCATTACAGATATTTCAATTTTGTTCTATTCTACTCTCTGCTATAAAACATATAAAAGTCCAAGACCAAGCAAGAGTAAACAAAATGGAAAATATATATATATATATATATATATATATATTTGGCAAAACTCTTGTGATAGCTTTGTAACAAGGTCACAAATGCTTCAAACATGAGACTAATTAAAATGTTAAAACAAAATTATAGGTTGATAACCGATCTTAACAAAGTGATGGAGGAGTTAGAAGCGCATGCTACCCGCAGAACGGTAGTCGGGCATGTAGAGTTGGCCGACGACGGAAAGCTAGAGAAAAACATGAGGGAGATCACTGGTTACTGGAAGAAGCTCGTCAGTGAACGCAAGAAGATCGCTGGTGGTTCTGGTGTTTGCTAAGCTAAATTAATAGGATCAGGTAATAAATAAAAGATGCGAACCAGCCTTTGATTTAATGGCAACACCTCCATCTTTCTGACTAATAAAAATAATAATACTTCAAGTATGTATTTATGTATTAATTATGGTTTAGATTGTTTATTATCTTGAGTTCTCTCATTCCCTGAAAGTGGATATTGTAGCTAGAGTTGAGGAAATGATAGAAGGCATTGTACTTGTATTGATTTTGTTCCTCCTGATTTGTATGATGTTTTGTACTTCAATTTTGCTAATCATTTGGTGCATTTTTCAAATAATTAATTAAGATGTCTCATCAAAAAAAATAATTAATTAAGATGGTCTGAAGGCATTGATGGTCATTTTTCTATATATGATTCATCTTGTCTCTTCCCTTCCCTCGTTCTCTCTTTTTCTTTTTTTATTCTCAAGCAAGTAATTTTTTTTTATCAGATCCGGTCAGAAGCCTGTTTCATTTCCCTTCCTTCTCCTTTCATCTGTACCCCCATCAGAAGCACTGTACTTCAAATTTTAAATTTTAAAACCGAATTATTATTCAATTATTAGAATACAGGCAAATGTGGTGCAATTTAAACAAATTCGAACGGTTCAAATTCGTTCTTTTGAGTTAACGATACGAATTATGGTACCAACACCGTGATTTTTACGCTGTAATAATGCTAGAAAGATGCAAATTAATCTATGAAGTTCAACCTGGGTTCAAACTTCAGAAATTCGTAACAAAAGTTTGAGATTTTACAATTTGATATCAAAAATGCATATCAATATTCAATCACTTTAATTTTGTGTTTTACATGTATAGCGACAAAATCCATAATTACTGGCTTTTTACCGAGTAGCTAGAGTGGGAAAAATACCTGGACAGAGCTGGTTTCGTCATAGAACGACACGCACGTGTGTAGAGTTAAGTGTCGTGACTCACGTATTCAGTACCGTAATTATTTGTGTGCCGTGATCATCTTATGAAAATTTGGCACGACACAACACGTCATGCGAAAGATCTGATCACGACACAGTATGACACGTAGTCACGTGAGTCATGTGTAATTATAACCGTTAAATCTTGATAAAATAGTGAATCTTAAATAATTTAATCTAAATTATAATTAAATAATTAAATATTTCACATGATGTCAGGGCGGAACTAGAAAATTTAGTTAGGGATGCTAAAATTTAAAATAAATAATTATTAATTTATAGCTAGTGAGATTTAAACTCATGATCTTCTAAGAATAAAATAGAGTCTTAACCACTATACTACAAACACACATCTAATATTTTATAAGAAAGGCTTAACTATATAGAAACTTAAAAAAAAAATCAATTAAATTTCAAACATATATAATTAAAAATTTCAAAATTATGAGGTTGTTTAGCACCTTTAACATAATGTAAATCTGTCCATGCGTGATGTTGCTATTTACGTGCTGTAATCAATATTTTGATCATAATTATTTTTGCACTGTTCTCTTCCATGGTGACTGGTGCGAAGGATCAATCGATAGCATAACTGGTGCAAAGCAACCTTTAATTGCAGCGATTTATGCAGCGAATAGAATTTGTAGCCCAACGGGTCATTAAAACCATAGTGACAAGATTCGCGAATTATTCAGTTTTTTGTGATGCTGAACTGAATGGCGAATTATTCGGTTGAGAGAACTTTGACCGAATAATTCTAGAATAATTTTTGAATTTTACGAATTATTCCCGAATTATTTCTGAATTTTGCTCATAATTTTATTTTTTGGTTATTTTTTTTGTTTTTGCTCCCTTACAGAATTGAGATCTCTGATCCGAATAATACCGAATCATTTCCGAATCATATCCAAATTATTTCCGAATCATAAATTTCTAATCTAAATCCGAATAATTAATTTGTCACTGTCATTAAAACAGCTTGCAGAAGACGATACGGGAGGCACTTGCACAAGAGATTAAAAAAAAAAAAGTACTGATCAAACGAAATAGGAGTCAGTATCCTCTGAGATATCTCAATTTTTGCGTGACCGACGTGTCCAGTGCCTATTCGGGGATAGCGCAAGGGCAGTATTATTTGTGCTCTGAGATTCATGCAGAATGTAATTGAACGGTTGAGATTTTCCAGAGTCTCGCAAACTTTGAGATATCTCAGAGGATGCGAATTCACGAAATAGGGGAATTTTTTTTAGTAGAAATTAACAAAAAAAGAAAAAGAGAAATAGAAAGAGTGCACTAGTTCTAATATTAATAGTAAGACCGGTACAAATTTTACCGGTCTTAAAAATCTCAAAGTTTAGACTGGTAAAATTTCTACCGGTCCTAACTATTTTTTTTTTTATAAATGGTTTGGTGACTTTTCGGAATATCTCAATCATTCAAATACGTTCTGCACGAATCTCAAAGCTCAAATAATAATACCCCCTACGTTCTACACGAATCTCACGCAAAATTGAGATATCTCAGAGGATATGTATGGGTGCATCCTCCAATACTCCATCACGTGGGTTCTGAGTGCAGTTTCCGAGGTGCAATGAAGATCCGGACTTCTCATCAAAAAAAAAAAAATAGATCCGGACTGTTCTTTAATTTGGTACGAATCTAGAAATGAAGTCCCTATAAAGTCTATGCACCAGATTGAATTTGATCTGGATGGAACTAATTTGTACCGTTTTTTTTTTTTTGTTAGGACCGTTAAAAATTTTACCAATCTAAACTTTGAGATTTTTAAAACCGATAAAATTTATACCGGTCTTACTATTAATATTAGAACTAGTGTACACTTTTTTTTTTAATTTCTACCGAATTTTTTTTTTCCCGAAATAGGGGGTTGCTGGGTCCCGCAAATCTATAAGATATTGACAGAATGTTTTTCACTTCGTGCAGCGCCGATGCTGGAGAAAAAATCGGACCATTTTGTCCTTGTTACCTACAATTCTAATCTCTTCCCACGTAGAAATACAAATAGTTTAGAAAAGCTAAACTCTCTCTTCCACCGCTTACAGAGTTTTTTATTAGTTGCTGAAAACATATTTCAATTGTAAATGTCGATAATATATTTCAACTTAAAAGTATTTTTTTATTTTTTTTAAAAAAGACTAGAGCCCATTATATTAAAATTAAAGCAGTTCATTACAAAAGAAACCAACATGCTATCTTACTCAATAGTTTGATAGCTGCAGCTTAGCTTAGAAACTAAGACACCAGTAGTTTATCAACAGACCATATATCAACCACATTTGAGCACTACATAATAATCAAAAATAAGCTAAGTTGGATAAGACTAAGCCACTAAGTAAAGGACTAAGGGTTGTTAGATATATAGAACAAAATTGTGAAGCTCTCTTCATCTTGATCTAGGGGCTCTCATCAAGCATCCCTCCAGGCAGCGGCTGGAAGACCACTATATCCATGGGGCTAATCTGGTTCAACGGAATTGTATCTTCTACCACAGGAAGCCATTCTCTCATTGCATTCTTGATTTTCTTAGTCATCGAACCTGTCCAATAGAAACAACAAAATTTAATTTGTAAGATAAGAGTTCTAGCTGTTTTGATTGTATATTCTTTTTTCAATTGAAATTACAAACAATACATTAATTGTAAGTGAGAAGAGAACCAGTTAAAATATAATAAGCAAATATATATATTAAACACGTTTTGTACGTAATAACAAAAAAAATATAAAATATATATTATTGGTTAATTAAATTTGACAATGATTAAAAATATATAAATATTGTATAAATTAATTTTGTCATAAATTATTAACTAAAATAAAATGTCCGATAAAACAATTTGATCATAAATTAGAAAATAAAAGGTTATGTTAAATATTGAATAAAGCAATCTAATCATAATAAAAAAAATATAATTATATATGTGAACAAAAAAATATATGATTTATAATTCTCACATTTATCATTTATCTATAAAATAACGGGTCCCAAAAACATTTCATCCATGCACTTATCGGATAAACAAACCGATGAAAGAAATTCCTGAGCATCAAATTCTGGTTCTTGTTGGAGAATCTGTGTAGCTTAATATGTAGCGGTTAAGATCTCATTTAAGAATATCAAATTTTGTCTCGCTACATGTGAAGCCACACAAAAAGTAGTACATTAACCTAATACTGAGCCCAACATCAAATAATATAAGGCCGTGAGAGGCTAAAAGGCCTGATTTAGAAAGAAAATAAATGGGCCCATCAAAACGGGTAGTTCATTAATTGCTATAACAAAATTCAACTCATTAAATATGGATAGTGAAAAAATGAATTCATTCATTCTCTCAAAGTTATTCGGGAATTATTTTTGTTTTGTTTTTTTAGATAAAACAAAAATTATTGACTTTGAAAAATCTTAAGGGTACCATGGTAAAGATTTATTTTTATCTAAAAAATAATTAAAAATATTAAATATAGTGTTGTATATTATACATATTTTTGGTAAGGATTTAGGAGCAAAGCATTAAATATCAAGTAAAATCATTCATCTTTTTTTTGGTGATCCTCATGATTATAATAAATACACAACATTTAACACAATCACATATAATCTCTTGCATAGTCCGTAGAAGTATAATATCCTGCATGAGCATCATTTATTGGTGCATGTATCAAGATAACCAAATTTTTAATAAAATAAAAAATGACCTATATATAGATACCGTATTTTTTTTTAATCTACACGTGTACATTGTAATAAAATATAATGATGTGCTGTCTCATCTGGAAAGGGACGCGTAATGGGCTAACATTTATATTATGAAATTAAATAATTGTTGTTTCATAAAACAGACAAGAGATTGTGGCCAAGTTGTTTTCTTTTAGAACCAAAACGTGACATTAATATTAGTTATTTTCTAATATTTTTTAAAATTTTGATAACGAACATAAGTTATAATTCTGAAAAAAAAAATTACTTTATATTGGACTTTATATTCTAATTTTTATCCTAATGTGATAATTTTTTTTTCAAATTTTGAGATGTATTAAAATTTCATATATAAAAAGTTTTACTTAAAAAAACTATTTATAATTTATAATTTCTAATTTAACAAAATTATGAATTCTATTTTTTTAGAGCATCTCCATTCCAACAAATGCTTATTAGCAGTTAAAATTAGCCATATCACTAAATTTAGCAATTAAAAAGACTCATAATTTCTATATCACTCCATCCCAGCAATTACAATTAAAGAGACTCATAAAGAATCTGAGTCAATCAATTCACCACGCTGGCAATTAACAAACGTTTGCTTTTAAAGAAAATTTACTAATTTACAAACTATCTCACAACCCAGCAAACCAAAAAACAATAGCCACATCAGATTGCAAACCAGAAAACAATCAGCGTTGGAGATGCTCTTATTAACTACTGATTTAAATTGGATTCTGAATTTTAATTTCTAGTTCAACATGGTATTTTTAAAACTAAAAATGTTCTAAGTTAATTTATATAACGGTTGTATTTAATGTCATTATAATTTCATTGATGTATTAGACTGTCTAAATTATATATAACCACCTTCTTTCGTATAATAGAGTCCAAAATGAAAAGTACTTCACGGACCAAATTAAAAGAAGAAAATCAAGCCCAATATTAACCTATTTGTTGCATTAAAAAAAAACTCTGTTTCTTTTGGTTAATGTCAAAAGGAGAGTTGACTTTTACCACAATCACTCATTTTTTTAATGTGTTAAGCAACTTACTTATTTTATTGGACCAATTATATATATATATATTAATTATTCTTTTAAATATTCACGACAATGATGCACAGTAACGTTTACCTGTTATAAAATACATTTTTAATTAAGGTTGAGAAGTTCAAACTTCAAAGTCTTTCAATTGTTTAATGAGAAACCAAGTATACCTAATCAAGGCTGCATTTTTCAATGGTTCAAAAATTTTAAATGGGTCTAATCATTCTTCCTTAGGAGTAACCACCTAAGACAACATTATTGCTACATCAATAATCATATCAGGAAATTTTTTGCAAATTAATTAAGGGGACTGATTATACATGTGATCCCTAGTCTAATAGAAGGCAAGGGGTTCCACATTTGAATTTAATTTATAATTGACTTTGACCAATCAAGAAAAAAAAATACTATTATATTTTTATAGTTCCAAATTGCAATGTATTTTTCTATTTTTGTTAATTAACATAACATGGTCATATATTCAGCATAATTAAGATTGGGTAAGATTGATAATAATTACATTGTGAGGTAAGAAGCTTTGGAGTGAGCAAATAATCATCTATTTAGGCTGTCAGCATATTTGATGATTTAATAAATTTTATATTTGTAAAAAAAAAAAACAGATGACTCAGATTAACTATTGAAATTATAAGAGCTACGAATGCTTTGAGATTCATGCCAAGTTAAAAAAAAAGAGTCCGAATTTAACACTTGCACTTCAGTCTTCAGGTACCCGGGATGATACAGATTCATAATTACTACTCAAAAAGTGATGCAAACTTTACCAACTCAAATAATCATCTAATTATTATGTATCAAATTGTTTCGGGAAAGTATTTTATATGAAAAATTAACTAATTTTATATATTTGTAAGATAATTTTCAATAAGGTCATTAATTCGTAATTCTGCAATTATGTTAGAAAATTATGGTAAAAACAATGTTATCTAAACTAGACTGGACATCGATCCGATAAAGCTCCAAGTCAACGATTTACTGATAGAACCGATAGGACAATTGTTTTTTTATATACTTGTATATTTATGAGATATAAGTAATTACAAGTAATCATGTTTTATATATAGAGTGAAAATTTCTATTTACATAAAAAAATAATGTCCTATAAAAACAAATATAAAAATTATTAAAAAATCAAGAAATATAATTTTTTTGAAGTTCAAATTAATTATGTATAACTTATTCTTAGAATTGTTAAACTAAACATGCGTAGGAACACTTTCTTTTCCATTAAAAATATTTTATAATTTTATTCTTTATTTTAAAATTGAATTAACTACATAAAAATTATTTATTTTTTTGTTATCAAACGAACATCTAACAAGTAACAACTCATATTGAATTTCAACATTTTTTATTTTTTATTTATTTTAAACATAGTGTAGTGACAATCGTACGATCATATTTAATTACATAATTATTAAAAGAAAAATAATATATGAACACAAGAAACATCATAAAGTTGTCCTCATAATATCACATGCTAAATGGTACTTTTTCTTTCTCAAAAGTTTCTACTTTTATCCTCAAAAGAAGAACATCGGCAGACTAAAAAAAAATTATACTTAAATGAACCGGGTTTTTTTTTATTTCATTCACTGATTTTTTTAATAAAACCGACTGATTAAATTAGAATTGGCCGATCCATCTGCAATGAACGATATTATAGAAGAATTGAACCGGACATAGATCCGGTCTGGCATTTTCCGATTAAACCAGCTGGGATTGCACAAACATGAATATATATATTGTAAATCCTTTCCCAAAAATTAAATCATTTCAATAATCAGTAGTTTCCCCCAAAACTAAGTCCTTTAAAAAATCTTTTCCCCAAATTAAATATTCAAATAATGTAAAAGACACTCATAATTATCTGTCAAATAAGATCGACGGAGGGTAGTGAGAGAAAGGACGAGCTCAAACCCTCATATAAATTAGAAATTTATTATTTTATCCATCAAATTTTATAATTTGACGTGTATGAATAATTACTAGTGTTCTAATAAATAAAATTACTTTACACTAAAATATTCAACTGCTTAACTTTAATTTTCTAGCCAGCTGGTAAAATAATACTTTTTTTTTCTAGCTCCCTTTCTGATCATATTAGTTAATTGGAGTGAGGCTATAGTACTTTGTATAGTGCATATTAATTTGTATTACAAATTAATATTTTCGTAATCAATGTTCAAATAATCATTTGAACCGTTTAACATGATTTCTCTATATGTACTTACAAACTAAATTTTATATTTTCTAAAATTTAATTACTATTTTTAGAAAGATAAAATATCACTATTTTATATGGTCAAAATCTTTACATCATGTGTTTTTTTATATTTAAAAAAAATAAAAAGATTATAAAAAGATATAAAATTTGATTTACAAATATATTTTCATATAAAAATCAAGTTGAATGGTTCAGATCTATTAATTAAACTTTAAATATAAAGATATTAATATATAATATTGAGACTAATATACACTATGCATGATACATTAATATCATAGTTAATTAATTGCTGCTAACATAGAAAACCAACTGACAAGAATTTCAAGGCTGTTTCTAGGTGTTGTGACGTGCTGCGAGTCAAAATAAGCGTACAAACGGGTGTAATCAATTTGCTACACACTTGTTGGAAAGTTAGGCCACTGAATCGAGAGCAGATGCTACGCGCTCATTGCTATTAGGGTTAATTTCTTATGTGCCTTTCAACTCTTGCTTATTTTCTTATTTACTTTTTAAGATTTTAATATATTATATTTACCTCTTAACTTTTCACATTCTTTTTTATTTACCCCTTACAATTAGTTCCCACATACTAATTTTAATATTTTCCATTATACCCCTCCTTTATTTCATCTCTTTCAATTAAAGTAAATGAATAGCCTTGGAGAGAGAAAATGGTGATGTTATCTTAAAATACGTACATAGCAAAAAGAGTTTGTTCAAAGTGCATTTGCTAATCAAAGTGTCTAACTATGAAATAAATGAAAAGTACGGAAGGAAACAAAAAAGAGAATGACCTTCTAAATGAAAAGGATGATGAGAATTCACCATTGAGTTTGATGGCTTTCGGAATGGTATTTGCTAACCATAAAAGTTAGACTAGATGAGAGGAGAGGAGGCCTTATAAACAGTTGATGCTTTGTGTTTTATTCAATAGAAAGGTAGACTAGATGGCACTCCATTTTCTCCAAAAAAAAAAAGTGTCCAACAGTTCAAGTGATATTAGTCGGTGTATTTAGACCTGAAAAATGGAAACCAAAATATAATATGTAGGAATTACGGCTCCACATGTCTCGTTAAGATAAGATCACCATTGTCTTTTCTTTTTTTGTTTTTTAGATGAGATCACTATTGTCTCTCTCATAGACTTTTCATTTGCTTTAATTGAAGGAGATGAAATAAAGGAGGGGTATAATTGGAAATATTAAAATTAAAGTGTGTTGACTAACTGTAAGGGGTAAATAAGAAAGAATGAGAAGACTTGAGAAGTAAATATAATATATTGAAGTCTTGAAGAGTAAATAAGAAAATAAGCAAGAGTCGAAGGGCACACAAGAAATTAACACTTGCTATTATTGATTCACGGCGTTTGCAGAAAAGCCCCGGTAAATTTAATTTATTCAATAAATTTATTTTACAGATAATATTTTTTTATTTTTAAATGTATATACTAATTAATATACATGTTGCATTTTATTGGACGAATTTCATTAAATTGTTTCAGAATATTTGTCTTGTCTTATTAGTAAACTAAGTTTAATTAATATTAAATATTTTATTATCATAATGACGTTATTAGTGATAAATAATAATAAAGTTGTTAATAAATAGAGGAGGGTTCAAATGTCTCCATTTTATGTGCCTCTATTATGCCTTCATTTTTAGAAACTTTAATAATTCAAAATTTTAAACTTAAAAATTAAAATAAAACCGTTGGATATGATCTACATTATTTTATCTACGCAACTGTAAAAAATTGTGACATTTCAACTTTGTTTTGGTTGTCATCAAGATCTTGTAAACACGTATTAATGTGGATAATTTAGACGTTAATTTTTCAAATTATTGATTCACATAAAAACAAAATTAAAATGTGATATTTTTTTATGAACAGACAGAGAAAATAATATAGATCACATCTAACAGTTTTATTTTAACGTTTATGATTTAAATTTTGGTTTATTATCATTTTTTTAAATATAGGCAGGGTGGAGACATAAAAAATAGAGACATTTCAACCATCCTCTAATAAATATTGTAGTTCAATAATGATAATAATCGACATAGTTTTATTATTTGAATAACACTATTATGGCCGTGTCATTCCTTAATTTGTCAAACGAGCCGACAACAAAAACAATTAACAATAAAAATATAGGAAGAAAATATGAAGAATTGTATAATCTTATAATTAGCAAGCAGGTCATGATCAATAATTACTTTTCTATTGTGTCGAATAGTTCCACCGGCATTTTTATTCATAACCAAAAAAAAATATAAAATATTATTAATAACCCGACTCCCGAAGATTTTCCACCCATACCCAACCCGCCCCCCTGTGGGGCGGTTTACCCCCCCCCCCCCAACCCGCCCCCCCACAGCCCCCCACCCGAAACCACCCCCAACCCGCCGGTTTTGGCCCAAAAACGTCGTTTTTTCGTCCCGAACGCGACATTTCGCATCTCTCAACCGTTCCCGACCCCTCTCTCTCTCTCTACCGCCCTCTCCCTCTCTCCCTCTCTCTACCCGCCACCCTCTCTCTCTCCATTTTATTTTCATTTTTTCGCCCCGTCACCGCCACGCCGTCGTTCCAAATTCATTTTCGGGTATGAAGTTATTTCTTTAACTTGTTTATAAATTATTTAGATTTTTATAAATTATTTGGAATTTTGTATAAATTATTCAAAATTACGGGATTTATATGAAATTATTAGAAATTGTGGAATTTGCTTGAAATTGTTGTTATTGAATTTAGTAGAAATTGATTGGAATTGTTTAGGGTTGTTAGAAATAGTTTGAAATTTTTGAAAAATGGTAGAAATTTTTACAAATTGTTAGAAATTGTTAGAAATTATTAAATTAGAAATGTTAGAAATTGGAATTGTTAGAAATTATTTGATTGGAATTGTTAGAAATTATTTCATTGGAATTGTTGGAAATTAGTTGATTGGAATTGTTAGAAATTAGTTGATTGGAATTGTTAGAAATTATTTGATTGGAATTGTTAGAAATTATTAGAAATTGGAATTGTTATAAATTATTTGATTGGAATTGTTAGAAATTATTTTATTGGAATTGTTAGAAATTAGTTGATTGGAATTGTTAGAAATTATTTGATTGGAATTGTTAGAAATTATTAGAAATTGGAATTCTTAGAAATTATTTGATTGGAATTGTTAGAAATTATTTTATTGGAATTGTTAGAAATTATTTGATTGGAATTGTTAGAAATTATTTTATTGGAATTGTTAGAAATTATTAGAAATTGGAATTGTTAGAAATTATTTGATTGGAATTGTTAGAAATTAGTTGATTGGAATTGTTAGAAATTATTTTATTGGAATTGTTAGAAATTATTAGAAATTGGAATTGTTAGAAATTAGTTGATTGGAATTGTTAGAAATTATTTGATTGGAATTGTTAGAAATTATTTTATTGGAATTGTTAGAAATTAGTTGATTGGAATTGTTAGAAATTAGTTGATTGGAATTGTTAGAAATTATTTGATTGGAATTGTTAGAAATTATTTTATTGGAATTGTTAGAAACTATTAGAAATTGGAATTGTTAGAAATTATTTGATTGGAATTGTTAGAAATTAGTTGATTGGAATTGTTAGAAATTATTTTATTGGAATTGTTAGAAATTATTAGAAATTGGAATTGTTAGAAATTAGTTGATTGGAATTGTTAGAAATTATTTGATTGGAATTGTTAGAAATTAGTTGATTGGAATTGTTAGAAATTAGTTGATTGGAATTGTTAGAAATTATTTGATTTGAATTGTTAGAAATTATTAGAAATTGGAATTGTTAGAAATTATTAGAAATTGGAATTGTTAGAAATTATTTGATTGGAATTGTTAGAAATTAGTTGATTGGAATTGTTAGAAATTATTTTATTGGAATTGTTAGAAATTATTAGAAATTGGAATTGTTAGAAATTAGTTGATTGGAATTGTTAGAAATTATTTTATTGGAATTGTTAGAAATTATTAGAAATTGGAATTGTTAGAAATTGTTACATTGGAATTGTTATAAATTGTTTGATTGTGAATAGAAATTGGTTATGATTGAAATTAGGTTTAAAAATTAGATGGGAATTTGAGAAAATAACAGAGTTGAAATTTAATTGAGTGGAATTAAGTTGTACAATCTCATAGGAATTTTTAAATAGAATTGTTAGAAATTGGTGTTATAATTTTTAAACTTGATATTTTCAAATGCAGCATGACTAGACATCGACGTGAGCGACCACGAGATACGTCGGAGCCATCACCAGCTCACGCCGATCCCACTGCGGAGGGTGTCGATCCATGGGATGGCGCACCACATCGTGCAGATACGTTCAGTCCTCTCCTATGGGTCCCTCACAGGATTCACCGTGTCTCACTTGCATCGATAGAGGTACGTTTCAAACAACAAATAGTTATTCAGTTCCACAGGTCTAAAACATTGATAAATGCAGGATGAGTCCATGTTGACGGTGCGGCACCGCTCGCCGGAGGTACCGTATGTCGCAAATCCACTGATGGATCGGTACCTCATTAACCTCGGGTTATACCAGCTAGCCACAATGAAACAACCACGGCGGATTGACCAGGCACTCATGTGCGGTCTCGTGGAGAGATGGCGACCTGAGACTCATTCATTCCATCTCCCGGTGGGGGAGATGACAGTGACCCTACAGGACGTGAGTGCCTTATGGGGTCTGCGGATCGATGGTGATCCGGTAGGGGGTGTCTCGGATCATCAGACACTCCAGACGTTGATCCCAGAGCTGTTGGGTGTGCATGTCGAGGGGGTGGCAAAGAAGCTAAAACGGAAGAATGAGGACGATGATGAGAAGTTCTCCCAGTACTGCATCAGTCTTAAGGCTCTCCGCCAATATGCCGTCGAAATTGCCATTACCCCATTCACGTCTGACGTGGAGCATGTCAAGAGGTAATTTCTAAGTCCATTACATTACATTAAAAATATTTTTGAAAAGAATAAACAGTTATTTACTTTCTCTTGAAACTGTAGGTATGTTAGGACATTCGTGCTTGACTTATGTGGTACCACGATGTTTGTCGATTCTAGTGGCGACTCGGTTCCGATTATGTTCCTCCAGCAGCTGGAGCTACTCGATAAGCAATCGCGGTAGAACTGGGGTGGAGCCGTGCTTGCATGTTTGTACAGAGGACTGTGCCACGCTTGTCTGGTAAGTCTTCTTCAATTAATGTTATTTACGTTTTTTTATTTGATAATAACAAATACACAACTACAATTTCAGAGAGGCAACCAGCAGTTCAATGGGCCACTCCTTCTACTACAGCAATGGTCCTGGTCGCACCTACCGGTCTGCCGACCCGAAATTCCATCAAATGTGAAGTGGCAAAGGGGCTCCGACATCGAGAAAAGCCCTCCATACGGCGCCATATGGGGTAGCCGCCTCCGCTATTTTAACACGCCGAGGGGAGGGACGGTGGGTATCTCGTACGTCCGAAATCAGCTCCAACTGTTGCACCAGGCAAACATCGAGTGGTTCCCGTATCGGCCGTGGTACCGGGCTAGGATATTCTGTCGCTTGACGATGGAACAGAGGGATCTCGGTTTATATCGGGATCCGGTCGTTTGTTACTGGATAGTTGAGTATCACTATCCTGATCGGGTTCCTCATCAGTTCGGCTTCGATGCCTTCATCCCAGATGACCCGATACTTGGTGAGGATGAGACGGAGAAGTTGCACAAGTAAGTAATACACACCTGAATATTGATATTATTTTACAAATTGTATCTAACTAACTTATAATGCAGTACCTTCCATAAGAAGCCAGAGGTGGATTGGAGCGGCCGCCATTTAGCCCACTATAGGATTGCCCGCACGCCTGAGAACCACTTGTGGGTCCCGCCTGACCCGGCAGACGTCAGTTTGGGAGCGAGACCATGGGCATTGCGATATATGGTCTGGTACCAGCGGTGGTGCATGAATTCGGTGTACTTACAGGGCGACTACGGTGATTCTCTTCGGCGGAGAATGATGGGTGACGAGAGTAAGACCCATTTGCCATGGGGCCCGACCAGTACTCGAGCGGTAAGTAATAAAAATTACTTGTAGTATTAGTTTTTTCCATACAACTTATTTTCTAATTAATCGTTATGAACAGGTACTAACGGGGATCCGAGGAGTTGCACACAGCTTAGTGTGCATGGCGAAAAAAAGTTTTCGGGCGTTCGGGTGTACTATGCTGCATCACACTGCTCCGATCGTCGAGGATTCCCAGTTCGATGGACGCCTCATTGGCATGTTGCAAGACGCTGGTGAGAACATCAACTGGCGTGAGATCAAGAAAGACTCATCAGCGCCGAACCAGCTAAATCAAGAACGGAAATTAGTATACGACGATGACCTACCACCACCCCCCGAAGGTATTATAAGTTAAATTATTTTACCATACACGTCAATTTTGTTTTACAAAGTGTGTTCTTAACAACTTCAACTCAAATGTTGCAGAAGACAACCCGGATTGGGCGTTCCACAATTGGGTGCTCGACAACAAAAAATGGCACGCCTACTACAATAAATTTAATGTGCCGGTGCAGCTTGGCGAGGTAAGCTGGTTCGTCTCTGTATAAATTAAATTTTCGTTATTTTCATAAAGAAAAACTAACATTATATAACTGCAGGATGGAAATCCTATGTGGTGTGCTGAACCCACTTTCACTGCAGCAGACTTTGGCCTCACCGCCACCGGTGTAGAGGATGTCACCGGAGCCACACCATCGATGCCACCCCTCAGGCAGCACGACCACGAGGCTAGTGGCAGTGGGGCACAGCAGCCCACTGATGCTTGGGAGACTGCTGCGTTCGGAACACAGCCCCCGAGCACATATACTGGGGACTGGGAGTTCGATCCATGGGAGACGAATCCATCACAGGGTACTCAGTATGATCCATTGCCCGATTCATACCGACGATCCACGGGCACAATGCAGGAGGACATGCATATGGATTATTCTGATGACGAGGAGGACGTGCATGTGGATCTAACTCATAACGAGGATCCTCCACAGCCACGGAGGAGGCGTGTGCAGCGACAAAAGACCCGCAAGCAGCCGCCGAGGGCGTGCGGGCCGGCTCCCAGACTGTCATTGTCCGGTCGTCGTCCTCCTCGTTGATAGTTTTTTATATTTCATATTGTAGACCTGACAGTAGTATTTTTATATTTCTGTTTCTATATTTTATGTTGATTAGACGTTATTTGCTGATTTTATTCACTTTGTTTTCGTTTCTATATTTTATGTTGATCAGATGTTATTTGATTATTTTGTTCACTTATGTTTTAAACTATTCACAAATCATAAAATCCATCGTATTAAAAATATAAACAAATACATAAATAAATCCATCGTATTAAATTAAAAAAAAAAAATAGTAAACCGCCCCACTGGGGGGCGGGTTGGGGGGGGGGGGGTAAACCGCCCCATGGGGGGCGGGTTGGGTATGGGTGGAAAACTTTCGGGAGTCGGGTTATTAATAATATTTTATATTTTTTTTTGTTATGAATAAAAATGCCGGCTAGTTCCATCTACTAAGCAATTAATTTGACCTTTGTTTCTTGACCATGTGTCCCAGTGGTTTACAACCACGCACTTGAAACCCTAAAATGAAGAATTTTGAAGAATGATTTTATGGCATATATAATATACAAAGAACGTCTATATATAATTAATTTAAACATATATATATATATATAGGACAGTGCTACGGTGCAACGCGTTGCATAGAGCACTTCCGTGCAACGGCTAAAAATTTGAGTTTTCAAATTTCTAACGGTCGATCCGAACCGTTAAATGTGTTCTCCATATTGAAATGTGCTTGGAGACCAAATTTTATATTTTTTGGAATTTTTTTACTATTTATTAAGCCACTTTGAAAATCGCTGATCCAACGGTTTCACTGTTTGAACAGCCACCGTTGGATCAGCGATTTTCAAAGTGGCTTAATAAATAGTAAAAAAATTCCAAAAAATGTAAAATTTGGTCTCCAAGCACATTTCAATATGGAGAACACATCTAACAGTTCAGATCGACCGTTAGAATTTTGAAAACTCAAATTTTGAGCCGTTGCACGGAGGTGCTATATGCAACGCGTAGCATATTAGCAATTTCCTATATATATATATATATATATATATTCTTTTCTAAGATGATAATAATTATCTTACTATCTATTCATATAATATTCTTTGAAGTCATTTATTTGTGGTAATTAATTAATTTACCTATTATTTAATATACAGAAGAAAAATAGTCTAGGGCTTCGCATAAATCCGTTATAATTAAATTAATTAAATGGTAAAAGGTAAAATTGTTATCTTCTAATAATTGGTGTGTACGTTTTTATTAATTACTTTGGAGCATTGCATCTCTTAATAAAATTAATGACTTTGTAAATAATAAATTATATTCTATGTTGAACTATTTTGCCAACCTTCTAATGGAAACATTTTTGGGGTTTCGCATAAAGCTAAGCTAAGCATGCATGATTGATACAATAATTAAATTTAAAAGTAGTTCACACAGTGGACTTTGTTGGATGGTCCAACAAAAAAATTTATGGTTTCATGTATATGGTCATGACTCATGAGTACCATAGGTCAAATTTATGATCCTTCATAAGACACCATGCATAATTAGCTAGCTCTTTTTCTTGTAAAATAGACTCGGTCCATCATTAATTTTTAGTCCAAACTACCATAGAATTTTTAGTTTTAGAATATTTGACATCTAACTTTATTTATTTGGTTAAAGATTAGTGCTTGTTAGGTACATGGTTAAACCTAAAATTCTTGCAAAAATTTAACAAAAAGAATTAGTGCTTGTTAGGTACATGGTTAAGTACCTTTGCAAAAGATGTATGGTGTATTTTTTATGAAACACAACTTCTAGATATAGACAGTCAAAAATGATTTCATACTTACAAATTTAAATATCACTACACATAATGAAGCTGCTTGCTTGCATGAACAAATACACCAAGAGAAATTTAAAATAATTCAACAACAGAGTGCAAGTTTCCTTCTCACTTCATGAATCATGCAGAATGATTAATAATATCATTTTTAAATTAATTTTTTTTGTCTCTCTTATGTTTGTTGACATGGGTATTTTTAAATATAAATATTTCAATGATTGGACTTCATTTTAAATCACTTACAAACTACTTAAAAATAGTTTGATATTAGAATTTAGAAACCGCTGGTTTATGTAGATATATCAATATGAAATTATGCATGGTCTTGTTCAATTTAATATAGACTACACACTACCAAAGAATATCCCTTTTGTTGCTTTATAAAATCCAACTACCTCAAGAACCAGCAGTTGAACATTCTCTCTCCCCCCCCCCCCCCCCCCCCCCACCCACCCACACACACACACACACACAGAGGTACACCCATGGAGAACGCTTTGAGCTTGGATTTGGGTTTGGGAGATGGATTGATAGCAGTGAAATCTGAAGAAATTTATAAAGAAGAAGAAATAGGTGCTAAAATAAGAGAAACACAAAGGGAGAAACATAAGAGGAAAGAGATGCATGATGAAGAATATTTTTTGAAGCTTAGCCTTCGCTCAGTAATATGCGAACAAGAATTTTGTAAGATGATTTCTTCTTTGGATTAATATACTTCTTATTGAAAAATGATGAAAATTAATTAATACCTAGTTTAAATATTTTTTTTCCTTCTCATCTATTAATATTAAATTTGGTGATGCTTTCACATACATATAGAAAGAATTTGATATATATTTTGAATCAAAGATTAAAACTACTAGAAATGAGATGAGAATTAATAACTAGTTTATATATTTTTCTTCATAATTATTTATATTTAAATTGTTGATGTTTTCACATATATAGAAGGTTCTATATATTTTGAATCAAAATGGAAAGTACTACTAGTTTTATACTTATAGAAGGTTCCATCTTTTGAATCAAGAATACTTTCCTGTGTAGTGTCTTACACTGACAAAGCTTTATATTATAAAAAAAAAAAAAAAAAAACTGCTTTAAAATACCACTTTTTAATAGAAAATATAATATAATTTATTTAGGCCACTCAATTTAATTACCAAGGAAAATGATGGAATATTTTTGTAAGATGATTCTTTATTTGAATCAATATTATATATACTTCTTATTGAAAAGATGATGAAAATTAATACCTATTATAAATATTGTTTTCTTCTCAATTATTAATATTAAAATTGGTGATGTTTTTTTCACATCATATAGAAGGTTCTATATATATTGAATTAACATGAAAGTACTATCTAAATTGTGTGTTAGTTTATACTTATAGAAGGTTCTATCTTTTGGATCAATATATAATACTATCCTCTAGTGTCATATATATACTTACAAAGCTTTATAATATAGAAAAGAAACAGTTGCTTTAATACAGAACTTTTAATAGAATAGATTGAAGTCGCTCAATGTACCAAGGAAAATGTAAAAAATATATTGACATTTGATTTTTTTTTTTTTTTTTTTTGTAACAAATCTAATGAATTGGACTGTGATGGTTGACGCATGAGAACTAGGTTCCCAATCAACAAGCCTATATTCTCTTTGTTTTTTAGATAGATTATTTTTTAAATATTATATTATGTTATAGTATATTATATTATTATTATTATTATTATTATTATATGAGGAGGGATCCACTTACACCATTTTTTTGGTGACACAAAATTACACCCTATATATTTTACTTAATTGCCTTGCATGTAAATACCAAAGATATATTGTGATTAAGTATAAATCACAATATATCTTTGATATTTACCAAGGAAATTAAGTAAAAAAAATATACAAAACTTTTTTGTAATTCAATATACTTATAGAGGAGGGATCAATTTACACTATTTTTTGTGACACAAAATTATACCATCTATTTTTAAAGTTTTCAAAGTCCAAACCGTTCAATATAACCTCCATATTAAAATATGCTTAGAGACCAAATTTTATATTTTTTTTAATTTTTTTTACTATTTATTAAGTATTTTACAAAATTGTTGTTTTCAGACCATTGAATTTTTGTACCCATCTTAATAACAAGTAAAAAAATTCAAAAAAAATGTAAAATTTAATCTGCAAGCACATTTTAATATATCTAATATGTTGAACGGTTTGGATGGACTGTTTAAACTTTAAAAATGTATGGTGTAATTTGGGGTCACAAAAAAATGGAGTAAGTGGATCCCTCCTCTCTCTCTCTCTCTCTCTCTATATATATATATATAGAGAGAGAGAGAGAGAGAGAGAGAGAGATGGGCTATGGTGAGTTGCAAAGTAAGGATCTTGTTTTACTTCACGTCTATATCTTCGTTTTCAAAGACCAAATAGTCGATCCAAACTGCTCAACAAGATGTCCATATTGAAATGTACTTCGTAACTAAATTTTATATTTTTTGGAAATTTTTTACTATTTTTAAGATAGGTAGAAAAACATTGTTTTTAAATGGTTCAGAACCATTAAAAACAGTGATGTTGAAATATTTAGAAAAAATAGTAAAAAAATTTCAAAAAATGTAAAATTTGGTCTCGAAGCACATTTCAATATAAATATCTTGTTGAGCGGTTTGGATCGACTAGTCTTTAAAAACGAAAATATGAGCGTGAAGTAAAACAAGATCCTTACTTCACAACTCACCATAGCACATCTCTCTCTCTCTCTCTCTCTCTATATATATATATATAAAATGACCTTAATATGCTTAAGAACAAAGATAATTAATTTACAAAACACATGAGAACTGCTCTTTTTCATATGATCATATTATAAGGTTTCCTATCTTAGACAAATAATTTACAGCCCACAAAAGCAAACAGCTTATAGATTGATTATTTAATCCATTTTTTGTTACTGAAGTTGTGAGAAAATTTAATAATTAATTGTTAAAACGCAGCTAATGTAGAAGAATCTAAGAAAGGAAGAAATATTAAGAGAGCACTATCAATAGAAGAAGTTGACCAAATTCCAGCAGCTATCTCTTCATCTTCTAACATTAAATCAAGTGAAGCCCAAAGCAAAAATGATCTTGCCAACAGTTCAATTTTTGAGACAGAAAAAGAAGACGGTGTTGCAAAGAAGAAGCTTCGACTAACGCGAGATCAGGCGTTTTTTCTTGAAGAGAGCTTCAAAAAACAAAGCACCCTCAATCCGGTATGATAGTGTCTCTTGTGTGTGAGTGTGTGTGTGTGTTATTTCCTGTCTTTTTATTCTAAATCAGGTTGAAGATCACTGAATAAATACAACTAACACAAAGTTTGTTTTAAATGTTGCATCAACAGAAGCAGAAGCTAGTTCTTTCCAAACAGCTCAACCTTAAACCGCGGCAAGTGGAGGTTTGGTTCCAGAATAGAAGAGCCAGGTAATTAATTATTGTATTATTTTCTTAATAATTGTAATTATTATCAGAAAATATACATATATACCAATCTCTGTTATTCTAGCAAATCCAAAGATATCTAAATAAATATAGTGCCACTGCAGTAATATGCAACATGACAAGCTACACACACATGCACACTGCAAAAAATAACCTATACAATCTTGGTTTTCATTATCATCAAAGAATGCCCAATTTATAAGTACTAATTCTAATAAAGAAAACAACAAGCATGAACACTTACATTGGAAATATATCTCTATATTTTTAACCCAGTTATGTCCATGACTATAATATATAAAAAAAAACACAAATGAATATTTGCCTGTTCACATACCAAAACAGAAACAAGCTGAAGAAAACTGAGATGGATTATGAGTACCTCAAAAGATGCTGCCATATGTTGACACTTGAGAATAGACGCCTTCAGAGAGAGGTGGCCGAGCTACGAATGCTCCGGGAAAACCCCGACCCGCATCCCTATTATATGCACATAAACCCTACCTTGTGCCTCTCTTGTAAGCGCGCAAATGTTTCTTCATCAACATCTGTTGCGACTGTCACTTTCAACAATCAGCCTAACTCATTTGCTACTATCTTGACTAGGCGTAATTTCGACCAGATTGTTACAGCTAGACAATAGTTGCACTTACTGTACTTTGACTCTCATCTCATGCTAAAAAACTGTATATGTCCTTTTGAAGTTAGAAAAGCCTAACTTTCACTTATATAATTTATTGTTAATATTTCAATTAAGTTATCGATTGTAAATAAGATCCTTGAATTGGATAGCTAATGAACTAGAGTATAAAAACCTGAAATTGTGCATTGTTAGAAATTAATAAAAGTTTAATTTGAGCATAGATTTGTAAACAAAATTACCTGTCTCAGATTATTATATGACATTCTTGCTTTATTTTTATTTTAATTCATTCACGCCTCAGGAACCAAGTGACTTATATTGATTTAAATGTTAAGGAAATCTTGCACCATAACTTAGCCTATCAAACATCAAGATAAATTGAAAAATGAAGAATTCTTCAAATATTTAGATTAAAATCAGATGTGGTCATAATTGTAGATAGATCCAAGTGGCTTTCTGTGCTGCGATTCATTCCGTTTTGTTGTCTTAGATCTACATCCTGTGTCTGTTTTATATTTGAACAGGTATGATTTTGATAGGATGATCATAGGAGAGGGTCCCACTATCCACAGCATTATAATAGCAGCTATTTAGAATATATATTTAGAATAGTACGTACTAAACATTCTAATTTTTTTTTATAAAAGAAAAGTTAACATTTTTTTTTACTGAAGCACACTTTGTGTTTGTCGCATGTGTTCATACATAAAAGTATCCTAGGTGTTCTAGTTGGTCGAAATAAAACTTATAATAAGCATTTCTTTTTGTTCATATCCATCAATGATATGCTATTCTTGATATCTTCAGATGATTGCAGAAAATATATTAAAATTCTGATATGGATAGAAAATTCAATTAAAAATAGTCAAATGTCCTGCTTCAACCAGAATTTTAATAAATTTGGGGTACATTTCATTTTACTTTTTAAGAAAGAAAGTACACTGACATTCCCTATCAAATAATGAAAATGCTCAATTCAGGAATTGTACTTCGTAACAATTACATGTGGACGTAGCCCTACAATATATAATCAAACAGAGTGCATGTGTGCCTCCCAACAGGTATATATGTTGACAGTTGACCTAACATTTTATTTATTCTGAAATTGTAAGGTGCAATATATTATTAAAGGAATCAGGAATCCAATGTATCAGGAATCCAAAGTAACCATGACTACAAGCAAATTGAGAATTAAATACCATGAAAAACTTATATATGGATTGATATACATGCAGCGAATTTATTCAATAATCAATTACTTAATTAGGTTTAACCCCCTCAAAAATATTTTACAAGTCTCATTGTTAAGTATACACTGCATCTTATCCTCAAAAAAAAAAAAAATATATATATATATATATATATACTGCATCTTAATCCATTTGAAAATTATTAAGAGCATATATATTGTTGAACATGCCAGAATAAAATTGTGAAGAAAATGAAGTTTTATCAATAGTTATAAAAAAAAGTTATATATATATATTCACATCAATAATTTTTTATTTCAGAAAATATGATGGAGTTTCTAATTAGGAAAAAAAAAAAGAAACAAAATATAAGTGGCTTATAGACGACAGATAAAATTTCTAAACATTTTGAGACATAAACCAAAGTTTAGTTACTCAGGAAGAAATTTAAGTATCATATACAATTTCGTTACTGTTCTGCCAATTGTCAACATCTACCTTTTGCATCTCATCAGTTTCCACATTTATGAATTTAATTAAATCTAATAGACTTCCCAAGTAACTAAATAATGAGGAAAGTTCAAAATGCATGTCTCCAGTAGTTTTGATGTTTCTATTGTGCTTCTATTTTTTAAACTTTAATTACTTAATTTTTTAATTTAAATGTTATAATAGTATTGTTAGATATGATTTATATTATTTTTTATGCACATGTAAAATATTATTGCAATTAAATTTTGTGTTGTTTGTAATCAAGAGCTTGTAAAAATACATTGGTGTCAAAAATTTATGGACGTTGATTTTTTTGAACTTTTTATTCATATAAAAACATAACCGAAAAGTAATAATTTTTAATGTGAATGTAGAAAATCATATATAACGATTTTATTTTGTCGACATAAGTTTAAAAAAATTGTTATTATAAGAAATGAAAGTATAATGAGATCACAAAATAGAGACATTTGAACTCTGCTCTTAAATAATTATGTCCAATTTTCCTGAATTAACTACACAGTACATCAACCCATGCATTGGCACCTCTAGCTCACGTGCAGACATTGCATGATTTTCATTAATGCAATCAAATATTATTTTCTATAAATGGAACCATACACTATTTTTAATGCAAGATCATACATTCTATGAAAGACATAGAGCTGGAATCTCGTGCACATGCATGGGCATCATTTGTTTCATTGCAATAAATGCACATAATATTACATACCTTATATGGCTAAACAAGATATCAGTGTTTATTGTAGGGGTGTCAATGGATACGATACGGGTAGGGTGGAAGCATTTTCATGCCCATATCCACTAAGAATTGATCTTACCCATACCCTACTCTTACCCGTTAAAAATTTGTCTTACTCTACCCTACCCGTACCCGTTAAAAAATTAGTGGGTAACGAAACGGTAGCGGGTAAAAAACGAATAATACTAATATAATAGTTTTATTATTTTTACAAATATACCATCAAAACTCATTATGTCATACATATGCTATCACAATTACTAATATAAAAATCAAAACATAAATATGCAATAAATTCTAACTAATAATTTTTTATAAAGAAACAAAAACAAAAATACAAATATCTCTTCTAACAAATTCAAATTTCAATTAGTTAATTAAATAATAAAACATTCAAATAAAAAAAAGTAATATGTTTAATATAATATTCATCTTACAACAAAATGCATACATTTTTTCATGGATTAACGTTGATACAATTAGATGAGACACATAAAATTGAATAAATTGAATATAACATTTATATATCTATATGAAATTTATTTTATATAATTACCCGTTACCCAATGGGTACGAAATAGCTTTTACCCGTACCCATACCCGTTTAGCTAACGAAAACAAATCTTTACCCATACCCATACCCAATAAGCTAACGGAAAAAAAATCTTACCCATACCCGTCTTATCGAATACGATACGGATAGGGTAAATGGGTAAATGGTTTTACCCAATAAGCTAACGGAAAAAAAATCTTACCCATACCCATCTTATCGAATACGATACGGGTAGGGTAAATGGGTAAACGGTTTTCATTGACACCCCTAGTTTATTGTCTTATATTCTGTTAGGTGAATAAAAAATTGCATCTAATCGATCGTGCAAAGTAGTTGGAGAGGAAGATCAATAAACAATAATTTCCAAAAGAATATGGCGTCGTGCCAGCCAACATGGCTTAATTAAATATCTAATTTTTTTTTGCTTTCTCTCTTTCTCATTTATTAGCTTATTTAAATATCTAATTTGTTTTCGCTTTATCTCTTTCTCATTTGCTATTCGGCATTGTCATTTTTTCTTCTTTGTATCCGATTTAATATAGTATTCAATTCATTTCATCAACACACACACACACTTGAACATCATTTTTTCTTGGAAGGAAAACCTAAAAACCCCTAGCTAGTTATATCGGATTTTTTTTTTTTACCACCCAGAAAAATCGAAATAAATTAAAAACCATCCGGTTCTATTTTTCTACCAAAAGGCCACCCCCGCACAACTCTTGCACCCGATCCGGATCCGCGCAATGCTTGTGCGCACCCACTGGTCTGCACAGGTAAAATCGGGTGCGCAAGGGCCCTTATAGCACCAACAAGGGGGTGCGCACAACCCTTGTGCGGATCCGATCAGTGTGCGAAATTGCTGCGCGGACCCGATGTGCAAATTTTTCCGTGGACCAGCCAATGGGGGGTGCGCACAAGCATTGCGCGGATCCGGATCGGGTGCGCACAAGCACTGTGTGTTTCCAGTTTTGTCCGGTGCGCACAAGCACTGTGCGTTTCCATGTTTTCGGGTGCGCACAAGGGTTGTGCGGGGGTGGCCTTTTGGTAGAAAAATGGAACCGGGTGGTTTTTAATTTATTTCGATTTTTCTGGGTGGTAAAAAAAAATCCGGTAGTTATATAGCTTGCTTTGCCCACATTTGTGTCTCTCTAATCTATATTTGGAATATATACCTAGCTACGTACCTAATTTTGGAGAATTTAAGACAGTGATATGCATGGCATAGCCTCTTTGAAATATATATACAAATATATATGCATGGCATATTTTGTTCGGTGCAATTAAAAAAAAGTATATGGTCGACAAGGAAATTAACTGAAGTTAATTGTCAATAAGACAAAAACTAATTTGAGAACTGTAACTTTATCTCGTTCTCAGAATAGTTGACAATAAGACACTGTGGGTAACTAATGGTTACTTTGGATTTTGTAAAAACAGGATCCAGTAAATGTCAAGAAATTTATATATATTTATGAACAGAATTAATTAAATTTGGACAATTATCTGAAGTCTATATTATAGTTGTCAAATGTTTTTTCCTGAAAACACCACCCAAAAGACTGAGAAATAACTAAAGAGTACAATGACCTTCTCGTAAATATGCTCATCACTATCACAATAGTGAGAGGATATATACCTAACAACTGAGACTAGACTTGCTTACCTTCTCTCTTATATTATTTTTCTTTTAAAAAATACTTGACAGAGGTTGTCAAGAATTTGCTAACCTACCTTACTCTCTCTACACCAAACAAAAGAAAGAAAAACTGAATAGTTAAATGCCTGATTTTAGCTTGCTAATTAATGCAACTCATGTGACAACTACAATTAACTAAAATTTGGCTCTTTTCAACCACTCGATAAACTGGCCGTATATATGTAACTATCGGGTTGACAATTTTATTATTAGTATTTAATTAGAATTTAATAATTGTTGGATTCAGATTCCATCCAGATCATCATTGTATGTTGTCATCGAAGAAGAATATTCAAATTTAAATTACAACCTTTCACTTGTTTTGCAAATCCCACTGTACACGAAACAACTAAAGATCGTAATAAGCAAGGTTACATGTCAATGACAAATGACGAAGGCGTAGAACAAGTAGCTATAAAAAACCAACCTTGTCTTCTGAGCTCCATACACCATTCATTTAATATGAACTGGTAATCAATCAGCTATTTTTTTTTATTACAAATTGTGCTAGAATTTCAATTTGCATACTTAATTTATTAGCATAACTTGTGGTTCTTAGTTCTTATAATAGTAATAGTTTGATGCCATTTAATCATATAATAGATCAGATGCTTATGTGCTAGTGAAAGTTCATGAGAAATTGGATACCAAAATACATACAACACCAATGCAAGCTACGCATGTTTATCATTACGCTTTCTGTGATACCTTTTTTTTTATGAAATCAACTAATTCATTCTTGTATTGAGATATATATGCTGCATTAATTGAAGGTATTGTGTGTAGAATTCTGTAATTACCAATCAGTTAGTTAAGATAACTGATATGGAAGAAATGAAGAAACCGTATTAAATATGGACATGCATGATTTGGTTGATCATTGCACATTCAATTTGAAATGCAAAGTCCACTAGTATCATTTAAGGAGATGTAATACTTTATGGTTGTGGTTATGTTAACAAACCTCTCATTAGTGATTGAATATAATCTTATAGTTTTAATTTGCTCCATGTGAATAGAGTATCTGCTATTGGAGGAGAGTAAATTCATGATTAGTTGGTAATGATGGTTCTGTGGTCATATATAGCTAACTTAAAAGGAATATTACGGACCACAAGAGAGAGTTCATATATATACTTTATTAAGATTTACTAATGTTGACATGAATAATACATGCCAACAAACTTGGTGTAATCCCACATGAACTTGGTGTTAATTGCAACTTACAAGCCATTTTTTGTAAATGTCATATTGACAATAATAAGATATGTTTTTCTTTTGATTCCTTATATATATTACAGAAAATATATATATATAAGTACTGCTAGAAAAGTTTTTGGAGGTAGTATATATTGTGCATTAGGTTTACATACAACAAGGGATCCGAATCTACTGCTATTCTAAGAATAATAGCAGCATCCTTCTCTTCACTTTTCTCTCTATCTCTTTCTTCAAAAGTGGAAAGAGGAGAGAGAGATAGAGAGAAGAGCAGGGAATAGAAGGAATTTTAGCAAGCAGTGGATCTCATTCCTTACAACAAGAGAGAATTACCTCTGATTATAAATATTGCAAGATGCATTAACTAATTATGAGAATAATTAGTAGGTTGATTAGGATACAT
Source organism: Carex arenaria (assembly GCA_964058825.1). Taxonomy (NCBI): domain Eukaryota; kingdom Viridiplantae; phylum Streptophyta; class Magnoliopsida; order Poales; family Cyperaceae; genus Carex; species Carex arenaria. The sequence continues at coordinate 114,607 of CAXKVW010000759.1, forward strand.
AATTGCTTCCATGTTGAACTAATTAATTTAGGAATGAAGGAGGTGACGTCAATATTATGCCACTTAATTAGCAAAAAAAATTTGAATTAATATATGAGAAACCTGGTACTGGAATTAATACATTAAGTAGATTACAAGTAAATAAAGTCATCGACATATATAATAGGAGAAACCACAATAGCTGCGATGTGAAAAGAAATTGTGCTGGTATGTAAATACTGTGACACTGTTGGTAGAAGAAACTAATTCCCTGACAGCTGTGAGAACAAACATGCATATATGGTTTTGTGCACTGATGCACATGTGTCCCATCCTTTCACTGGAAGTTGGTTAATGGTTCAACAAATCAAGTGTCAGACAAATTTCTTCATTGAATTAAATAAAGAATAATTTATAGTATGAGAAAATGGAGCGTAATGGACATTTTAAAATTGTATTTCTTTTTTGGTAGCATGTGTGCTACCACTTAAGTATAGTATTGACTTGTTGACTTTTTGGGTATTAGGTGTAATATATAAGGGCCTCCCAACGTCACTATACAACCTCTTCATCTGTCACACCGTGTGTGTGCGTGTGTGTTGGTGTGTAGATTCACCTAAGTGGGGGGAACTAATTATTTTGAACAAGGCTAAAAAAATCTAAGTAGAAATGAGAAGATGAAACTTAGAAAAATTCAGCATATGCAATTTAGTTAAGAAGATTACATGTATATATTCTAACAGCATGTTATTTTAAGTAAAATTTAAATAAATGGTAGACTTGTAGCCAGAAGGTAGCTACATTGAATTGTCTGTCTCTCCCACCTAGACAGGCTAAGGTCATTAGTAGGTTTTACCTTCTTTATAAGCTGCAGCATTAGGCAATGATTCGATATATTCCTTGAAAAAGATAATTAATTAGGGAATTAGTTAAGTGTACATTGCATGATAATCTCATGAAAGGGGCAGCTAGCTTAGGTCTATGATTAGTTTAGAAGCTATTCACATTGACAATTAATTGTAGAGTATGCTAATTATCAATATTGTTCGTCATATTATGACGATAGTTGCCATATCAATGCCGTACTTCAGCACGCAAGATAGTTGACAAGTTTTTTTTATACTGCCTGTCATTGTAATTGAAATGTTTAAGTCTACACAACAATGGCACATGTCGGCTAGGAATATTTCCTGCCAAGTTATAATTAGTTTTGTTCCCCCAATTTTTTATATATACACGTTAAATATGTAACAAGAGATTTAGTTATAGCGAGGCGTAAGATGAACGATGAAGTCAACTACAATCAATATCAAATGCAGAAAATATCTAGAAAGAGATATATAGTGCTTTCTGGCATTGCCTTTTGAATTATACTGCTCTGTGCCATAAGATGCTTATTTATTTGGTGCAAATGAAGTATTTAGTGAAACTTATTTATCATTCTGCTCTGATTGTGATGCAAGGTGAGGACCATGCTAGATAGGAAACATATGTTATTTACTTTTCTAGAAGTGGTATATCAATGAAAGTATGAAAATAGGTACAGTATCATGTGCAATAAGAGTTTAGGCCATTCCTTATCAGTTAAGGTAGTACCAGAGGTACCATAACCTGTAAATTACCCATATATGTATAAGATGAAGTTTTAGCTACCTTTAAAGTACAACTGTAGATAATCATATTGTGGATTGGAACATTCCTGTTTGAATTAATATAATAATTTCTAATTAACTCTGAATGAGATGGCTTGAAGGATTGGCATAAGACTTAGCTGATAATTAAGCTCGCTTTGTTTATTTGGCAATAGATGTTTCATTACCTCTTTGAAGAGGTCATTGTACTGCCCTTTGGAGGCAGTAAAGCTTACGCATTAAAGAGAATAATAACTCGATCTAACGATCAAAGTGGTATATGCATTAATAAATCAAAAGGATGCAATCAACTTCTACTACCAACTCTAGCAGAGATTAAAGAAATTATTTACTTTTATAAAACTAGTATTAGTACAATAGCTATGAATAGCAAACAATGATAGTACATGTATATAGCAATTAATGTTAGTACAATAGTTATATATATACAGCAAATAAAGAATTATACAATGGAGTTATGTTGAGTAGTACAATATATAAGAAATAAAGTACTAATTCTGTATCTATGATATGTCTTTCTGTCTAACTATTCTATCCAATCAGCAATCTCCAGAAATGCCAAAATGCCTCCCTTGACTTTAGCACAACATCACAATAAAAAATAAAGCTTCCACCCTGTCAAGATCTACAATATAATTTTCTGTAAAATATTAAATCCAAACAACATACTGTTGAGACGCAGAGAATGAAAGTATAGGATAATCCCTTCTGTTAAGAAGCTGTTAATAAAGAAATGTAACCCAGAACATGCAGAGTAATGATCATGTTGTTCATTGCAACTGTAAATAATTTCTTATAGTCAGATATATTCCATGAAAAGTTAAAAACTAAAAAGAATCCACAAGATGCCATGCACATATATAATCAAATTGTTACACTGTAGCTGAACTCTTTGTACCTTATAAACATTAATGAACTAACAATGATAGGGAAAAAACAAATCAACACTTATTTAAGCAAGCTGATATAGCCTCACATTTTCATTTGAAAAATGACAGAGCTTTTCAGAGAAACAAAAAAGCACCTCTAATTTTACATGTCCTTAGCTTCAGTACATACGTAGGAGAAATAATTAGCAAGAAAAGTACTTTGCAGCTAATTGTAATGTAAAACACGATAGATGAAAAAGAATGTAATTAAACTAAAAGCTTATAAACTCACAAGTCAATTAAAATAAAAATTGAAAATCATAAACGTGATGGATGGATGTATCAATAACCTCACCCCAGTACCAACACATTGGAATTAAATGTTCCAATGAGGTAAATCAAGAACAATCCAAATGCTGGATGAAAGGAATAACATTTCTTGTAGCATTATGATGAAAGACAAAGAAAGCAAGACCTAACAACACGGAGAGAAATAAATAAATAACACTTCTTTCTTGATATGAAAAAGAAAGTTATTTAATGAGAGTAGATCAAACATTTTTGCAGTGGTTTATTAATTATTATGATAAAGTTGAATTTCTTTCTCAGAATAAACCAGAAACTCTGTAGCGATTTATCACTATTAGCTTCACAATAAAGTTCAATCTCAAAGATTTCATATATTTAGCTTTCGTAGTAGTTTCAGATCTTATATTACTGATAACAATAGTAAATCTGTAATATGAAAATTTAGCATTATTGTATGATAAGATACTGTATTATTTAAGACAGCTTTCTCTACCATTCATATTTGTATGTTATATTGAGTTGGTGATGTAATTGAATAGGTTATTGAAATATGGGATATATGTCTAATAAGTGAGGCACAATATATATCATCTATCTAATTAGAACTCATTCTTTATTGAACTTTCCAATATAATCATAAAATCAAAAACAAGTCTTATAGTATCTTCCCATTGATATGTAAGAAGTTCAGTATATTATCCTTTCTAATGTGTGAACACCGATAATTCCGCTATATGTTTCCAGTTAATTTATTCCTCTTTCCTTAACCAATTTTAACTTTTCTTTCTGCTTCAAGATTTATGAGTTTTTCAATTAAGTAATGGAATTAGAATTTTTACTTATATAATTGATTTCTAATATCTATAGCTCCTCGTTGCCATGGACTTCATCATGAAAGAGACATATCAATTAAAATATGAACTGATTGTGCATCACGCTAATCATTTCGGCGTAAAAATAATAAAAACATGGTGTACTTTTCAATATTTAAAATAATCAGAATAATGACGAAGGCGTGTATGCACCTACAATATATTTTTTTTAATATAAGGTTAAGGATATTTCTGGTCTTGAACTTGTATGCTTAAATTTATCAAGAACAAACTACTCCGTTTGGTTGATTGCACATAATCAAGCGACGTTTTACACACAGAATTAACGACTGATACAATTGCTTTTGAACTATATTTATCTCTCAAACCCCAATGTAAATAAGGCTCCTTTAACACTTGTGTCAGTTTCCAGGACAAATTTTAGCACAACTCAACTCATGCATCGATATCATTTCCCGACTTGTTATTTTTGTTGAATGATTTAAATTCCACACAGAATGCTAATTTATCAGAATATGTATGCAAAAGAAGCTCAAACGTATTCATCCTGATGCGACTTGCTCAACAGTAGCTTATGCAATGGCACATAATCTTAGGCTTACAAATTCATTAGCACGGGATGAAATGGTCAAGGACTGATTGTTATTCAGACTTTGTGCTTAAACATTAATTACTTTAAATTGTTATTACCTGTCATAAAACATGAATATTTAGAATGATTCTTTAAAGACACATTCTCTTTATTATTCTTACGCCCCAACTAAAATCATATATTAAAGTGAGAATGATTAATTGTTCAAGATGACTTGATCATTGATCAAGTCTTTTTTGTATTCAGAGAAATGGCACTTCAGAGAAACAAGAAATCACTTCTAATTTTACATGTCCTTAGCTTCAGTACGTACGTAGGAGAAATAATTAGCAAAAAAGTACTTTGCAGCTAATTGTAACAAGTAAAACAAGATAGATAAAAAAGAATGTACCAACAGTACCAACACATTGGAATTAACCTCACCCCAGTACCAACACATTGGAATTAAATGTTCCAATGAGGTAAATCAACAACAATCCAAATTCTGGAAGAAAGGAATAACATTTCTTTCTAGCATTATGATGACAGACAAGGAAACCAAGCCTTAACAACACAGAGAAATAAATAGATAGTACTTCTTTCTGGATATGAAACAAAAAAAATTCTGTAATGAGAGTAGATCAAACATTTTTTACAGTGGTTTGTTTTGATAAAGTTTAATGTCTTTCTCAAAAGATTGCATATATATATTTAGCTTTCATAGTAGAGTTTCATATTTCAAATTACTGATAATAACAGTAAATCTGTCATATGAAAATTTAGCATTATATGATAAGATCGATATGTATATGTAAGACAGATCTAATTATTAACCATTCATACTTGTTAATTATACTGAGTTGGTGATGTAATAGGTTGTTGAAATATAGGATATATGTATAAGAAATGGGGCACAAAATAATCTTCCTATTTTGAACTCATTCTTTATTAAATCTTCCAATAATCATACAATCGAGAAACTAGGACGTATATTATCTTCCCATTGATAATTCCGTTATACATGTTTCCAGTTCATTTATTGCTCTTTCCTTAACCATCTTTCAGTGTTCTTAAAGTAATGGAATTAGACTTTGAACTGTTTTGCTTATTCATACAATTGATTTCTATTACCTATAGCTACTCATTGGCTTGGACGTCGTCATGCAAGTTACATATGGCAATTAAAAATTAAACTAATTGTTTAACACGCTAATCATTTCGGCGTTAAACATAATAAAATCATGGTGCAGTTTTCAATATTTAAAATAATCAGAATAATGACGAAGGCGTGTATGGCACCTATATTATTAATTGTTTTAATATAAGGTTTTGTATAATCAAGCCGCAATACTGTCGACACAGATATACCTACTAATACAATTATCTTTTGTATTACTTTATTTATCTCAATCCAATGTAATTAAGAGTACTACTTTTAACACTTGTGTCAGTTTCCAGGACAAATTTTAGTGCAACTCAACTCATGCATCGATATCATTTCCCGACTTGTTTTTTATTTTTGTTGAATGAGTTAAATTCCAAGCAGAATGCTAATTTATCAGAATTTGTATGCAAAAGCGGCTTAAACGTATTCATCATGATGCGACTTGCTCAACAGTAACCTGTTCAATGGCATATAATATTAGGCTTACAAATTCGTTAGCACGCGACATGATGAAATGGTAAAGGACTGATTGTTATTCAGACTTTGTGCTTAAACATTAATTATTCTAAATTGTTATTGTCTGTCATAAAACTTGAATATTTAGAATGATTCTTTAAAGACACATTCTCTTTATTATTATTACCAGTTATTTTCCAAACTAAATCATATATTAAATTGAAAATGATTGTTTAAGATGACTTGATAATTGATGTCTTTCTTGCATTATAGTAAAGTGTTCTTCATCTAGGAGATCAATACATTGATGTGGATTTCCAAAGGAGGAAATTCATAGAGGAATAAATCATGCAAAAGTTCTTTCCTAGCTACCAAGATATACTGGATTTTAATTATGTTATTAATTTACTTTTCTTTATCTGTTCATTAATTGATTTAGTCATCATAGCATATTCCTTAGGATCGGAGAGTTTACTTTTTTTCATAGATATTTTTCATTATAAAAAAATGTATCCTTTTTTTGTTTCCTTACGAACTCTGGTGTTATGGGTTGATAAATCATTGCAAAGCCTATCTAATCCAAGGTCAAGTTTTTCATATTTCTTTTTCTTTGAAATGAAAATCCCTCAAACAGGGATGTCAGTTTTAATTTTCAGTAACCGAGCTTTCACAGTAAAAAAACTGTACCACAACCAACCCAGTTAAAAACTGTACCAGTACCAGAAACCTTCCGTGGACCCCAAAGAATGTACCTAGAATCAATACAATTTGTTTGCCGAGCGCTAACATAATTCATGTTATTTAATATGTCATTCTATCTAAACGTATTACAGCACAGTTGTGTTTCTATAAGAAAATAAAAAACACAATATTCTCTCTATTTTTAGAGTACCCCATAAATATAATGATTTTCTGAGTGTGATTAATAGTGTAATAAGAAGCAATCTTGTGGATGCAAAAGTTAAATGCGCATCTAAAAATATTATTTATCTATGGGTATATTGGTAAAACGTCAAAATACCACTTACATCATTAAGAACATTTTTAATTCAAGTTTGGAATAAATGACAGAATAAAAAACCACTAAAAGTAGTTGTGAACAATATATGTGCAATATATTAATTACATAACTAATGGAAACATCCATCTCACAGAATTGTTAAATTACTTGATATTCTAAGCAATGCTAATTTACTGTTATGTTTTGTATTTATCAGTCTTTTACTTTTGGTTTAGGTGAATCAAATTTAACTTACTAGAAGGTGCATGTTGAAAATAACATTCCGGGTACATGTAGTAGAACTATGGTACGTGAACTTTGTAAATCCTAATCCTTTTTTTATTTTTTTCTTTCCCCTTCCTATTTGACTTTGTTTCCACTTCTAATCATATATCGGAACGTTGGTTTTATTTCCTTTTGTAGTTATTATTGTTAACGGCTCTAAAGCCTTGTATTCATATAGAAGCATAGCTAGTCTCCTTCTTAATTGTAAAGATAGATATATCAATAAAATCAATTACTCAATTCATATTGCTAATTTTATTGGAAGTTGATAACAGTACCCACACTAAAATCCCCGCAAAATCTCTGCACCATAACTACCTGGGGGCCACAAATTAAACTCCAACACTGTTTTTGAAAACAAGTATTAATATTGTCATTCTCAACTATTTAACTCTATCCATAGAACTATTTATACCTTATGAATTAAACAATTGTTATGTAAATAATTGTCCCTCCAACCAACTAAATCCTCCAAACGTCCCCGCACCATAAATACTTGGAGGGCACTCAAACTATATGGAGAGGACCATACACATTTCTAGAAGTATTAATATTGCCATAACTATCTGGGAACTACAAAACTTGTTAATTTTTACATATGGTATTGGATGACGTATGAAAGTACTAAGATCAAGTATTGCAAGTATATATACCTAGGCACTGAAGTGTGTGTGTATATATATATATATATAGAGAGAGAGAGAGAGAGAGTCCGACTATGGTGAAACACGTTTGTACTCTACGCTATATCTTCATTTCCAAAGTTTAAATAGCCGATCCGAACAGCCCAACATGTCCTCCATATTGAAATGTGCTTGGAGACCAAATTTTACATTTTGTAGAATTTTTTTACTATTTATTAAGCTACTTTAAAATTCGTTGATCCGCTATGAACAGTAAAAATTTATGGACCATCGGATCAGCTATTTGAACTTTAAAAATAAAGATATAGTGTCATGGAGTAAAAATTTATTTTACTCCATAAAGCACCATAGCCCAGCTCTATATATATATACATACATACATTATATAAAGTTTAATCTTTAGGTATTTGATCATATCAAGTTACACATCAAATTATTAATATCTTATTTTAAAGTATTTATACTTATGAGATCAACTATTTTTATTAGATATGAGAGATCGCCAAAGTCAGATGTCTGAAAGTATACAAATATTTATACATATGCACTGAAGTATTTATATTTATGAGGTTACTATTTTTGTTAGAGGAAGGTGGACGTGGGGACGATTGGGGAAGGTTGATGTAGGAATACAGGGTTCCCACTACTTTATTAGAAGAAGATTGACGTGGAGACGATTAGGGAACTGAAAAAGGGCGATGATTATATCAAGTTACGCATGCAAGTATGAATATCTTATTTTGCAAGTATTAATATATTATTTTTCAAGTACTTATACTTATGATTGTTGACACAGAGACGAGTGCAGAGATTGAGAAAGGAGATATATAATTAGTGAGGACCATAGTATATCATTAGAAAAAGATTGTTGTGGTGATTTTGAGAGGACTGGAAAGGGGAAATTCATATAATTATTAGTGCAGCATTGTTGTCTTATTGGAAAATAAAACTAAACTTCAAAATTTAGTTTAGAAAAACATGGCTAGTATTTAACAAATTGTAAGACTATTGTTAAAAATATTGAAACTATATATTCGGAATTATTTTTCTGGAATAGATTTAATATGAAATAATCAAAACAGAGTCCTTGCGAAGATCAATAATAAGTTTAGTATGGCTGTTGGTTGAAGAGGAAGGTCCATAACAAAACTGTTGAAACATTGGTCGATATTAATAATATATAACCCGTTGAATAAATAAAAAAATGTCCATGTTGTCAAAGTCTCTTGTGCTCTTTCTATATATATATCTGTACCAACTAATATGACCTCAACTAACACGTGTGTGTGTCCAGCTGACTTTCTAGCACATTAGAAAACGTAAATTATAGCCTTCCTTTGAGTTCTGTTGTATTTCCTAATTTGGTCTATTCCAATCTCCATAAAGAACAAAGAAGAAGAAAAAGAAAAACATGGAGGATGATTTGAGCTTGAGTTTAGAATTAGGAGGTAGTTTTACTAAAAGAAAAAGAGAAAATATTTCTGACGAGGCGATTATAGATAATCAAGGAAAACGAGGAAAGAAAATAGATATAGAGAAGAATTTGGAAGAGCCTTTGATGGGTCTTAGCTTTCCTTTACTACTATCTCAGATGAAAAACAGTAAGACTTGTTATGTAACTTCTGAAGTAATTATTGGTTTCAATTTCTATGGAGCAACATATGATTTTTTTTAGTAAAATATTACAAAGGTTTCAACTTTTACATGTTCTGAAGTTTGTTTAATGTCATATCAAAATAGATTACTCCTCTTTCTGAAAACCATGTCAATAGCAAACATGATTTAAATAGTAAATACTGATATGATTGTGTAGAGAACATGGAATCCTTTCAAGATCAGTTTGCTCAGTCAATGGTACAAGAAAACAATAAAGCAACACTGGCACTCTCTGATAGCTCTGAGCATAGCACGGCATCATCACAGCAAGAGCAACCATCAGTGAGAAACAAAACTAAAGAAAACCAAGAAAACATAGCTGATTCTCATGTGGCTACAACAAGTTATATAGGTGCAATGAACGAAGAAGAAAACAGCCATGCAAGGAAGAAATTGAGGCTATCGAAAGAGCAAGCTATGTTACTTGAGGATAATTTCAGAAAGCACGCTACACTCGACCCGGTAATTGATTAATAGTTTTACAAATCCATGTTACCAGAAGAAAAGAATAGGTCAAAAACAAATTGCACTAAATACATACATAGTATGGACCGATATGCGGTAAGCATAGTATATTGTAGCCTCACTCATTCCCTCCATCTAATTTTACCTAATTTCATCTAGAACAGCAACCATTCTATATCTTGTATCAAGGAGCCCCTGTATGGTCTAAAATAGAATTTACCTGATTCTGTTAGTGTAACTTACAAGAAGTAACAGTATTATAATATCATTTTCTTTTCTATTGTGCATTTTTTATGGTAACTAGAAGCTGAAGGTAACCCTGGCAAAAGAACTGAGTCTTCTGCCACGCCAAGTTGAAGTGTGGTTCCAGAACCGGAGGGCAAGGTACTAAACTTTGATTCTAAGGTGATCATAATTTTAATTTCTGAAACAAACCATATTAGCTAAATGAAGATTGTTTTTTTCTTCCCACCCTATAGGTCAATATACTTACAGCTTTTGTAAATAAAAGTATAAATCGTCCAAGATTAATTGGTTTCTTATATTTAACAGAACAAAACTAAAGCAAACAGAAATGGACTGCAAGTACCTCAAACACCGGTATCAGATGCTGAACCAGGAGAACTATCGGTTAAAAAGGGAGGTAGCAGAGTTACGAGCCTTGAGCACGCCATATGCAAATGCAACGAACCCATTTTACAAGCACTTGCCAGTTACCGGTAACATGCCGTTCTGCCCCTCTTGCATGCACAGCAATACATTTTTTTCTGGCACAGCAACCGGCCCAGCAGGCCATAAGCCAGTCACGTTTGCATCACTTCTTTCAAAACCTCGGTTTTAACTTGCTAGAAACAAATACTGTACAGAAGCAGATAATTAATTATACCTTGTAATGCAGTATATAATTGTACATACAAGCTAAGCATGATAATATGTTTTAGCATGGAAGTTATTGACTTGGATAGAATCTGTAATTAGTCTTGAGTGGTCTTCTTGATTTGCCTTAATGGCAGGTAGTGTAATTAGTTTGGATACAATCTTTAGTCTGTATATATATTGCTTAGAACTTGTGATTATCTGTAAAATTTGATAGAAGCCATTTGCATAGTTGTGTAAATTTAGGATTAATTGCCATATCCATTTACATATAGAAACACAGCTGATGCTACATAACTAAGCCTGTACTCCCTGTTTACTTCTTTCCATGCTTCTGACAAGACATGGATGCAGAGAAATAAATGACCAGGAACAGGGATCTGTTAAACACTACCAGTAGTCTTCTAAGGCCCACATTGGACACAGGCCCAAAACATAACAGATGGATGTATTTGTTCCTCGAATAAACTCACCAATGAAAATCAAAATTTCGTCTGAAGCTTCTGAAAACAATGCATTGAGGATGACTCTTTATCATATATTTTAGAATCTCTCAAAATAAAGTTTATGGGTAAATCTATACTTACTCACATATTATGTCTATAAAAAATAACAATATTTAATATTTTACAATTCTTAATGCACCAACAAACAAAGCTAAAATGCATAATAGTGAATAACATGTCTATGATTTTATTTTACATTTTTTTTTAAATCATTGTTAACATTGTCAAAATAAACCAAATAATCTAAAGACAAAACAAAAGGGCAAGTTCTAGGTTCTTGCAAAATGTTTGGCAACCCCCACAAGTGTTCTGTATCCTATACCAGTATCAGGTGAACTCACAGCTTTGGGTTCTTCCATGATCACCACGTGTTAATCACCCAAAGTGAAAATAACAATAATTAAATAAATGAAAAATGATCCTATTTCATCCGTCAAAAAATGGACATGTTTTCTTCAAATACATCAATTTCGTAATTCTGCTAGAAGCACAAAAGAACTAACACCAAAGAAGACCACAGTTTTCATTAGCCACACCACTTAACATCAAGTAGCAGTGTAGCACAAGAGATCAAATCATTTTCCAAATTGGATAACTTCATAAAAGCAAATTAATTAGGATAGGCCCGTTCTTATAACTAAATTCCAAAACCAAAAACAGCACGAATCTTGTGGAAGATTAATTCTCTCCATCCCCTCTCGGTATTCTCGACCACCGTTGAATTCCCGTACCTAAATAAAACATCAAATAAGAAACAATTTCAAAAGAAAATTATATTTCTTTAGAAGGGGTTAAAACTTCCTAATTTTCATTTGCTTCTTTTGTTGCTTCTGATTTTTCAAATTAAGGCTTTATACATTCAAGTTATATCCACTTTCGAAATAAATAATTAAGCTAAGGTTAATGAAGAAAATAGAACTTACTTATCTTCCTCTGGTATATCAGTTTGTGTGAGATTGATTATGGTTACACCAGGCTCCGGCTCATCAAAAACTATTCTCACCTACAAAAAAATAGAATCAAGTCAACTCACTATGACAACCGAACCACTATAATCTAACAAATTATACACCAAATTACGTCAAGCAAAAGGCTTGATTCAGTCATTATTTTTTCTCACTTAATCACAATTGTAACATTTGGTTTTGTTAGCAATCCAAACTTGGTTTTGTTGCCAAGGACAAGTTTGAATTGCAAATCAAAATTACAAAGTCCCTCCTTGATTTGCAATTCAAAACTTGGGTCTTTGCAAATTTGATTTGAATGTTGCCAAAAACAATCATATTTCTGGTGACAAGCTTCTGCTTACACCTTTCAAATCTGTATTGAAAGAACCAAGTATAATTAGACAAAAAACAGCCTTCCATTATCTCTATACTTGGATCTAGAGTATTTCCATAAGTGGTCTTAGTATGATACAAATTAAAAACAGAATTTTGCTTTAGTCTGTTATGATCAATAGAATCTAATGTTGTCATCTTGAACCACTATCTTTCAAAAAAAAAAAAAAGAATCAAAACCAACAAAACCCAGCATTAAAATTATTATCATAGATAACGTACACCACTTAATATGACAATTCAAGCTCTGAAAGCCATGCAAATACAGTTTTAAAGTTTTAACTCTTATATGCAAATATAATTTTATACTTTATTATATTATAAGATTATCAGCCAATGGAAAAGATTTTATTGAATTAAAATGAATAGTGCACATAAAGTCAATTTTTTGTTTCATTTTTTTTATTTCCATTTTCCTTCAAAAACTGAGTGTTATCTCCAACTATGACTTGATAAAAATAACAATGAAAGAACATACAAAATGCAAAGTGCAAAGGAAACAATAAAATAAAACCATACCGATGAATAGAGACCGTCAGGCCAACTCCCAGACCGCCACTTCTGCACAATAACCTTCCCTTCTTGCAACTCCTCATGGACCCCACTGATAGACCCGTCAAAAATACTAAATTCCCCCCCAACCTCTCTGCTAATCCTCGCATTACTCTGTGTAAACCCCTTCCACCTATTCTCATCCATCAAAATGTCGTAAAGGTCTTTGGCTCGGCAATAGAACTTCTCGGTCATGGTTATATTCTTAAACCCCTCTTTGGTTTTCTTCTTCTTTTTCTCTTTCTCCTTTTGTTCTGGAGCAGTAGTGGCTGTTTTGGTTTCTGTGGTAGAGCCTGATGCGGCCTTTGGTGCAGCAGTAGAGGAAGAGACCTTCTTGGTCTCTAGTTCCTCCTTGGCAGGCCCACCATTTGACATGGCATCAACATAGGCACGGATTTTCTCTAGGAGTATGGGTTTACCTGTGATAGAGGCCCCATCAAATTTTAGTTTACTAATTCGCAATTTTTGTACAGACATCATAGGTACTGATAATATTGGATGAACACAGTACTGTAAAATTTTATCATTCCATAAAGAGGGATAAGAAACACATTAATCAACAATGAAATTCAACTCTGTTGATATTTCAAGATTAATATAATCTAAATTAGGTTCCAGTACTTGAATTTTTATTGTATGCTGAAATAGAGTAAGAATCAAGGTAGTGCTATTCAGAACAGTTACTGACAAATTAAAAAACCAGGGTACTGATGCTCAGAAACAACGTTTCTGAGAAATTCCTAGCAATTTTCTCAGCAGCTTTGACTGATACTTACAAACTATTCAACAATTTTCAGGCAAAAAAACTAGTAATAGGAAGTCTAAGATTACCCTTTGAAAGCATCGCATCCTTGAGTCTTCTTCCAACAGGACCATCGTCGTCTCTAACAGAGACCTTGATTTCTGGATCCTCACCAGCATTTTCATCGGCCAGGTACGGCACCTCAACCAAACCAGTAACCTTTACCGCCACATCCTTGGCCTCTCCTTCCCATACAAGCTTGATCGAGAGCTCATACCCCGGTATCACCTTCCCTTTCCTGACATTCACATAAGCCTCACCTTCCACCTTGTCAATGGCTTTGGTGCGGATGAACAACCCACCTTCACCGTTGAGGATCTCGAGGTTGGAGAGGAGAGAGGAAAGAAGCGATCGCGACCACTCCAGGCAATCCCGCTCCGACCAGTGCCAGTTGTGCACATTCGTCCCGTCGGGGCGGTCCTCCACGATCCAGCGCTTGTCACCCTCGCCAAGTCGCGCCATGAAAGCGTAAAAGACAAAGAGAACAATAGATTGCACGAGAGGTGTTCGACAAAATGCTTGAGAGAGTTATTTGGGTTTTAGTCGAGATCTGGGGTTCGAGAGGAGATGGATATAAAGCTGCGGCCGGCTGAGAGAAAGAAAGAGAGAAAGGAAGGGTTTCTTCTGGATTGTTCTATCCCGAATTATCTGGAAACTCTACTTGTATGGAAATTACGAATTTCACCCTCACAATTTTATAATTATCATATTTAACCTTCTACATTTAAAAATCTACTAAATTTATTTTATTTATTAACTAGTTAAAACTAATTTTAAATTTATAAAGTATTCATTTTACTTTTTATTAAGAAAATAAATCAGTTTTTAGAGCAAATGATTCATTTTTACTTGTAACACACAAACATATGTCTAAAACTCATTGTGTATGTATTACAAGTAAAAAAAAAATATTGTCCTCGAAATCTATTAGTTATATAGAATATTTTTCTTCTTTTTTTATGGTCAGTGGCAAATTGCCGATTGACAGATATATTAATAAACAAAATATTTACAAATACAGAATATTTTTCTTATACATATAACTAGTAAAAAAACATGCTTAGTTATGAATCCATAATTTTTTACATGAAAACATTATTACCTACTAAATCATCGATTAATTTCTACTTCTGTTGTATTTTGTAACTTTTGTTAAATATATATCAAGTCATTAATATCTTATTATTTTCTTACAATGGGTCGAATCCGACTCGTTACATGGTACCATTAATAATGTAAACTACCAAAACCATGTTTTGTTATGAAAACCGTTTATGTATCATGAATTCATGATCACTAGTCTCTCTAAATATAGAATGGGCATCCTTTCTCTGCATTTCCACCCTATCATTTGCTACACAGGCGCTTAATTGGTTATGAAAAATGTAAGGATCCAAACCCTTGTTCCATTTTTTGATCATTTAATTTTCTTCCCAATTACACATCTCAACACAAAATCAATGGTTACTCTCCGGTGATCATTCGGCCGGAGTAATCGCAACGCTTATTGTATAGCAAAAATAAAAGGGAGAAGGTAAATTAGGGAAACATTGGAGGAGGATTTGTTTTGTAATTTGCTGAATTTGCAGGGCAATTTCTAAGAAAATTAGAAAAATGTTGTGTTGTGGAGGAGTAGAGGAGGATAGTTTCGGTCCTCCGGCAAACCAAGCGGTGCCACCGCCAAATTTGAATCATCATGGTGAGAGTTCATTACCACTTTATGTCCAATTTTGTTTGTTTTATCAAATTGATTCCTTTTAATTAAGTTATTTTCATTTCTTCATGATTTCCAATTTTTAATGAAAAATGAAGTTCTCTTGTGGTTGGGGTTTTCTTATTTTTTATATTAACTTTCTGATTTTATCATGCATGAGTTGCTAACATTTTGTTAAAATGCACATTTCTTTTTCACATATCAAATTAATAAATTCATGAACCATTTGACTTGAGATGTTTATTTTATTATTATCTTTTTCATGCTTTAGTTTATTAATTTAACTCTATGACATTACAATTAATTACCGCCCTAAATTTCTTATGAAACAAAAAATATTTTAGAAAACATGCACTTTGCTATAAAAAAAAAATCTATATCAAAAGCAAAACAAAAACTTGTGTGAACAAATCTTGCCATAGACCTAATTAATAAGCATATTGATAAGCTCTTACTTTAACATGACAAATTAGGTAATGACAGAGGACCAAGAGGCCCCATGTCAAGCAGACCTGGTGGACCCCCAAAGGTTGCGAATATCGAGGTGCCAGCAATGCCGTTGGCCGACTTGAAAAGTATCACTAACAATTTCGGCGACAAGGCGTTGATCGGAGAGGGATCGTATGGCCGTGTGTATCGTGCGGTTTTAAACGATGGACAAGCCGCTGCTATAAAGAAGCTCGATCCAACTGCCTCACAAGAACCCGATTCGGACTTCACAGCACAGGTGCTTTGAGAGAATTTTGGTTGCCATAATTTTTTTTTCACTATATGAAAATATTATTTCTTTTATTTTAAAAAGGAAACTTTACTTTTATTATTATTAATACAGTGTCATATTTTCATCTCAATATAGTCTTATGCATTTCATTTAGTAAACAGAGTTGAACAACCTCCAATTTGAGGAAACAATCAGAAATTTCATATCAGTAATAGGATACTTATTAGTCATGTGATGATTCCAATTGAATAATTCAAGCTTGCATACATACCCTTTCAAATTTTCTAATTTCTTTTGTTATTCTTAATATTATTATTTTTTTCTTTTTACAGCTAGCAATGGTCTCAAAGCTTAAGCATGAATATTTTGTTCAGCTAATCGGCTACTGCTTGGAAGACAGTAATCGAATACTAATCTATCAGTTCGCTACATTGGGCTCGTTGCACGACACATTGCACGGTACGTTTGCTTCGTGTTCACTAAAAGATTATGGTACTATACTCCACAAAAAAAAAAAATTCATTGCACTATATTGATATAGGAAGGAAAGGGGTGCAAGGTGCTGAACCAGGTCCTGTTCTGACATGGAACCAGAGAGTAAAAATAGCCTATGGCGCAGCACGTGGTCTCGAGTATTTACACGAGAAAGTGCAACCTCCTATAGTGCATAGAGATGTCAGATCGAGCAATGTACTTCTATTCGACGAATACGAATCCAAGATGGCAGATTTTACCTTAACGAATCAGTCACCCGATACAGCCGCCCGCCTTCATTCTACAAGAGTTTTGGGAACTTTCGGTTACCATGCACCCGAGTAAGTTTTTTTCTAAAGTAAGATTATTTTCAAGTACATAAAACAATACTGTTTGCACCATGAAAGTTCTTTTTCATGAAAAATATGAATAATGTTTTGCTAATAGTTTTTCATGAAAATATTACTAACTGTATACTATTATGAATTCTTGCTTTGCCAGATATGCCATGACAGGGCAATTGACACAAAAAAGTGATGTGTATAGTTTTGGTGTCATTTTGCTTGAACTTCTTACTGGTAGAAAACCAGTGGATCATACTATGCCAAAAGGCCAACAAAGTCTTGTTACATGGGTAAGTAACTAATTAATTAATTTGACATTTTTTCAATAATAATTTCCATGGTAATGTATAAGAATAGTTTGAGATCTTTTCTTTTATATTTTTTGTAACGGATCCTATTTTTCTTTCCTCCCTTGAGTTTGATTTATTAATATTAATTGGAACTCTATAAGAAATTTTCTGCTTGCTATGTAATAAACAAAATCAAATTCCTTGTCTAATATTTGTGTTATTTGTATTAGGCAACTCCTAGATTAAGTGAAGATAAGGTAAAACAATGTATAGATCCCAAGCTTAACAATGAGTACCCTCCTAAAGCAGTGGCAAAGGTATATATAATCCATTTTACACTTTAGTACTTTAAATTTTCACTAATTCCTGATTTGCATGAAGATCTAACTAATATTGTGTATTTTTTGCATTTTATTTTTTTGAAATAATATTTTTTGCATTTTATATATGCAGCTAGCGGCAGTTGCTGCGCTCTGTGTTCAATACGAATCCGATTTTCGACCAAACATGACAATCGTCGTAAAGGCTCTCCAGCCGCTTCTTGTGAAGGCAACACAAGAACAACAAACACCTAATAATTAAGCAATTATACTTTGTTCTATCCTATGCTCTAATGCTCATATCACTAACTAATAGATCAATAATTCCAATTAGTACAGTGTAATATTGTTAATTAATTAAATGAGAGGTCGATCTCTATCATTTTCTCTTTTTTTTTTCTTTTTGTATATTTTTCTTGCTTGTTATCAGAGATGTCGTGTCGAGTTATTCTGATTAATATTTGTGATTTTTTCGGCCATTGATCGTAGCGGGTTTGTAATTATTTTTGTACAATGTTGAGTAATTGAGTTGATAATGGATAATTTGAGAAATTGAGGTGAAATTTGTTGCTTGTTCAGATGAAATATCCTTCCAATCCATCACATAATCACAACCCTCAACTGTGCTTAATTATATGCATAACATATCAAAGAAGGAGGAAATTTGAGAATTGGATAAATGTTGAGAATTTTTATTTTATTTTAATAACAAATATAATATTATAAATTTTAGATGTGAAAATATGTAATTTTAGGTCAGCCTAGAAATCTAAAAAAATTGTAATGATATTTGAACAGAAAATGCTAATAGGCCATCCAAACATAAATAATGACTTGATGAACTTAGGATCCATTACTGGTCTGGGCTTTATCTCACAAAAGGCCCAATATAATTGGGCCGAATGATTAACGGATCGAATAACTGTACAATTCGCTAACCTAGGGTTTTATCCCCTCCCCTTATAAAAGCATCATCAGATGAAACCAAAATCAAAGAAAGCGCTCTCACAGCCGCCATCTGAATATCTAATAAATTTCTCTTCTATTTCATGATTATATTTCTATGAATTCTGTGTTTGTTTGTGTACTGTGAAGAGCAATTTAATACCATCAAACGCTGAAGCAATTTACTTGCGGTGTTGATAATTTCACTATTCTCTGAGTCTACTTTCTTTTGAATTGATTTTTTGTGTTGTGAAAAAGGCAATATTTAGAGTCTCTGTTGCGCTAAATTTCCATGGCGTATCTCAGCGCTGTACGTTGCCAAGATCGATCGAGGTGAGATTCTGGCAATTGAGCCTTGTTTTCTCAGGCTCTTTTGCATTCAGATCCTCGAATATTATTAACAATTTCAATTTATGATATTCTTTACACTTTATGTCGTCCCCCTGATTTTTTCTTAAATTTCTTGCTATTGATTTTGAAATGCTGATTCCTCATGGATCGAAGTAATATCAGATCTCTCGAATCAGAAGCTAAATATTTTCCCAGATATGATAACATTATAGTGTTATTAAACATGGCCCTGCCACATAAATCTATAATACCATATGCAGTTCATTCATTCGAATATTTTATTTATTAAAAAATTAAGATTTAAATTCATTCGGATTCAGATAATTTTAAATTAATAGAACTTGATCGGACATTCGGTAATAACCGAACCCAATTTGAAACTCTCTTCCGAATAGACTTCTAAACTCTCTTCCAACCGATTTCTTTATTGGTCCCTACTCCCTATAATTATTTCTGTGATGCTAAATTCACTCTCTCGAATTTAATTTTGAAGACAATGGAATAATTAAGAATGTACTTGAACCATAAATTGCTTTGCCAGTTTGCCTTGGCTTATTTGGCTCTTTTGTGTCAGTTTAGAAGTATTGTGTTAAAAATTAAAATTTGAAGATGGTAACTAAAAATATTTAAATTTCTTTCTGTCAACCTGACAAAAAATGACAAAAATTAAAAAATATACTATTAAGAGAAATGTAATCAAAATGTAAATTTATTGAAAAAGGCAATATTTAGAGTCTCTGTTGCGCTAAATTTCCATGGCGTATCTCAGCGCTGTACGTTGCCAAGATCGATCGAGGTGAGATTCTGGCAATTGAGCCTTTTTCTCTCAGGATCTTTTGCATTCAGATCCTCGAATATTTTGTTTATTTTCATTCTAGCATATTTCTTTGCACATTCTGTTGTGCACCCTGATGTTTCTGTAATTTGTTTCCTGTTGTTTTGAAATGCTGATTCCTGATGGATCTGAAATAATTTTTCTCAAGGGAATTTGATTACGAGGCATTTTATCTCGAAAATTATGTGTTGAATTGCGTTAATTTTCAATGATACTTGCTTACATTTTCTTTTGACCTGAAGGTTTCGTAATTTGATACCTGTTGCATTTGAAATGCTGATTGCTCACGGATCTGGAATATTTTTTTCATAAATTGGAATTTGAATTATTTGAAAAAAAAAAATGGATGATATAAACGACACAGAAGGCAAATCAACAAGAAAAATCAATTGAAACACTGTTGATGTAATTAATTAAATTTGAAAGATCCTATATGCAATTTTGAAGGAATGTCAATATCAAAATGAAGTGTATTGACTCAAATTTGCATCAGAAATTTATTTAGAGCTTCAATTAAGATGTTAATATGTTATTCGTTAGTACCAATTAAGATTCTTTTATATTGTGATCTTATTATGTGACAGAATCAGAAGCAATAATAATTGTGTTGTTAGTAACAATTTTGTAGTGTGAATATTCTCTGTATTACGGTTTAAAAAATTGCTTAAAAAATTTATCATATATATTTCAAACTTTGATTTAACCATAAAATTAACTTGTAGAATATTAGTTTTTACAATTATTGATTTTTTTTTTACTATTTTGTATGATTTATGAAAATTAACAACAAAAAAAACATAAAAATTAAAGAAAATTGTCAATATTTTATTTTAGATCATTTTTTGTTATTTTACAAATCATAAAAAAAATAGTAAAAAATTTCAAAAATAATAAAATCGAAAGGCCTTATATTATCCATAACATCTAAACATTACTCTTAAACAATATTCAATCAGTCATCATATCCTTCAAATTTTAAACATTACCTGTAAGTAACGAACGATCCACATTGTAATTTGGTTACTTGTTGACATACCAGAACATCTAATGAATAAATCAAAGAAACTTTGATTGCATTAATTGTTATATGATAAAAAGAATGAAACTATAATTTGTGCATGTGCATCATGAATAATTTTTATAATATATAGGCGCTTTATTAATTTCATGTTTGCAAGAAACTAATATTTATTTGTTTATTTTATATAATTATACATCATTTACCACATAATAAATCCTCTTCACATTTCAATTAGATAAGCACCTCTATGGCTTCATGCATAGTGTTAGCACTTGCAAAACCATTCTTCAATTTAAATATATTTTTGGTGTTCTCATCCTAGAACTCTTTTGCAATATCACGGCACGGCATGGCTACAACCCGCTCCCATAGATCATTTTCCTCCACAGCATTCATAGTTCCGGCCAATTTCATCGTTAAAACCTCCGACACATCAACTCGGTTGATGCACCACCCGTCGATCTTTTTCAACTGTTGAATCTTCTCCACTTGATTCTCAATAAGCTTGCATGTGTTTGCTTTTATGTTATTCACTGCTTCTTCAAGCATTCTTTCCAATTCTTCGTTGTCAGACCTCGCTAACACGGCTCTAAAATACCCGTCTAACTCTAGCACCCCTATGCAGGGGCGGAGCTACTGTTCACCAGGGGTAGGCAGCTGCCTACCCCTGAAAAAAAAAAAAAAATTTTGGACAAGGTTTTTTAATGGGCTTTGAAGACCTTGCCTACCCCTAAAATAAAATCTGCCTACCCCTGGCTGGTTGGCCCAATATTCTCCAGCAGGCAGCCTAAATAGATTTCGTCCATGCTTCAGCGAAGAAAAGAAGTAAAAAAAGGAAAAGGGGTAATAGATTTTGGCAGATTAAAAAAAGGAAAAGGGCCATGCTTGATGCTTCGCTGATATTTCCTCCATGCTTGAGCCTTCAATGAAGTAAAAAAAAGAAAGAAAAGAAGTGACCTAATAGATTTTGGCGGAGAAAAGGAAAAAAAAAAGGAGAAAACAGAAAAGGGGTCGGACTAAAAGGAGAAAGATCAGCGAAAAGGAGATCGGACTCATAGCGCAGAGGGAGGAAGAAAAACTGAAAAGGAGATCGATTTTGGTAGTCTCGTTGGTTTACGCCTCATCTCACCGAATTCAAGTATTTTTTTTTATTTTAATTCAACTTCTATTTTGGTAGTCTCGTTGGTACATATTGCAATTAGTTTTTGGTGCTATTGGTGCTTCCAGGAACTCAATTTAGAGTTTAGAGCATATTGGTGCTAATTTAGAGTTTAGAGCATATTGGTGCTTCTAGGAACCCGGTCCAAATTTTTTCCATTGTAAGGGCATATGGTGCTTCCAGGACCTAAATTTAGAGTTTAGAGATATGCTAATTTTGGTGCTACAATTTGAAGTCTGGCTTTTAATATTTGTAATTTGTAATTTACAAATTATAGGGCTGCTTATAAGGGATTTGGAGATTGTATAAGTATTATTTTATTTATGGATGCTCATAAGACTCGTCAAAGTCAAGACAAATAAGGTATACATCTTGTATCAACTCCATTTGCTTTATTAAGTTTCAAATTGAGATAAGTGCTTTGTTCAGGTTGTACTAGTTTAAACTATATGACTTCCCTCATTAATTAAGTTTCACTTCAATAGGATGCACCCCTTTGCATTGGGCTGCTATAAGAGGCAATCAGGAGGCTTGCATCGTGCTAGTTCAAGTAATTAAAGGAGACTTTTTTCTTTTAGGTACACTCACTTTTATTAGTACAATTTCTGACTATGAATTATGAACCATAGGTCTTCTGACTATGAATTATGAACCATAGGTCTGTAGCCATATCTTAACACTTGACAATTTATGATTTGTAATTTAGAAAGTGTTTTGATTTGTGATTTTCTTTTTTAAATTTGTCAATTAGAGAATGGACAAATACTATAAGAAGGAACCTAAATTTCCAGTTGATTCATCTTCACAAGGATCGCGACTAATCGGGTCTAGCTTAGGCCCCAATCGATCTAATGAAGTTGAAGAATCAGAACCTCCTTATGATCCCGCTAAAAGGAAACACATATCTCATTATCCACCTAATGAGCAGGATTCTGTACGTAGATCTGTCGCATGAGAGCTTTCAATTGTCATCTCATGAGAGCTTCATTACTCATAACGCATGATCTGTCACAAGCCTTGCAATGCAAAGATCAAGATATGGTGAATGCCATGCGTTTGGTGAAATTTGCTAAATCTCGCTTGCAAAATATGCGAGATGGTGGTTGGAAGGCATTATTCAAATAAGTGTGTGCATTTTGTGTGAATCACGATATAGATATTCCAAATATGGAGGATAGGTATGCCGGTAAGCCAAAGAGACAAGCAACAAACACCACTAATCTGCATTATTATCGTGTTGAACTGTTTTATACAGTTATTGATATGCAATTGCAGGAGCTTAATGATAGATTCACAAAAACAAATACCGAGCTACTTATTTGCATTTCATGCTTAGATCCAAGTAACTCATTTTCATCATTTAACAAAGATAGGTTGGTTCAATTAGCTCGATTCTATTCCCTTGATTTCAACCAATACGAACTTGCTGTCCTAGATGGACAATTGGAGAATTATCGCATGGATATGCAAAGTGATAATGATTTTTTAGGGTTAAGGGACTTAGTTGAACTTTCTAAAAAAATGGTAGAAAAGAGGAGGCACAATGTTTACCCCATTAGTTTACAAATTAATAAAATTAGCATTGATATTGCCGGTAGCTACGGCTAGTGTTGAAAGGGTATTTTCGGCAATGAATTATGTGAAAAATCGAGGAAGAAATTCAATGGGAGATCAATTCTTGAATGATTGTCTAGTTACTTATATTGAGAAAGATTTGTTTGATGAGGTATGTGATGAACGAATTATGCGACGATTTCAAAATATGAAGGGCCGTAGAGGAGTGCTTCCTCCTTTGACTTGATTATGTAATATTAGTATATTTCTTTTTTCTTTTTGATATGTAAAAGAATATTTGTTATAAACTTTTTTCTTTTTCCTAGCTCCGCCACTGCCCCTATGGCGCGCTTTACTCCCGTACTATAGTCGTTATTCTCAAAATCAAATAGTGACCGTGCTTCCTCAACCAACCCTTGTTGCATCATGGAGTCAACTCGGGCTGATACAAAGCGATTTAAGACATTAGGGTTTGAATCGAGTCATATAAAGCACGATTCATGCTGTGCATCAAAGTCGGGATTTTCTACGAGTGCCTTAATGTAGGAGTTTGATCCCCCTGCGATAATAGGAAGGTGGTTGCGAGAAGCAATGGAGGAGATGGATTGCATGCAATGAGGGATGAAGTCAGTGGCATGAAATTCAGCGTCCAGGGGAATGAAAGCGAGCAAATGGTGCGGGGCAGCTGATAGCTCTGATTCAGACACCCGGTTGGCTATGACAGGGATGGCATCATAAACCTGGATTTTGTCCGAGTTGATGATCTCGCCATTGAAACATTGAGCAAGCGAGATAGCAAGCTTCGATTTGCCGGCGCCAGTTGCACCAAGAACAAAGACCACCTTTATTTTGTTAGGACTGCATATTGTTGCCATTTGTTACAATTGGATTATCTGTAAATCATAGAGCAAGTTAGTTAATTTGTGTAATAAGATAGTTTGACACTAACCTAATTAAATCCATATTAGCCTTAGTTTTTTGTACTAAGCATGCCCTCCAACATGACATAGGATATGCAAAAGCTGGATATATATATAATTAAATTGTTAGTCTCAAATAAATGCTTAATCCAACCTAGGATAAGTAATGTCAACCTATTTGCTTATTCATGACCGGATACTTACTCATGAGGTTATGCAAAATCGAGGCATGCATTGCGAGATGCGGTGTGTATTATGTAATGATTGCCCACTCGAGACGGCGCAACACCTATTCTTTGAGTGTGTCAATGCACGGCAGGTCTGGAGCTGGTTCCAACACTTAGTGCAAGTCAGATACTCGGTTATGGCAACTTGGGATGCATCTTGGCCGAATTATTGCCAACAGACAGGGCAACACAAGAAGAGCTGGGCTACAGTCTTCATGGCAGTGCTTTGGTCGATATGGAGACAACGAAATGAGGTCATCTTCCGTTCCACCAAGCTGTCAACATGGATTGTGGCCAGCCGCGCTGCGGAGGAAGCTAAACTCTGGAGTCTGTACTGTGGGACTAATAGGATGTTTCAGGGGTGGCCGGCTATTTAGAGAGGATGATTTTTTGATGTAATGTTGTAATAATTTAGGATAAGCTGTTATAAACACATCTCTATTTTATCTTGGTAGCAACTACCAAGTTTTCAAAAAAAAAACTTATCATATCATGCATTAACTAGTATTAATTACTATTTTAGTTTGATTTAATGTGGATGTCTTAAATGCTTTATCTCATGGTCTGGATAAAATTGTATTATAATATTAATTTTCTTAATAAAATTTAAGATTTATATAATTTTCCCTACTAGTACACAAAAATTTTCAGATAAAACAATTGCAAGTTAAACATAAATTTTGCAGTATTTGAGAGATATGTCTAAAGCAAATGGGAAAGTGCAATGTTTATGTTATTTTCCATTTTTTAATTGTTTTGCAATAAATGCTATAACATTATAAGTTTGAACTTCAAAAAACATGAGAGTTACTATTTGCAACGGTGCTATTGTGGGAATTGTTGTGTACATTTCTCTGTGTAGCGAGTAAAAATAGTATATTTTAGAATGAAAAAATAGAAATACATAGAAAAAGAACATACTGAGTACATGTGTCACGATCGGAGGAGGAATTGGGAGGAAATCAACCCAATTTTGACTCAGTCAATATAATATTTGGGAGAGAAGGAGCATCGGGCAGCAAGGGCAATGCAGCGGAAGAAACGAGCATAATAATTAAACAGAACCTATCGCTGCAAGTGGGACCATCAAGACAGTTTGAAGAGTTAGCCATTGAAGAGCCCATTAAGGAGAAACGTCGCTGTGAAATGGGCCCAGATTGTCAGAACTGGAGATGAGCGCTGAGTTGTCAAACTGACATTAGTTTGATCAATCCACTGGACGGATCTGAGTGAATTTAACGGGATTGTCATCGCCTATATATAGGGAATTAGTTCCATAGTTTGGATTATGATAAATGATAGCTGATATTTACAATTCCTTGTTTTCCATATATTTTTCTCCATTGTAGCAAGAACAATCCTTTTAATCAAATTCCAGATTTTCCTTGTTTCAATTTGTGTTATTTCATCTTGTTTGAGCTGAAGGTCGTTACAACATGGATAGAAAATGAACAGGGGTGGATTAATAGAAGAAACCAACATGGGTGGATTAATGGAAAATTATTCTTTACTAGTATTATAGAGTAGATAACATAGGACGACATCCTATTTGTGTAATTTAAATGGTATGTACAATATCATACTTGGTTATCTTAGGCAGGTTTCTAAATAGCACACTATAGTATTTTCGGACCATAAAAATTATAATGCTACTGTTGCTATAGTTGCGCAATATATGGGCATAGCGCAATTTTTTTAACCGTTATGCTATAACGTGATAAACGCTATTTAAATCTTCGACCTTAGATGATGCGCAAATAATACCTGTGTTCCCGTCAAGATTGTAATTTAAAAAAAAAAGATATGCTAACTCTGTAAGTTTTTTTAATGCTATTAAAAATATTTTGGAAATTTTAAATCTCGATTAAACAAACTCTCAATTACAGTTGAGCTAGGGAGACTTGTATGTAACTTCAATATATCGAGTAAGGATATTAACAGAGCTTGATCGATGCAGAGCACAATTAAAATATTCTTTTTTCATTTTGACTTTATTATTTTGTGCGTTGTATTAAGCCCAATCAAAGTTGTTTATCATTACCTTCTATTTATCAGTAGATGTAGATGCATATTGCAATTGTACATTAATTGTTTTTGTTGTCAGATTTGCCCAATATGAGACGTCAACAAGTGCAAATGCCAAAGTTAATTATTTCAAGAAGGTAATGAAAAAAGTTAATTATAATTATTTTTATTTATAGACCATATATACATACATACATACATACCTGAAATTATTAATTTTATCTCTAGCAGAGAAATGGCGAACCCATGAACCATTCAAAAATTATAAACTACCAAAGTTGTTGTATTGGGTAAAGTCAGAATGTAATACTTA
Organism: Carex arenaria; assembly: GCA_964058825.1. NCBI lineage: Eukaryota > Viridiplantae > Streptophyta > Magnoliopsida > Poales > Cyperaceae > Carex > Carex arenaria. The sequence continues at coordinate 141,780 of CAXKVW010000759.1, forward strand.
TATATATAGCTATATATATATATGTACATCCATTCAGATAAACTTTGTAACTATGTTCAATGGTACTATATCTATATATTAAAATGTCATGATATATATATATATAGTGAACCATATCATATCATGAGAATTTAATATATAGATATAGTACATCATATATATTGATCAGTACATGTTCGGATTCATGTGATGATATATTCACACACATGTATGGATAAGAATTAATTTTACCCGGTTTGATTCTTATAACACAAATTACATTTTTCTTAATCAATTGAATGACCTAACTAAAAAAAACAAAAGTAAAATTATCTGAAAAAGCAAGAGTCTTGTCATAAGTCATAACCAAAGAACAAAATATTTTATTTAAAATTTCCTTTCATTCAATTTCAAAGAAGAAAAATAAGAATTTAATTTTAAATTTTACTCTATTTATTTAGTGATTTGGGTTCATTAATTTTTTTTTTTATTAGGAGAACATGCTAAAAAGAGAATCGCAGATATTTTTGAAATTTCTATTATAGGGAGTTGTTTCTTCTTTTCTTTTTTCTTTTTAAATAAAAGATTTTTAAATAACTTGCTAATTAAATAAGGAAAATAAATTGAACTTGAGGAAATACATGAGTGTAAAGTTTTCCATCATTTAATTGTGTTCTGTTAAATAACAACTTTTTTTTAGTGTATGGATATATATCAGCACACACATTAAGCTAAGGTTCTAATAAATGAAATTCAATCAACCATCATTCATAAACTAATATAACATTACCCGCAAGTAAAGAACGACAAGCAATATGTTATATATGTCCTTGAAATTTTAAAAACTTAAAATAAAAAACACAATCTTAGACACAAGTTTTTGCACACTTGGTGACTAATTATCAGATGTGGAATAACAAAATAATTATGTTTGGATCTGAACAGTCCAATCAGAATCGACACGACTATTAAAGCAGTCCCGTGTGTTCTACCTCGAGCCTGATTGGCCCTGATTCAAATCGGACTGCCGTGATCGATCCAAAGAGAAATATTATGTTACTAAGAGGATATGGAATCTCAGATGTGCTTGAACAAATATTTATAATGAAAAACTTCGATAGCATTGTTCTAGGATAAAAGAATGCATGCAACTGTAATTATTTGTGCAAGTGAATCGATCATGAATATTTTTTATATATAGGCGCTTTATTCATTTCCCTTTTGGAAGTAACACTAGCTTATTTGTTTATTTTATATATTATAGATGATTTATTACATAACAAATACTCTTAATAACATTTCATAATTTTCAATCAGATAAGCAGCTTTATGGCTTCATGCATGGTGTTAGCACTTGCAAAACCACTCTTCAATTCAAATGTATATTTGATGTTCTCATTCAAGAACTCTTTAACAATATCACGGCACGGCATGGCTACGACCCGCTCCCATAGATCATTTTCCTCCGCATCATTCATAGTTCCGGCCAATTTCATCGTTAAAACCTCCGATACATCAACTCTGTGGATGCACCACCCGTCGATCTTTTTCAACCGTCGAATCTTCTCCACTTGGTTCTCAATAAGCATGCATGTATTTTCCTTTATGTTATTCACTGCCTCTTCAAGCATTCTTTCCAATTCTTCATTGTCAGACCCCGCTAATGCGGCTCTAAAATACCCGTCTAACTCCGGTACCCCTATGGCGCGCTTTACTCCTATATTGTAGTCACTGTTCTCAAAATCAAATAGCGATCGTGCTTCCTCAACCAACCCTTGTTGCATCATGGAGTCAACTCGGGCTGATACAAAGCGATTTAAGACATTAGGGTTTGAATCGAGCCATATAAAGCACGATTCATGCTGTGCATCAAAGTCGGGGTTTTCTACGAGTGCCTTAATGTAGGAGTTTGATCCACCTGCGATAATAGGAAGGTGGTTGCGAGAAGCAATGGAGGAGATGGATTGAATGCAATGATGGATGAAGTCGGTAGCATGAAATTCAGCCTCCGGAGGAATGAAAGCGAGCAAATGGTGCGGGGCAGCCGATAGCTCTGATTCGGACACCCTGTTGGCTATGACAGGGATGGCATCATAAACCTGAATTTTGTCCGAGTTGATGATCTCGCCATTGAAACATTGAGCAAGAGAGATAGCAAGCTTCGATTTGCCGGCGCCGGTTGCACCGAGAACAAAGACCACCTTTATTTTGTTAGGACTGCAGAATGTTGCCATTTTTTTACAATTGGATTATCTGTAAATCATAGAGCAAGTTAGTTAATTTGTGTAATAACATAGTTTTACACCAACCTAATTAAATCCATATTAAAGCATTAATTAATTTTTGTTCCTAAGCATGCCCTCCAACATGACATAGTTGGTCTTAAAAGCTGGATATATATAATTAACTTGTTAGTCTCAAATAAATGCTTAATCCAAGTAATCTCAACTTATCATATCATTAGCATTACTATTTTTTGTTTGGTTTAATCTAGATGTCTCAAATGCTTGATCTAATTATCTGAATAAAGTTTTATTATAAATTAAAATACTAATTTCTTAATAAAATTTAAGATTATATAGTTAAATTATCTCACAATTAGATAAAAATTTAATAAAAGCAAAATAATATGTGCGTTAGCAGCTTAAATTGATTATCCCTGCTAGTACACAAAAATTGTCAGATAAAACGAGTGTAAGTTATACATAAATTTTGCAGTATATTAATAGAAATATGTTTAAGTTTAACTAAAGCAAAACGGTAAGTTAAATATTTATCTTATTTTCCATTTTTTTAATTGTCTTGCAATAAATGCTATAACAATTCATTTCATGAAGAGTTACTATTTGTAATGCGTCCTTTGGGAATTGACTTAATGGTATTTTAATAGGAAAAAACAATTAACTAAACGTATAGCAACAGTGAAAAAAATTAACCGAATTTATTTAGTTAGCATTTAGACCTTTTTTAAAAATTCTAATCTTGGCCGGAACACTGGTGCACCATCTCAGGGCGACACTACCTTCTTCTTCTTCTTCTTCTTCTTCTTCTTCTTTTTTAAAAAGACAAAAACCCGTTTCATATATTGAAACTGATAAATTACATCAATGAGAGATATAACATAGAGGGCAACACTATCTGAACAACTAAAAAATCTATACAATGCCATACTAGGTTACTTTAGGTGATAATACCTGTGATCCAGTCAAGATTGTAATTTATTTAAATGCTAACTAACAAAATATTTGAAAATTTAACTAAATAAAAGTATAACAAAGCTTGATGCAGAGCACAAATACAATATATTTCTTTCATTTTAACTTTATATTATTTTGTGCACTGTATTAAGTTAAATCAGTGTTGTTTATTATAATTGTCCTCTTCTATTCATCAGTAGATTGATGTAAATGCATTTACAGTGACGGAACATAGTATATCTTACTGGGTGCTAAGTCACCCTTTTCTTAAATTTATTTTTTATACATAGTAGCTTCCCTATGTGATATTATAAATTTATAGAATCTTAAGAATAAATTTTGAGCAAGTACTGACAGTTTTTTTTATTTCCATTTGCATTCTTGACCACTCAATTTCCATACCATCAATATTAAAAAAAAAAAAAGGAAATTTCTTTTTTTTTGGAATTTGGAAAGTTAAATGTATAAAGAAAATAAAAAAAAAATGCCATTGAATGATTGATTGATTGATTGATTGGAAGGAAGAAATCCACTGAGCATCTCCTCCATTTCACAAAAAAAAAAAAAATTAATCAATATTTGAGGAGTGGCAAATTCCGACAGAGTGCATCTAGAGAAATTCAGAAAACAAAACTGAAGAAGAGCTGCGAAATTCAATTTCCATTAAGGTTTGTATTTATTTGTACTTTTTAAAATTATTATTCATTGTAATTTTGAGTTAAAAAGTGATAATTTATTTTCTTACGTATAATTTGTACACAAATAAAATTATGTCTAAGAAAAAGATTTTATACTCTTATTTCAAGGTGAAAGAAAGCAACTCAAACTCTAAAACTACAACAGAAATTTCAAGTATTTGATAATCAGATTTTTGAACCAATTCCACATGTGATGAATATCGATCGACAACAACTTTCACAGAATTTTTTAAGATCATTTAAATATGATAGAGATCCAGGTAAACGCCTCCAACTCAAATAGTGAAAGATTTTGTGTTATAAAATTTTTTATTTTTCGTTTTTTATAATTGATGTTTGTCTCTGTGCATTTGTACCTTATTTTGTTGTCAGATTTACCAATATGCATGTGAGAACAAGTGCAAATGTCAACTGAGTTATACTTCAAAAGAGAATTGAAAAAACTAATAATTTTCATTTTAAAACCATACATACCTGAAATTCTTAATCTTGTCTCTAGATAGCTAGCAGAGAAATGGCGAACCCTTGAACCACTAAAATGTTATAAACTAGCAAATTTGTTGTATTAGGCCATCAGGTCAGGGTACTTATATATACGTCCATTGAAATAAACTTACTAAATATGCATGTGACAACAAATTAAAGTCCATGTACCGTATCTTGAAAATTTAATATATAGAATTCACACACATATATATATGGATAAGAATTAATTTTACATGCATGTATGGAAAGGATTTATCATACTTGTAGTAACTCAAATTTTTATTTACTATAGAAAAAATCTGGTTCATTCTTTTCTGGCACATATTAAAGGTCAATAAATTTCTAAATTAACATGAATTGATTCAAATTTTGATCTAAATATCATATATATTACTGTAGAGGATATATGCATGGACTCCAGATAGAGAGCAACACAATAAATAATTTATTAAACTAGAACTGGAATTTGAACATTTTTTTCTTACACAGACTATATATTTTTTATTTTTAATAAAGGGTAAATGGTAAATTTTATGATTTTAAAAAGAGTTTTAATAGAAAAAACAATAAATGAGTAAATTTGTGAGTTTTTGAAATTTTTAGGGTTAAATATCAATATTATGAATTTTAGAGAGAGAAATACATAATTTCGAGGTTTTTTTAGGGCTATACATGAATTGTTCCCCTAAAATATAGCATGCATTCATTGCAATTAATTAACATACTAAAATCTGAATTCATATCAAGATACACCCATGTATGGATAACTACTTGTAATATGTGATGCATCCATTCAAATGAATGCACTCAATTGTGCATTCATTCAAATTAATTAATGTACTAAAATCTGAATTCATATCATGATGCACCCATATATGGATAAGTACTTGTAATATATGATGCATCCCGGCATTTTTTTTCATAACCAAAAAAATAAATAATAATAATAATAATAACCACATCTTCAACAAAATTTCACCCATAACCAAACCGCCCCCGGGGGTGGTTTACACCCCTACCAACCCGCCCCCCAGTGGGGCGGTTTATATATATATATATATATATTTGAATTTGAATCTAAAAATGAGAAATATATAGATAAATTCTAAACCTTGTTTTTTTAAATTTATTTACTCTTATAAAAATAAAATTAAAAGGTAATAATCTAATATCTTCGCTAATATAATCGGCCCAAATCCAAAGCTGCTGCAGACGACTATGCAAATCGAATTACAGAAAATTAAATTCATAAATTTGGTTTGCTAGAGCATGTACCTTCCAGTCCTTGAAATCGAACCGGAAGACAAAATGCTTGTATGAGACTTCTCCTGTGGCAATTGTACTTGCTGCTGATGCATTTCTCAGTGCTGAAAAGTATTTTTCAACATAAGAAAATTCAATTGAGACACTAAAAATCTTAAACTTAATTTTTCAGATACTAAACGACGTTTTTTGGCGATTCTGATTCATCGGATATCCGGAGTTATCGGGGTTATACCCTGAGGTGACGGTCACCACCGTCTCCTCCTCCCCTTTTCAAATTGGGGTCATACGCGCCAATCCGACTTTTCTAGCAAAAGTTATAGCTGTTTAAAGTTTTTTTTTAAAAACGATGCTTCCGGCCCATTTTTTGTCACCACGAGGGCTTGAACCCGCGTCCCTTGAGTGAGAGTCACACACTCTAACCAATATACTACAAAGTCTTTCATGTTACAATATTGAATATATATATAACTTTAAATTCAAATTATTTTAATGCAATTTTTTTAAGTAATCAATGATATATATTTTTTTAATGATGTTATTAAGTAAGTAAGATTGAAAAAAAATATTCTATTTTAAAATCTTGAAAAACAATTTGAGGACATAAGTAAGATTGAACATTTTTGTTTGCTATTGTAATGTTTTGTATGTGCATAATAAAAATGATATATTTTAAGATCTTGAAAAATAATTTGAGGACATAAGTAAGTAAGATTGAACATTTTTGTTTGCTATTGTAATTCGATTTGCATAGTCGTCTGCAGCAACTTTGGATTTGGGCCGATTAGATTAGCGAAGATATTAGATTATTACTTTTTAATTTTATTTTTATAAGAGTAAATACATTTAAAAAAACAAGGTTTAGAATTTATCTATATATTTCTCATTTTTAGATTCAGATTCCAAAAAAAAATAATATGTAGACCGCCCCCCCCAGGGGGCGGGTTGGTCTGGGTGTAAACCGCCCCCCAGGGGGGCGGTTTGGTTATGGGTGAAATTTTGTTGAAGATGTGGTTATTATTATTATTTTGTTTTTTTTTTTGGTTATGAAAAAAAATGCCGGTGATGCATACATTCAAATTAATGTATTAAAATGTGAAAAAAAAAATTATGCTTATCCGTACACATCTAATCTACGGATAAACATTAATCTTTTAAAAAATATATTAAAAGTTCAGCGTTACGGATTCTACAGAAAAAGTTTTTTTCCCAACCAAATATCAATTTAACAAAGAAAACTAAAAACCGGATGCAAAGGGTCTAATAATGAATTCGTGTCGTCTCTAGTGACTCAAAAAAATTAATTACTGCAGAAAAAATTCGGACTATCCGTTTCAAATTGGCTCGAATTAAAGGGGTTTCGTAAATTTCTAAATTGGCATAAATTGATCCAAATTTTTATTGGTTAATGAAAAATCCTGTTAATTAGTTTATTTAACATCCAACCAAGAAATATATTTTCTTTTAATTGTTATTCTTCGATACAACTTGAAAATCCTAAGTACGTGTGCACGAATTTGAATGAGAGAATTGGGCCTAAAGCCTTGTCAATTTCGGCCCATGTGAGAGTGTAGGAGGATTGTTGATCAAAGTCAACAATATGAGAAGAAAGGGAACATTATATTATTTGATGGATTAATGGTATAATATGGCCCTTCTATAAAATATTGGCAGCAACTGTCAAAAAGTATATTAAAAAACGAAATTAAGTGTAAAATTACAAAAAAGTATCCGAGTCTCCTCTATATCAGTAAACGCACATCAGAACATCATACTCATCTTATAGCCCGGTACCACTGTTCACCATACCAGTAGACCTGCATTGTTCATCATACTAGCATCATATCAGTAGCACTGATCTGGAGTCCTCTAAACACCCAAAAAAAAGTCAATTTAAACAAAAAAACTAAATACATATAGATACATCCATCATGATCTAAAGTAAAACCCGTTAAGCCTAATCCGAATCCTCTAAGAGATTAGTACCCGTCAATCTTTTATCAGCATTACAGTATTTTAACCACATCTTCCCCTCTTGTACCACCCTGTCTGCCAACAGCCGCACAGGAATTCATGTTTGATGCTGCCTTCACATAGATCTTATTTTTAGTTTGCAATTTAGTTTTGACTTACCATATACATCTGATGATCAAAATATCCAAAATATAATGTAGTAAAAACCCAGTAAGTTGTGAGCCCAGTATCTCCATCCAATGTGTGTAAAAGCAGTAAAACACAAGTCTAATGTGTATATATACCAGGTACCTTTACAGCATAATTGGACTATAATTTGAGTTTGGGTGTAGTTATGAAATTGAGCTTATAGGGGAATCAAATGTGCAAACTAGACATTCTCGAATATATGTTGGCACGGTGACAGGTTTTCAAACATGCTGAGAAGTGCTAGAACATCTTAAAACGATAGAGGCATGAAGTAAACTTTAACAAACAAAATGGGGCATAAAGTAAAAAAATATGTCAGCTAATGTACAATTTGGCGTTCAATTTTGATGAGAAAAAACAAAATTTTAAAAAGAAGGGATAAAGCAGACATTCGCAAAAAAAAAAAAAAAAAAAAAAAAAAAAAAAAGATAAATGTTAACTAAAGATAATAAAAAGGAACTGAACATAAACACCAGCAACAAATAAAACAAGAATTTTGTAACAGTGATAAATTACTTAAAAAAACACGATTCTTGAGCTTGGCACTAACAAAATAACTTTCAAAGAGTTATTGAATAAGAAGAAGAATCAAGCACAGAGAAATTCCCAGTCAAGTCATCATCCTCTTCGAAATTAGAAAAAAAAAAATTAACTAAACACCTTTAGTTTGGTATACAAGGATAATTGGCTGAAGTTTTAAGACTCTTCAGTAAAAAAAAATTCAAGATAAACAAATTACTTAATGTCCATAAGAGCAGTCATCTTTAAAGGAGACCCAGAAAAACACAAACCATCACAAAAAGCACAAAAATGATAAGAAATAAGAAAGATACTGTTATCATAACAGGACCCTCAGTGAATTAATCTCATAGGTTTTCAACTCTGCTGTTCTCTGGAGCCCAGATATAAATGTAAAGATACACTGACACCAATAATCTAGACCACTTAGAGAGAGAGAGATACTTGTGTGTGTGTGTGTGTGTGACAGAGAGAGAAAGAGAGAGATGTAGGCAGCATATCAGTATTTCATGTATATCCCTCAAAACCAATCATTATACGAATTCAGATCCAGTGAAGTAACTCAATTTTTGGGTTTTAGATTGGGACCGTCCGATTCGAATCCGCGACAATCCATTCCGAAGTGAAGCACACACATCCTGAGCGACAGATTCGAATCCCTATACAATGCCATACTCTTAGAAAGGATATAACTCTCAGTTAGCAAACCTTTTAAATGTGACAAACCAGACAGCATCCTCTGCGGAGCTTTTACTTGAGCAGCTGTGCGGAGCTGATCGGACGGCCTAGATTTACTCTCAGCCGGTGATTACTCGGAATGATGGAGGGGGCAGTATTAACTTTGCTTTGAGAGACGTGCCAAAATCTTATTTGGTCCATCCGATCAAAACGAACGGACCAGATTAGAAGCACCACAGGAACTCCACAGAGGGATACTCAGTAGAGGATACCATTTCATGACAAACCATATGTACATTTTTATCGGGCTCCTACAGAGGACAGTTTCTCAGATTTCCATTCTTATACTTACATCATCATCGGGCCTTTGCAACAGAAAATTTTGATGTATTTTTTTCAAAAAAATAAAATACGAGTACTAGAATAAAGTGTTGACAAACTTATATCATCATCAGACCTTGACAAACATTTTACCAGTAAAGGCAAAGGCTCTATGCCAAGTAGCAAATTTTAGTAATATTTAACAGTAAAGAGTGATTTAGAGCACAAATCATGAAATGCTGCAATACTATCATTTTCCAGCTTACCCAAATAATGTTCCAGATTTGAGAACTTGATTAAAAATTACAAATGAAAGGAAATACAGAGAAACGTAGAAAGTTTATAAGAGTAAGAGTTTTAGAAATATAACTAAAGGTCATGCACGAATCAAATTTTTCATCTAGTGAAGGAAAATGCACACCAAATCTAAAACTGAACACTTTCAAATGAGAAAAAAGGAAAAAAAAAAAAAAAAAAAAAACTAGATGTTATTGGGTCTTCAGACAGTTTATAAAGGTTAAAATTACTATTACAAAATGCCAAGTCTATGGAGCCCTAATTTATAAAATGTGTAAATTACACCTTGTATGAATGTCAAGTATCAGTGGGGGCAATGAAAGCGAGGAAAGAAGAAAATTTCATCAACTAAAACTGTGACAAGAGATATGAGATACTCTTGTGAAATAAATTTCATCATTGGCCAGTAATTTAGAAGGAAAAAAAAAAGAGCATATCAAATATTGAAAACATAAAACCATTAACTCAACAATGATGCAAAAAAGGAAGGTATCAGTGAGCAGTAAACGCAAAATTGAAATTTATAGGATTACAACATAGAGATGTGACAGCAAAAGCAAAATTATAGCTTAATTAGTGGCAGTGACAAAATAGAGAAATCACCAAAATGCTTTCTGATATGCGTGCATTATAATGTATCAATGTAGCAAGCAGTAATTTAAGAAAATCATGTGCTGATACTATAGACGAATACAAAAGTTATAGTTAAAAGGAGATAAAGATGTCCCTCACAGCTTGAAAAAAAAAATGAAACAATATCAAGCAAAAGGGAAGGGATTCAACAAAACCAAGAAGCATATACTAAAAGTGTTGTGAAGACCCTCAGCAAACTTCATAATTTTATTTAAACATGCTGTTCTCTGGATCCCATATAAAAATGTACATGGTCACTTAATTATTTCCAAACCAAGAACATGTCACCATTTTTGCTATTTCTATAGATAAAATACTTTGCTGTTTCACCATATATATATCATGTGTATGTGTATATGTATATGTATGGAAATAAATCTGCTGCGATTCCAAAGAGTTACAGGGACCCTGTTATTCCAAATCCATAATTTAGTGCAACCATAATTTTTGTAGTACATCTTATCGGCCTTCAACACAGAACATTCTTTTTCGGATATCTGTTCTTATACTTATAATTCCATCACCGGGTCTTCACCACAAAACAAATACAATGCATGTTTATAGTTCAAAAAACCAACAGTAGATAAAAAAAACCATAAAATTATTTTTCTGCTCAGAAAGTTCAAAGATTGAATTTAAGGTCTAATACTTGATTTAGAAATAAATCCATAAAACTTAAAAACATTAATACCTCTAAAATCAAAATCCACAATTTTGAGCAAACAAAATGCAATTTCTCTATGTGGACCAGATAAATTCTCGCTGGGACTAAGACATAATCATCCCTATCAAACTTCAAAAATTTACATTTCCTCTTCACTATCATTCCCGAGAAGTAAACTTTAACAAACAAAATGGAGCATGAAGTAAAAAATATGTCAGCTAATGTACAATTTGGAGTTGAATTTTGATGAGAAAAAACAAAATTTTAAAAAGAAGGGATAAAGCAGACCCTCACAAAAAAAAAAAGACAAATGTTAACTAAAGATAAGAAAAGGGAACTGAACATAAACACCAGCAACAAATAAAAAAAGAACATATCAAATATAGAAAACATACAACAATTAACTCAAATGCAAAAATGGAAGGTAACAATGACCGGTAAAAGAAAAATTGAAAATTATAGTATTACAGCATAGAGATGTGACAACATATAGAAATCACCGAAATGCTTTCTATGCGTGCATTATAATGTTTCATTGGCATCCTAGAGATCAATGTAGCAAGCAGTAATTAAGAAAATCATGTGCTGATACTATAGACGAATACAAAAGTTATAGTTAAAAGGGGATAAAGATGTCCCTCACAGCTTGTGATAAAAATGAAACAGTATTAAGAAAAAGGAAAGAAATTCAACAAAACCAAGAAGCATATACTAAAAGTGTTGTGAAGACCCTCAGCAAACTTCATAATTTTTTAAGCATGTTGTTCTCTGGATCCCATATAAAAATGTACATGGTTCACTTAATTATTTCCGAACCAAGAACATGTCACCATTTTTTCCATTTCTATAGATAAAAAATTCTGGTATTTCTCCATGTATATATGATGTGTATGTGTATATGTATATATATGGAAATAAATCTGCTGTGATTCCAAAGAATTGCAGGGACCCTGTTATTCCAAACCGAAATTCAATTGGCAGACTCTATGATGGGTCTGCCAATTGAATTCTCAAGAAAAAGTGGTTAATTGGTTTTTTTTTTTTTAATATGGTATAAATAAAAATTTCGGCATTTCAAATCCATAATTTAGTGCAACCATACAACCATAATTCTTGTAGTACATTTTATCGGGCTTCAACGGAGAACATTCTTTTTCAGATATCTGTTCTTATACTTCTAATTCCATCACCGGGCCTTCAGCACAAAAACAAATACAATGCATATATATTGTTTAAAAAAACCAACAGTAGATCAAAAATTTCATAAAAAAAAAAACCATAAAATAATTTTTCATTTCAAAAAGTTCACAGATTGAATTTAAGGTTTAATACTTTGATTTAGAATAAATCCAAAAATCTTAAAAATAGTAATACCTTGAAAATCAAAATCCACAATTTTTAGCAAACAAAATGCATTTTCTCTGTGGATCAGATAAATTCTCGCTGGACAATGACATAATCATCCCTATCAATACTTCAAAAATGTACATTTCCTCTTCACTAGCATTCCTGAGAAGTAAACTTTCACAAACAAAATGGGGCATGAAGTAAAAAATATGTCAGCTAATGTACAATTTGGAGTTGAAGTTTGATGAGAAAAAACAAAATTTTAAAAAGAAGGGATAAAGCAGACACTCACAAAAATAAAAATAAAAAGATAAATGTTAACTAAAGATAAGAAAAAGACGCCAGCAACAAATAAAACAAGAATATGGACTGTTTTGTGAAGACCCTCAGTAAATCTCATAATTTCACAATTATTTCATCACACTGTTCTCTGGACCCATATAGGAATGTACATTGATTTTCCTTATCCATCAAAAATATAATATTTTGTTTGATAATTTTGAAAGTTTTGATAGGTACACAAGCAATTAACCCTATTCTTTTGGAATTTTTTTTATAAACCATAAATAAAAAACTGAATTTTAGGGAACCAACTTGATTTGTTGGTTTTTCACCAAAACCACAATTACCAAATAGCCTATTCAGTATTACCCATTTACATTTTAGAGGTACCGAATAGCCTATTCGGTACCTCCACCAAAAGCCACACCATATAGCCTATTCTTTGAACACGTATACTCTGCATTAACTTAAAAGGGAATCTTTTGAGTTTTGGGGTGAGTATCCCTGTGATACCGCAGGAGATAGAATAATTCCCAACCAAGAATTATGAATTCGGATCCCCTAAAGTATCTCAAATTTTGAGTTTTTATCCAAACCGTCCAATCAACTCAAATTTTGGGTCCGCCAATTCAATTGGCGGACGTGGTACATATCGAATTCCCCAGAAAAAGTGGTGAAATGGTTTTTTTTTTAATATGGTATAAATACAAATTTTGGTACCACACCAGGCCGGATTGGCCTGGATTCTGATCGTACAGTCCAGACCCCTGGATTATAGGGATCCGCTTTGAGATTCGTGCCAGGTTACAACGGGAAAATTGGAATAACCGTTGTACGTTCTTACCGGGATACAACAGAGAACACATTTTTTTTCCAGATCCAAGAGCTTATACTAATTCTATCATCATCAGGTCTCCACAACAACAAAAGTTATTAAAATGCAAGATATAGTGACTTATTTCATAAATCCAACCATCCATAATAGCTAAAATCTTTACGAAAAAATCAGTAAACGAAAAGGAGCAAGCAATAAATCGGACATGGAGATTTGGTACCTAAAGACTGAGAGTGAGAGGCGACTGGAGCGAAGTTATTGACGCCAAAAGAAAGGCATTAGGTTTAGCGCTCGGAGGTGGTGTAAAGGCAGGTGCGAGAAAGCAACCTCAACCGCCAGATTTGATTCGGACCTAAGATGAAACATTCAAGCAACCAGATCCAGCTTTCGTAGCGCATCGGCTCGCTGAAAAGGCTGTCTTTCCAGCCACAGGGTCCAAGGAAGCTGTTGAAAAGACAGCCTTTTCAGCGAGCGGATGCGCTACGCAAGCTGTTGATTACCACTATGTGATCTTCCGACTCAGGTTGTTGATCGCCTCCATCGGTTGGCGGCCCTGGAGGTCATGTTCGCCATCAAAGTCGCCGCCTTGTGCTGTGATTTTAGTATTTGCCTTTCCGTAGATTTATCGGAACCAGTTCTAGGTCGTCGTTATAGATGGACCTTCTACACTTTTCTCCTGTGGGCCTTGGATGCTTAAAGGGCTAAGATACTGTTCTGATATTTGGGCCTCAACAGACCCGTACTGGTTCGGTGGGTTGTCATCTTTTTTAGGTTGCAAACTAATTTCCATTTTTTTTTTCCTTTCAACGGTTTTGATTGGTAGGGACGATCTAGAGAGAGCAAAGGGAGAATTATTGTTGTTTTTTTTTAGAATTGGTACAAGTGAGAAAAAGGAGAATTGGTACTGGGGAGCATAGTAACAATATATGCCATAAATTCTAGAATAGTTTGTATTTTATTCGTTTTTTTGACTTTTTTAAACCGAACTCTAAATAAAACACAAAAAAACGTATAATATATTTTATTCGCGAATAAAACGTGAATTATTTGTAAGAAAAATGCGAATTTTTTTTTAATTTTTGTTTTTAGCTGGATTTAGGTGTTGCATCTCCCAGCTCATGACCATGGATTGAAAATAGTTTTATGGCTTTAATTGACAGAGGAAAGTGTGAAAAGAGTGAGTGGTCTGCTGTGTATGTAAAGTAATTATGTAAAAATGAGTAAAGAGTTGTTGCTTAATAGATAAGAAATGATGTAAAATAATTATTTGTAGAAAGCTAACTTCCAAGTTATTTACATTGTAGTGTAATGTTGTGTAAAGCATGAATCTGTGTTTGCGAAATGGGTACAATTATTGGATGATGAAGTGAACCGTATAACATATAAATATTCATAGCCAGTGTTGAACCACCAGATTAGCAACAAGAGCGTACAAAACGCTGTTTCAATTACACATGAATAGCCAGCCACTTGCGCAACTTAAGCAAAAGCCTTACTAGGATAATTCAAAATTGATTAAATTGATACATAAAAAGAATGAATTTTTCCTAGAAAAATAAGAGGCATTCTTTCGATAAATGATCTCTATCTAGTATATTTATATATAGGGAAGACACAGCAGAAGACCAACTGGTGAATTGACGAAGTGGCCTCCACATTTGACCTGTAAAACAAATATTTCAGAAACACATGAATACATGATGAGATCTAGTGGTTAAAGACAATGCTCTTCGTATGCTATATTGTGGATGCAAAATCCGAATGAGAATTTTTTGTGGTTATTAATAGGGATTCATCAGTTCGGTTTGGTATCAAACCGAACTTAAATAGACAAATCAAAGTTTTATTTGATTTTCAAAAATCAAACTGGACCAAACTGAAATAGAATAAAAACTGAACAAACTGAAGTAAATTTTAGTTTGTTCGGTTGAACCGAAATATGATATTAATCATAAAAATAAATATTTTTTTATTAATTTTTGAATTTTTTAAAGATGGATTTAAAATTTTTGTTTGGTTCGGTTTAAACTGGTTTTAAACCAAAACGAGCAATCTATATTATGTCATATTTTTTTTTAAATGTTTAGTTCGGACAGGTGATGGGTTTCAAAATTTCGATCAGTTCGGTATAACCAGTTTTAAAATTTCTAAAACGAACCGAACCAAACTTATTAAACCGGTTTTAAAAAATAAACCGAGCTGATCAATTTAACCGAAAAGACCAAACTCTCTTAGTTCAGTTTAAAACCGATTAAACCGAACCCGATGAACACCCCTAGTTATTAATGGGCAAGTGGCCGGACTCCCAAACCCTTGCTCAAAAAAGAGTGCACAATTACAAATGTCTATCAGAAACAAAACAAACAAAGATCGAAAACAAAAAATGAAGAGAACAGATCTAGATATATTACATGTGAATGTTTCATTAATGACGCTTCACTTCTTTGATTATGTTGGAGACATTAGGTGATAATCTTGGGAGGTATTTAAATAGCTGAAAATATAAAAACAGGAGACCTGAAGTTAGTCTTAATCTTCTAGAAATTATAAAATTATCACAATTAATGAAATCAAAAACATATTCTTCATGCATACCCATAGTTTGACGAATGCATCTACGATCACAGGGACCACACCTATAAAAATGTAAATTGCGGCTTTGTCGACCTCTATCCCATACCGTTCTAGTAGTACCTCGACTAATGCTTCCCAGCCAGACTCTGAGTGGTACCTTGATTAAGTTGAACCAATTGAAACAAAATTTATTTGGAAAATTTGGGCGAACTTGTGCTAAAATTAATTCAAATTGAAGAATAACTACAAAACTAGATGTAATTAAGATTGCACACTTGTGAATTCATTGAGACTCATACAAGTTTAATTCAACACTGGGGAACTAATTAAATAATAATTTATTGAATTTAGAAGAAAGAAGAATATCAATTACCCCAAAATAATATCTGTAATTAAGATAATAAAGAAAGCCTTTCCGATGTCTGAAACGTTATTTAGTAACTTGTATCCTGTAAACTTGAGCAATGCAACCTGTACAAGAGATGAGTTAGTTTAGCATAACGAGCAGCTCTGGTAAGGAATGTTACAAGAAAAGGTGGGGGATGGTATGATTAAAACCTACCTTGCTTTCATTGAAGTAAATAAGTAAAAAGAGAACAATTCCATAGACCATGTCTGACCAGATATTAGCAAAAGCTTTCCGGTTCTCTAATCTCCGTTCTTCGGTCATCTCCAGCCTGGTATTAAAAAAGAAAACGGGCCTATTGTAAGACTGCACAGAAAAACAATAATTGAGCTGCTACTAATTTGCATCGCTATAAGAAGAAAAAACGACCTTTTATAGCACAACACACATTTTACTCACTGTGACCTTTGAAGTATACCTTGAAGTAGCATACCTTTCGTTAAATAGTATATAACATTTCGTGTACCTTTTTCAACACAATAAACCTCTTAATGCAGAATGTCTTCACAAGTCAGTATACATTTTTAATCCAGAATAGATCAGAAACTTTTGCATGATGTTCTATTTTTTTTCCCCTTTATTTTGTATAGTGATGAACAAACCTCCTTACATAAGGGAAAACTATTGGATTTGGAAGTATTAAAAGTATGCGAAAATACAGTTTGAACTTGCATGTCTAGAGTAGGCTAATAATAGATCATTTTGAAAGAAACTATTTATAATACCCATCAAGACTTCTAATTGTAGATATTTTCCCATGAAAAGTAAAAAAATTTAATATTTAAACATTCAACCTCGCACCCTCTTTCTGAATTTAATTACAAAATAATTTTGGATAAATTATTTATTAATTTAAATTAGCAGGAATTTGACCATCTTCTCTTCAAATTACCATATAAAAGAAGTGAGGATCTCCTTTCTCTTCCTTGATAAGTCATTTTAATCCCAATCCCACGAGGGAAGATTCAAATCTCGTTGTGTAAAAGCTTTAGGTTTGACGAAGGTGCAATGCAAGCTCCTGATTTATACTAGTTATGATTTATCTGGTTCTTGGACCCTATGATCAGGTATCAAATGCAACTTGCCAATTAACTTGGATATTGTTACACAGTACTCCTTTGGTACTGATGTTGTGACACTAACTGATACTTGGGGCTAGAGCATTAAGATTTGGATCCATGATTAGCACAATTACCACAATTAAATGATAGTAGATTAAACATTATTAATTATCCCTATACTAGATCAATACCGCGATACTCGATTAAACATAAATAATTATTCTTTGTTACTCATATATATATATTTTTTTTGGAGCAAGAGATATCTTAAATGCATATTTCAACAGGACAGGATCAGATTTGTACTAATTGAAAACAACTAAAGCTCAAGTTGAACATACTATTTTAGTTACTTTATTTAGTTGCTCAGATTAAAGCATCTATGACTTATTTCAATCATGGCATCATACTGGTTGAATCCCAACAAAAATGAAAAAGAAAAAGAAAAAAAGAAAGGAGTAATGCAAACAAACACCCAGTACTAATTAATCTCTATGCAAATAGCACTGGCCATTTATTAATTGACCTAACACCCTAAATTATATAGGTATATGCTCATTGCATAAATCATTAAAAAAAGGTGCATAGTAAAGATATAATCTATCTAATATTTACATTTTTGTCCCTATGGATTAGTTCTTTCCCTAAGACTAATAGAACTATAAATCAGGTTGCAAGTTGCTTATTATCACCAAAGAGATTGGATTATATCAGTATGACAAAATTCCAGAATAATTCAGTCATTGGCTTATTGCGAATTTAGCTATTGACAGCTGGGACATATATTTCAAATGATTCAAAAGTTGAAGAACTTATTGCAAATATAAGAACAGTTGGGGTTACTTTATCTTACACTTTTTGTCTTAGTTCCCCCCAGATCTCTTCCTCGGAAAGAGGTGGCGCCTTTCCAATCTCTGCCTCAAACCGAAATCTGGCCCGCTCGATCTTTAATTCCTTTACCATTTCTAGTTTTT
Organism: Carex arenaria; assembly: GCA_964058825.1. NCBI lineage: Eukaryota > Viridiplantae > Streptophyta > Magnoliopsida > Poales > Cyperaceae > Carex > Carex arenaria. The sequence goes on from CAXKVW010000759.1 coordinate 160,157, forward strand.
GAGACCTTCTTACATCAAGTAACTCGGCCGCTAGTGGCACCTTCTTCACATACCTAATCATGATATAAAGGTCATGATAAGTCATTTTGTAAAAAATAAAAATAAAAGGGGCTCTCATAGATAATCATTTAATAGAGTGAAAGAAATATAACAAAAATTCAACAACTACCTATCTAAAAATGGCATGAGAACAAAGTCATGAACCACAAAGTCTGCCAACCATGGTACCAGAATCAGCACAGCAATAAATTTAGCCTGAAACAATAAAAGGATATAATCAAAGAGGTACCCTCTACAGATATCTAACAATAAAGATAAATACTGGTACAACACTTGTACCGAATTTAGAGAGGCATATTTAAAGACCCGATCCTCAAATAACAAATCCTCATCTCTACCACTAATTGTGGCTTTAATATCCTCAAAAATGCCCTTTTCTCTGATTAACTCCTTTGGATCAGCACTGATCTCTTCCTCCTCTCCATTGCCCTCATCTCCACCATCTCTCCAGTCCCAGTCGGAGAAATTACTGTGCTGCCCCTCGGATTGTACCCAGTCTTCCCAGGCCCTTCCTTCCTCGTTTCTTGCATTCTCTTGTGCCTCTCTGAGCTCTACTATTGCCTCGGCCTTTCTTCTCCATGCCTCAAATTTCTCTTCCTCTGAAATGTCTTCTTCTGATTCAACCAAACTCTCATCAAGAAATTCATCCTGATCAGGTTCTTCTTCATCAGCAAAAACTTTCTTCCACCACGGTTTCTTTCTCTTGTTGTGTTTTGCAAAGGTAACTAGGTTTCTGCTGCTTGTTCTCTCGGGAATATACGTGAACAAGTAATAATTTTCTTGAGGAATTACTTCCAGAAAAGAATATGATTGTTGAAGGACAAAGCTTATCCAACTCGCCTTTTCAAACCTGGCATCGCCAAGACCAGTTACTCTTAAGCTGGAAAATGCTAGCGCAAACGTTTTCAGCGACATCTATCTCGTGCTCGCTCGGCTCTCTAAGCGAGCTCAGGCGATCACTTCAGACCACGACCAAAGGGAAGATGCGTTCTCTTGCCGACGAACTTTCCTTTGTCGGATCGCCGGTGAGCGTCTGGGCTCTGTATCCTCCTCTGAGATATCTCATATTTTGCGTGACCGACGTGTCGGGTGCCAGTATTATTTGGATAGGACAGGGGGTCAGTATTATTTTCGCTTTTAGATTCGTGCAGAACGTATTTGAACGGTTGAGATTTTCATCTTTACATGCTCCGGTTGCCTTCTACTCTACTCATAGATCGGGTCCAAGACCTTATCTTTCCCGACCCAATAACCCAAAACCGATAATTTTATCCACGCCCAAATTTCAGTTTCTGACCACGTGGCTTTAGACCCATTTTACTCTCCTAGGCCTAATGCCTACCAAAAGCCTGCTAACAATTCAGCTCAACCGGCACAACACACTTTTCAAGCTAATGTGGCACAACCCGCTGCCACCTCATTTGAATCTGACTAGTATCTAGATTCGAGAGCCACTCATTATGTGACTAATGATCTCAGTAATCTCTCTTCTTATATGTCATATGATGGGTTTAATGTTGGTTCCAAAGACATTTTGAGGGAGGAGAATAAAACATTTTTAAATTTTTTATCTAAGTTAAAAGTTTCTAACGTGTTTTATAGTTAATCTTGACAGAAACTAGAATAACTTAGTCCTAAACTATAATAAGTAATAATAAAGTAAATATTAGAGTTTAGAGGCACTTGATACAAGAGTTGTTTACGGAGTTCGGCACTAACGCTTATGCCTTCAGAGCTTGCGACCTTTGAGATGGCGCGCTTTTCTTAACCCAATGAGAAAGGTAGTATAAGTTGGAACTGGTGACCCCTTACACCTTCTAAGTACCACACAGTCCTAAGCACGGAATCAGCTCAGCAGTGTTACAGCTTCGCAAGTAAACAAGGTGAGATTGATCATGCAAGATCACTATAAGAGTTGGTTGTATTGATTGAATAAGCTTGAGATTGATTGAGATTATTGAAGTTAAGGTGCACAAGCTATAACAGCTTTTTCTAAATCTAAGAATTCGAAATATTAAAATTTGTGGCAGCTAGAGTGATAGTTCAAATCTAGACCATACATTTTATTTATAGAGAGCTGATAATATGGAAGTAATTTTGCCCTACTGTTGTAATGGTTTCATTACCGTTACAACAGTCAGTCAACTTACGCTAGGTTTGGGCATCGTTAACCTCAACAGTAGACTTACCGTTATGACGGTAGCTATCATGGTAGTCTATGTAAATCCTATCGTTGCGTGCCAGTCCAATTCGAATTATACCGTCACCAATCGGTAGTGCAATTTATTTATTTCGTTATAACGGTTCCTGAACCGTTGTAACAGTAGACCTTGCTTAATTCATTATCAAGTTTATTTTACCAATATTACAGATTTGATGTCCTTAATCTTGAGATGGTTTTCTGATGTCCAATGCCTTGCACTTTATGACTACATCCTTGATATTGATAGCAGTTTAATATTTCATCATTGATATGTAGTTCTTTAATCTTCTATTGTTATGAACCTGCATATTATAAAATTCAATTTATTTATGTTTTGCAAATCTAATCAAACAGATAAGTAGATTATGACACAATCCAACATTTAATGCTCTTTATATTATTAATAATACTCATATGAACATTAGTCACATTGATTCCTCTAATTTGGCGATTTCCAATTACCAACTTCAAACTATTAGTGCCAAGCATATTCTTTTAACCTGATGCGTATTTCGAAACAAACTTCCTATATCTTCTATAGACACCAGACTGAATTTGATCCGATTAGAATTAATTCAGTCCCAAACCGTTCTTCAGATATTGTACCCTTCCAATACCTGAGGGGAGACAAATCCTTATCTATTAGCCTCATTCTCTCTTTTGATCTACCCACCATTCCATAACAAAAAATAATAATAAAACAAAACAAAATGGAAATTACTTCCCATTTCCCAACCAATGAAGAATTGCAACCCCCGAATATGGTGGCCCATATCTCAGGACAGGGCCTTGGCTCTTTAAGCATTGAAGGCCCAAGAGAAAGTGGCGACCAAGAAGTAGAAGCTAACGATTTAGAAAATCCAAATGACCTCCAGAGCCTGCAACTTGGCCGCCGACCGTCAGATCAACAGCCTCAGTTCAATATTGGGCTGATAAGCCCAGATCTTGAGGCCCAAGATAGCCTTTCCGACGAGCCAATGGGCCATGCAGGCTGTGTCTCTCCTTGTTGATTTCATCTTATGTCATAATAAATAAAATCTAATCTGGCGGTTGAGACTCCTCTCTACTAAAATTCAATCTCAAAACCCCTCCTCTGGACTGTCCGATCAGAATCCGAATCAATCTGATCCGAGATTGAAAGTATGGAGTTCCTTTAATATTTGGGCATATTCTGATTGGACGGTCCGGATCTAAACAAAATATTATGTTACCTTATATTATTGTCAATTAATATATGTACTTTTTTCATTATAATTTTTTTATTATATTATTATTATTATTTATAATCTGGTTCTAAAGTAAAATACTGTAACTTATATTATGATAATTATTTAAATTTATATTGATTACAAATATTAGTATGCTTTGTGGAATTGTGGTCCTCTAGTTGTTTATTGGGCCCATAAACAGGGAATTGAAAGTAAGAGGTCAATAGGGCTGCTTAGAGGATATGTTGATTGTTGAGTAGAGGTAGGATATTCTTTAATTCATCAAAAAAAAAATTGAACTTAACTCTAAAATTTATTGAATTGACTTCAAACGATGAATCTAAACTGTTGAAACTGATCCACCTTTCAAGTGATGTATCTACATATGAAAATTTTAAATTTTAGAATAAATTTAGTATAAAGTCAAGCGGTCAAAATTAAGATTTATAAATTAATTTTAATGCATTCATTTTTCAATATTTTTTTTATCACTTCACTCTGTACAGATAATTTTAAAATTTTAAATTTTTGTATGTACATGAATCACTTGTAATATAGATCGGTCTCAACAATTTGAATTTGTCATTTGAATAAGTTTAAGAGTTTAGTTCACAAAAGGTCTTAGTGAACTAAAAACATCCCAGTTCTAGTCCTGATGGTTGAGATGTAGATATAATTATATATTTTATCTGTTTTTTCTTTTTCTTTTCATTTTAAATATGAAGATCCTTTTCATTTTCTTGTGAAGTAATAATTTGTTTGAGGCATTACAAATTTTGAAGAAGGAAATTTAGGCATAATTGTTTACTGAGTCTCAGAGAAATGTTATTCAGAAAATTCCTAATTATATGACTAGCAGTTGGTACCTAAATAGACATAATAGTAGATACCAGTACCGGGCTTGAGCAGGCTAGAACATGCTATAGCTTATGGCTAGTATGTATCTTTTTAATTAGCCATTCAAATCATATACAACCACAGATAATTTGAAATAACATGTGTTTTATTCCAAGTACAGTATATCCACTTAAGATAAATGAATAGTTCTTGTACATTCTATAGTTATGGTACATTTATTTATTTTTCTTTACCTCTCCTTCCCCCTAATTTAGCTTCCTATTTAGCTTTTTTATAACCTCTATACAATATTGTACAATACAATCCCTAGAATAACTTGAAAAATCAAAAAGCCACAAATCAAGGCTCCCAAATAATTTTCTATGAACCAAAAACCAAATAATTATATTATCAGATTGTCACACTATTTGGCACACCTCGGCAAGTAACACCCGGCTCAGAACTCGGCTGCATCAACTCATATGGCAAGACCCCGGCCCCGCACCGGTTTCTCCGCTCCTTATCTTCATTTCTTCTCTCCATTTCCTTTTCAGCATCTGCAACTACCTTTGCAAACTCCTTAAACGCCTTCACCATCTCGTCATCTCCAGTCCAGTTGTTGTCTCTCTCTCCCAAGTATTCTTCATCTTTCGAGTGAGTAGATAACGTGTCAATAACCGTCATAAAAGTTGTCATCTGGGTCAAACCCGGCAATGCCGAGAGAAAAAACCGGTGCGGATCGTTCACGAAATTTTTATACTCGGGATCAGTCTCAACTGGTACGAGCCGGCGCATAAGGGGTGGTCGGTTAGGTACATAACCGCCCAATGGATATTGACCGAAATTCAAAGCTGCGTGTTGAGCTGATGCTAGCCAGATTAGTTTTGTGAGAATTGAGACTAGATTTGATTGGTCGGTTAGTTGGGGCCACCAAGGGGCAGACTTGAGGTCAGCATGGCCCACCTGGACCGACTCTGCATACCATGACTGAAGCTCCGTATCAGAAAGGATTGACTGGGAGGTCGGGTAGTAGGTGGCTACATATGATTGGACGAATTTCTCAATTGCCGACCAGAGGAGGAGCCCATCGGTTGCATATGGATAGTCTTTGATTAGGAGTCGTAGGCCATGTGGTTCCGTCTCATCTGGTACAGCCATTCCCCTGAAAAGAATATTGCAAGAGAAATGCAAGTTAGCTTTCAGTCATACAGTAAGGAATAACCTATGTGATTTACAAAAAAATTGACAACTGGTAAATAACCATGATATAATAAGGGCGGTTATTCTTCCCGTTTCATTAAGGCCCTACTTAAGCTCGGGTCATCAACTGTGCAATGGCATCCAAGTTAGGTCTATGTAGATAAACCCGAGTTAAGTCTCCTCAGTTCATCAATTGTGCAACAGTACCAAACTAGGCTTATTTAAACTGGGTTTAATTCAACCCAAGTTAGACTCTAGTTAAGTTAAGGCTTAATTAACCACCACATTTGAATGTTAAGCAGCACTTAGGTTCGATGAAAAAGACTCATTTAAAAAAAAAAATCAACAAACCTTCTGATTAGATCAGAAGGAAGGTCCTCCTGATCAAAGCGCCATAGGTCCCGATACGCGGCCGAGCTCATCTCCACACAATATTTCCCTGGAGTGAAACCAGACTCAATGACACCACCACCACTGATCAAGATCTGCCTTGCAATCGAGTTTATCTTCAGGTTGTACCGCATGTGGGGTTTCAACAGCTTGAATATCGGGTGCATGATGCTGAGTTGACGGTGGGCTGCTATGATAAATGGCTCCGTGCAAGCATGTGTTCTCAACCTACATCGTTATTTGGATTATAAATTAAAATACTGGACTAGATGAGTGAAATATTGATCAGTATATACTATAAGATTTATGTAAGCATACCAGTGGTTGACAAGTTGGTGGACCCCAGCATCATTGGAACATACATGTGCCTTTGCGAGTTGCCACAACCAATTACTGGTTGCATCAGACGGTGGAGTCAGGACCCGCTTTGCCCGAGCACAATTAGTGGTTGCAGGTGGGAGACAAAGTTCTATGGAGATAGGTTTTAGTGTACCTAAATCGGTCAAAAAGAATATGGTACGGGTCCCATAGGCCTTCCGTCCATCCTGTGCATTTATCTTGTCGAGGAATGGAAGATATATATCATGGAAATCTAACATGTATAGCCTGTTGTTCTCCAATGCCTAGATTACATCAAAAGTTCAAAATGTGAATACATAAAGTTTCTAAATTAACCCTCGGAGATTTAATTATATAAAATTGTTAAGATCTCTTCTTTCTTTTTATGGATGTCTTCAAAAGGAGTCAGTTAGGTTACCTGTTGAACTGACATGCCATTAAGGTGGCCAATAATATGTTCTTCCTTGAGGGCTGATTCGGGTGGGCCATAGACATCTGGATCAAGCTTGCTTACCGGAGGAAATGCCTGAAATCAATAAGAGGCAAAATTAGAATTTTTTCTTGCAACGACATATTTTCTATTCAATACAGTAACAGAGTAACTCAAAACGATAGATAAGATAAAAGATGCACGATTAATATGTAGTAGTACCTGAAGCCGCTCAATATTTACTGGGTTGATACCAGCTAGTGCTTGTCGTGCAAATTCATCATCCCTCAGCCATGCAAACTTGTCCTCTGCATAATTCCAAAATCTCACTATTCAGTCACTTGCACTTAAAAAAAAAGTAATGGCCATACTTGGTCTTCATAAATACAAGTATGCAACCATACATTATAAAAAAAAAAAGGGGTTACGTACTTCGGAGGATATGAGGGGTGTCGTAGCGAAGCAGCCCCTCGCTAGCCTGAATCTTAGTGACAAAGGGGATTTTCTCTAAGAGGTAATCCTGGAGGGCCTGCTTGAGGCGGAGACCTTCCTTGAAGAGGTTGTCGATGTCGTGGAATCCCTTGAAGTCGTTGGTCTCGGGGGATAGTGACAACACCAAAAGCGGAACCAGGTTGTGCAGCAGCGCTTTTACATCTCCATCCGCCAGCATCTCCAGCTTCTTTTCCTCAAATTCTTCGTCACGTGGGATGTAGATCGGCTCTGGGTACTCCACCCTGCTCTCTGACATCTCATCTGTCATCCATCAGGATTATTATTGTCAATCGGAGTTAATGTGAAAGGATGTTGCTTTATTTGGTAAATTCTCGAGCATCTAACAATTTGTTTTAACAAGTACATTATTACTGTACCTGTTTCAGATGGGGATCGTCCGGTCCGTAGACGTCTAGGATAAGGCAAAGCTTTGCTTCCTCCTATGTTGGGCCGTACCATCTCCGTCCCCTTGTCGGGGTTGCCCAAGTCATTATATATGTCGTAGTCATAAATTCTGTCTGTCATCTTTCTCTCTCCTTTCCCGTCGCCTCTCAGTCCCATCAGCTCCATCTCCCTCAATCTTCTCAGGCCTAACGGAGTCTCTGATGGCAAGTAAGGCTGCAGTTGACAAAAATTGTAACAAATAAACAAAAGTAGCAAAAATAACAGAATAGGTAAAAAAAACTATGAAGGTTCATCTTTTTGGCAGCACTGGAAAAGTACTTAGAATAATCATTACAATAAAAAAATTAATAATAAAAAGTTTTATAACTACTAAGGTCAAATTTTCATTCTATTCTCTTCATCTTTTTTGTTATAGTTACTCTTCAAAAATGGAACATTTCATAAGTTTGTCAACACTACTGTGAAAGGACTACATGCGGTAAAACTTCAATTTAGTTTACTTAAATTAGACATTGATGGAAGTTGCAACTTCTATAAAAGATCAACAATTTCCCTAAGGTATAATCTACAGATTTTATTAAGTATATAAATATTATATAAGAGAAGTAACTCTTTTTCCCAAATAAAAAAATTATGTTACCTTGTTGGTGAAGAAGACTCTCTTATTGGGATGAATTCTAGTAGGCTGGATCCAAGAGTCGCAAGTAAAGTGGACGGTACCAGTTGATTCAAAACCCTGTACCTCTATGCTTTCCAAGTAGAATTCTCTTTGATGACGGTTCAAAATTGTAATTGCACCCGGTTCACCGAATGTCGAGTCTACCATGAACTCGGCAGTGTAAACCACCTTCTCAGATTTCAAATCCTTCTTGTCAAACCAGCCTTTCAAGTGGGTCCTCTTGCTTGTTTTTGGACCTCCAGTTTCTTCATAAAATAATACAAAAATAACTAATAAGTTAATCCTGATGCATTAATAAATATCCTCTTCAGGCACACAACTGTCAATAAAAAAAAGCAGCTGTCATACAAAGAAAAATGAGATGTTCCAGATGGAAATCAGTGTTGCTAAGTTGCATGAACAACCCACCCTTTTCATAAATTTGAACAACAAAGGGCCCTTTTGCATATGGGAAAGAACCCTTTTCCAATTTATAACATAGTCTAGGGGTCTTTCTGCAAACATTCTGAAAATGATGCAGCAAGACAGAGGTCACTAGTCATATAAGTTCTGTTGAGAAACAACTGTCACTAATAAATGCTCATTCAAGTATAACTGTATAAACTAAGTCTTGTATAGGTATATTATAAGATGATAATGCCTCCATGGTTATATTTAGAAATAAAATATATACCAATTATATGTCCCTTGCCATCCATTGAGGGAAGGCACATTTATTGCAGAATCGTGCAATTTAGAAACTGCCTAATTCAAACAAAGCTTTTAAAAAAATTGCATCTTTTAGCAATTGGAAGAATAACAGATAATGTGCAGTGCCAAAATGGGGTCTTCATAGCATCACTATATTATTAAAAAGGAAAAGAACTTTTTCCGAATAAGTATACTTGTCAAAAACAGCTGGAATATTCAAAGAAAACCTAACAAGATTAAATTTTGACTGGAATTTCGACGGGAATTTTACAAAAAAATCAAAATTACAACTTACTGGGATCAATCTCAGTGCCGATCAGCTCCAGTTGAACACTCCTCCCGATAATCTTATCAGAATAAGCATCGATTTGGTTCGCAATCGTCTCTTTCAGATCCTCTCTCCGTTTTCTCCTCACTGTCACCACAGCTCTCGCCATGAACTTCACCGCCTTCTCCATCTCTACAATTGCCTCACTCGACGCCATTCTTTCAACCGTAGCCGATGCCATGGGACTTCTGAACCCCATTCTTCGAACTCCGCCTCTCTTCCGTCTCGAACTTAGCGAACTAGACGAAGAGAAGCATAGTTTGCTTCCTTCTCCACTCAAACCTCTACACAAAATCTCCATTGAAACCGCCATTAGTGGGCCTATTTCGCAACACAGCTAAAAACCCAAAAATCACAATCCTTTTGTTTCTCTCTCTTCTTCGTTGTTTGATTGATTCAGTGAAAAGTATCTTGTTTGCTTTGTTATTATTTCGTGGTGGGGGAAGCAAGGAAGGAAGGATGGATAGTTGGGAGGAGGAGCAAGATGGTTTTATAAAGGCGAGAGAGAGAAAGAGACAAGGGGCAAAGATTTAACAGAGTAGTTTTGACTTCATGAAGCGCATGAACTATGGATTGAATCATTCAAAGCAGCACTGCATATGGTCCATACGCTGCATGAAGTGGAAATTGCTCTGTTAAAATCGTTACCCGAGGTCACCGAGTATTTGAGTTTAGATCCCGACCGTCCGATCAGAATCTGAACCACTCCTGCCCGTGGTGGAATACAAGGGATCCTTTAATATTCGTGTAAAAGAAGATCGAACGGTCAAGATCTAAAACCAAAATTTATGTTACCTCACGAGACATGAATTCGGGGTAAAGATATTAACAGAGTATTTTAGATTCAAAAGAGCACTTTATATGGTCCATGCGCTGCATGAAGTTAAAACTGCTGTTAAACTCTTTACCCGAGGTAACAGAATATTTGAGTTTATACCCTAACCGTCCGATCAGAATCCAGTGAATGCACGTGACCTTCAATACTCGTGCTAAAGCAGATCGAACGGTGGAGATCTAAAATTAAAATTTCTGTTACCTCAGGGGACATCATCTCGGGGCAAAATGGAAAACGGACAGGAGTTATTTTGGTCGCGCCGCCAACACGTGGTGCAGCGTTTTAAAAATGGGCTGAGTCTCTTTTCATAAAAGACTCGCGAGGAAAACAAGCGAGATCTCGCAGCTTCCTAGTAGGATCCAGTAGGGCATGCTCTCATTAAATGACCATTTTGCCCTTAAAAAGTTGTTTCTCCTCACTATTCACTAGTTCATGCTCTCATTAATTAGAATATTTTTTTCTCCCTTGCTATAATAATTACCAACCTGAAATTTTTTTAAGAATTAAATGTTTGTGATGGTTTTTTTTCCTCTACTATAATAATTGCCCCCTGGTAGTCTCTACCTGGATTTCAAAAAAATAAATAATTGCCAGCCATAAATTTATATTATTTTTGAAGAATTAACTAAGGAAAAAAAAATAAGGACGCTAGTTCATGCTTTTAATGGTTTTTTTTTTATCTACTATAATAATTACCAACCTGAAATTTTTTTAAGAATTAAATGCTTGTGATGGTTTTTTTTCCTCTACTATAATAATTACCAGCCATAAATTTATATTATTTTTTAAGAATTAACTAAGAAAAAACAATAAGGACGCTAGTTCATGCTTTTAATGGTTTTTTTTTTCTCTACTATAATAATTACCAACCTAAAAATTTTTTAACAATTAAATGCCGGTGATGGTTTTTTTTCCTCTACTATAATAATTACCAGCCATAAATTTATATTATTTTTGAAGAATTAACTAAAAAAAAAATAAGGACGCTAGCTCATGCTTTTAATGGTTTTTTTTTATCTACTATAATAATTACCAACCTGAAATTTTTTTAACAATTAAATGCTGGTGATGGTTTTTTTTCCTCTACTATAATAATTACCAGCCATAAATTTATATTATTTTTGAAGAATTAACTAAGAAAAAAAAATTAGTATGCTAGTTCATGCTTTTAATGGTTTTTTTTTTCTCTACTGTAATAATTACCAGCCTGAAAGTTTAATATTTTTTTTATGCATTAGATAAAAAAAAATAAGGACACTAGGTCATGCTTTTAATGGTTTGTCTTTCTCTACTATAATAATTACCAGCCTTAACTAATTAAGAAAAAATATTTAATTTTTTTAGCATTAACTAATTAAGAAAAAAAACAAGGACACCAGTTCATGCTTATGATGGTTTTTTTTTCTATGATAATAATAATTACTAGACATAAATTTTAATTTTTTTAATGAATTAATTAAGAAAAACAATAAGGACACAAGTCCATGCTTTAACTATAACAATTACCAGCATGAAATTTTTAACATATTTTAAGAATTAACTAGGAAACAAAATAAGGACACTAGTTCATGCTTATGTTAATATGTTATGATGGGTTTTTCTTTTGCTATAATAATTACCGGCCTGAAATTTTAATATTTTTTTATAAATAAGAAAAAATAAGGAAACTGGTTCGTGCTTTTAATGGTTTTTATTTTATAATTATAGTCATTACCAGGATGAAATTTAATATTTATTTTTTCAGCATTAAATAAGAAGAAAAGGGTCTCTATATATGGGTAATGGAAGAATTTAATTGCCATTCAACTTAATAATTACTTTCTAAAGGTTGATGAGAAATTTATTACACTTTTGTTATTATTTCATCATAAAATAATATTTTTTAATGGTCCTAATTTAGCCATTTATATTGTGTTATTAAATGGTACTTAAAATCATCAATATCGGTTGGTAGGGTAGATACATATGTTCAACAATACAGTCATGAATTTATTTTAAGTTTATATGAGCTTATGCTTATTAAAATATTATTTTTAAAATCTATTGAAATTGTTTCAAATAACAAATTCAAATTGCTGACCACAATATTTACTTCATAGAACCATGTCTATATTTTACATTTACGTAAAAAAATTATATAAATCATATCTAACCGTTTTATTTCATATTGAATTCTAAAATTTAAAATTATTAAAATTTAAAAAGTAAAGGCATAAAATAAATAAAGCATAAAGAATGAAAGCACTTGAACCCTCCTCTTATTAAAAATATGCTATGGAGATTACTAAATAAAGTTGGTAATTTTTTTATCAATTATTTATAAAAAAAACTTGAAACAGAAGTCTGATTCTAGTTGACTCTATAGAATCCAATTGCTGATTAATTTTGTTGTCGTGGCAAAGAAATCATGTGCCATATAAAAAAAATATATATATTGTTAGTAGATTAGATTACACGGTTTCAAGGACTTTGAATTATGTAATGACTAATTAGAGCTTTGACTAATTGACTACTGTTAGCTTAACTAATGACCTATTTTAAATAGGCTATAACTCACACACACACACACACAAAAGAGGTAAAACAAAAGTTGCTTTTTTTTTTATCTGCAACAAAACAACTCTCTTTGTCAAGACAGCGGAGTAGGTCTGATGTCTATCGACGATGGGCTCCAAGACCGTCCAATTCACTTTAAAATATGTGCGTTCTTGTGTCAAATTTTGTGTGTACGGGTCTTAAAGCCGATCGGACCAATCCTTTGTCAACTAATTCCAAGTTAAGTACTCCATAATAACATTTGTAATTATTCTAAAAAAATCAGTTTTTATCAGTGACTAAAAGAAATATATTATGTATCGGAAGTCGCAGGTTTAAAATCTGAAATGAGAGATTAAAAAAATATATATTGAAAGATGAGATTGATTGCTGCTACCATCATGATAATCTTTAGAATTCATTCATCATTATAATATTTTAGAATTTAATTTAGTTTAATGATTTTTTTTTTATTTTGATTATTTTATTGAATTCACAATTTGATTTGCTAACAGAACTGAAATAGGTTAAGAGCAACATATAAACTACATTTCTTCTTACTTTTACATTTAATTATTGGCTTGTAAATAATCCTCTTTTTTTTCTTTATTTTCATTCCTGTCCTTTATTTTTCAAAAATTTGTAAAATTGACGCCACTGGTGTCCGATATATGCAAGCTCCACATTTCTCATAAAAAAAACCTGTAAAGATGGGAAATTATTTAGTTATTATTTATCAATAAATGTTTGTTTATGTGTGTGAAATGTCAAATTAAATGTATGAAATTAATTATTGTTGTATTATTATCAAAATTTATGTGATTTTTTTACGTTGTACTACTCTCTTTGCTAGCCTCTCTCCCTATTTAAGAATTTAATTACCTGTCAAATATGTATTATTTATTTTCATAATGAAATCTCAAAAAATAGTCCCAAATCTCTAGTAAAGATAGCATCTGAATATTTAAATAAAAACAAGACAAAAAGTATGACTAACAATGAATTAAATATTGAAAAATCCTGTTCAACATCAAATTGCAAGATCCACACGAAACTCTTTAGTTGTATAGCTGGAAATTAATTAATTATGTAGTTGGAGATTATTTAGCTTTTTACAAATAATGTTAATTAATGTTTGTGGTATAATATATGAACTTTTTAATTACTATGTTATATGATTATTTATCAAATATTATATATATATATATTATGTTGTACTCTATAATCTATTTGATACCTCCCTCTCTTTATTTACAAATTTAATTATTTATCCAATATGTATTTTAAATTTCAATATTGAAATTTCAAAAAAAATAATCCTAAATCTCTAGTAATGATAGCATCGAAATATTATAATTAAAAAAAGTAAAGACTGACATGATCTTTGGTATGATGGCGATTTGGATTGATTTAATTAAATTTTAAAAAAAAAATCCAATTCAACATCAGAATTGCAAGATCCACACGAAACTCTTTTTGCTAAATTAGGTCTCCTCACAGGTTTGGCCCCAATATGCCTAATTAAATGCTATTATAAAATGGCAATATTAGGGCCCCATATCTCACCAAATATCCTACTGTTTATTAATAATGATAAAAAATAAAAATCAAGATTTATTTCTTCAAAATCTTAAATTGTGGGTTGGTTAATAGTTTAACAGCTCAAATTGGATTGGTATATTTTTTTTATATGGGATTTTAGATGATTTTAGATTTGGATGTCAAAATTTGGAGACATCAGGAGGGTATTTTGGGAATTTCACATCCCACTTGACCACTTCTATCTTAAATTTCACTCTTTAGGACCTGGTCCAATGTATCCCAGTAACCTTTTTCTTACCCAAATGAGAAATGATGCATCAATGAATTAAAAAAATATATAATTGAACTAAACAAAGATATAAATCATGATGATAAATGATGAGGATAATAAATTCTGTAAAATTATACTGTTAGAATGGAATTTATTGACAAAAATTTATCTTAATAATTTTGAGAACTGTAAAAAATAATTTTATTTATGATTATAGGTCCAATTAATAATAGCAAAATGTTTTGATCACTAAAATTAATATTTTTTTTACATGTTGGATGTATATTGATCTCTTTATAAGTGCTTAATTAATAAATTTAAATTCATTCAAATATTTTACATGGATTTGTGCTTAATGTCACTGCATGTATCAAATTTTGGAAATACATCTTTGCAGAAGTATCTTAATCTTAAAAATATATGATTTTGGGTGTTGTTGTTTTTCAATTAGAATTTTTTTATTTATTTCTTTCATTCAAAAGTTTATTTCTCTGGCAGGTAAAATTGCATTTTTCTTTCTACAATATGCCAAGTTTATAAACACTTTCCTTTTAAGAGCATCTAATCAGTATTAATTAGTACCAAGATATTTTTTATTCATGACGACTTGCCGGTATTAAATTATGAAGAAAACATATTAATTATAGTAGCTAATAATTTATCTTTATTATTTAATTATAATCTTCTAAATTTTGATGAAGTTTTGCAATTAATTATTTGAAGCGCGTTAAGATTTTATATCACGTGACATAGCATGGGCTCCACATAATTTTTCTGAAAACTCATAAAATGAAACTATGGAAATCCAAATCGTCGGCAAAGTACACATTCGGAGCTGTCAATCATTTCCTCTTGGACAAGGACTATAGTAGATCTGATTCGCTTTTTAAGAAGAAGACAACTACAAGCAGCTCCCATCTCCTCCCTAAAAAAAGTTTATTGATCCTCTGTGGCGGTGCCGAACATCACTCAGTATAGCAAGACACATATATCTAACTTGGAGAATTAAAAACAACTTCTTCAAAAAAGAAAAGTTTGAAAATCCAAAGCTTTTCTTCACTTTATTTGTCTAACGAGACTCTTTTAATACCAAGTATGTATTCTGTACAGTATCTCAAATTATGAGTCGGGAACACGAATGTTCCGATTAAAATCCAGATCAATTCAGTTCAATGTGAAAATTTACAGTCAGATTTAATAATTGTGTATTTGCGAATTAGACAAATCTATATCCTCTGCATTAACTCAGTATTTGATTTAATGTATCACGGACCATCCTATCAGGATCCGAATCAATCCGACCCGAAGTGAAATGCACAAGACCCTTTTAATATTCATACCAGTATGGATCAAACGATTCGGATTCATTTTGTATTTTGAGTTACTCAGTTGCTGATAAATTTTCTATATAATTTAGAGTAAAATATCATCGGTATTATAAATTAGTCTTATTTTTATCATAGAATATTAACTCAAATTATGTAGTTGACTTTTTTAATTTGAAAGTCTGATTCTATTTTTAAAATTACTTCATCAGTAGTAATCTTGATAAAATAAATATTATATGATGTAGCGCTCCTTGTTTTGGCACATAGGATAGGATCTAGAAAATGCATACATCCTTTGACAAGGCCATAGTAACCAAAATTGACATTTAGAGGCGAAGGCGATATTATCGTGGCAATTTATTTGGCCGGAGATCCGCGTTGACCAAATTAATATTAACTAGTCGCACTCACAGTCACTATATCACAATGTGTCATTTAAGAGGAGGTATGAAGTTACAATAATTTTAAGTTACAATAAAATTATAATAATGATTTTTTTTAAGTTCAAATTGTCGATCCAAACCGTTCAACATGATTATCTAAATAAAATGTACTACTAGATTAAATTTTATATTTTTTGAATTTTTTTTACTATTTATTAAGATGGGTATAAAATTCAATGGTCTGAATTTGACTAGTTTTTGTAAAATACTTAATAAACAGTAAAAAAATTCAAAAAATATAAAATTTGATCTGGAAGCATATTTTATTTAGATAATCATGTTGAACGGTTTGGATCGATGATTTAGACTTTCAAAATGAAAAAAAACTGTTGTTGTAACTCAAAATTATTGTAACTTGATCCCTCATCGTCATTTAATTGTTATCATAAATCATATCAAAGTTCTAGAAACTATGATAGGCATATATAGTTACATCAGATATGTGTTGCAAAATTTGGTTCCCATTTTTTGATAAAATAAAATGTTTGCCTTTTAGTTAAACAAATTTTATATTAGGTAACTTTTTTATTTTAAATAAGTTTTGTATTAGGTGTCTGACTGAGTATAATTAGTTCTCCGAGTCGAGCAATTGAAATTCGGTGTCTATTTAGATATAAAAAATATGTTTTGAGATTCATGCCATATTAAAATTGACAGCTCAGATCTCATTGTACTCAATCAGGTATTCTGAATTATATTTTTCAGCGGTTTTTATTAGATTTCAAGTTTATTTCAGTAGTAAATTTCATCATGTGTTATATGTTTACGACTCTAATAACACTATATTTTGAGAAAAAAAATCACTTGACAATCATTATTTGTATTTCTTTACAATAAAATGAACAAACAAATAAAATTAAAAATTAAAGGTAAATCATGGACATAACTTTGGACATAAAGAACATAATAATATAATTTATGTAATATAAGTATTATAAAATAAAGTATTAAGAAATGTTAGTTTCTTACGTTATATTTTAACCCAAATCGCTATTTAGGTTTAATGAATTATGGATATTTATTTGTTGCATATTACGTAACATAATATTTATGTTTGGATCACAGCCATCCGATAAGAATCGAGCCAATCCGTTCCAAGATAAAACACACAGAGCCACTTTAATAATCGTACGGATTCTGATTGAACGGTCCAGATCCAAACAGATATATTTTGTTACCTTGGGTGATAAGAATTTGTTTTCCGTTGTGTGAGAGTTTCTGATTTGGTTCTCTCAGTGTGAAATTAGTGTCAAAATGACTAAAATAGTATTGAACAGTTGTTGATTTGCTTCCTGTATAAATGAAAAAAATTGACTTGACAAAACATCCATCATTTTTTCTTGCTATTTTATTTTAACTTGACAATTGTATATTTGGATCATTGACCGGATTCTGGTCAACAGTTTTAGTGAACAAAAATTGTGGGATTTAACAGTTGCGGCACCGACCGCTACCTTTATAAAGAGTTTACATGGGGCTAATATGTTTTATGAAGTATGGGTCTCTTGTGCTTCATGTCATTTTCAAACCGCTTAATGTTTGTTTTATATGAAATTATATTTGTTGATTTTATTTTATATTTAAAGAAATTATCTTTTTAGATAGGTATTGTTTTTGGATGGTTCAAAATCTTTTAAAACAATAATATTTAGCAGTTTAAATCGACTATTTGAATTTTAAAAAGAAAAATAAATGTGAATGTGAAGCAAAAGAGATCCCATACTTCATAAAACATATTATTAGCCCATCTCCTATAAAAATATCAAATATAAATCATATTTTATTTAACATCCAAATAAACTATTAACGAATATCCAGTATAAATCATATCTTATTTGATTATATTTTCCTCAATTAAAAAAATATTTTAATATTTTACTAGAGTATATTGGATTCGTTAATAGTTTATTTGGATGTCAAATATAATATAATTTATATTTGATATTTTTATAGGAGATGGGGGCTAATAATATGTTTTATAAAGTATGAGATCTCTTTTGCTTCACATTCACATTTATTTTTATTTTTAAAATTCAAATAATCGATTTAAACTGCTAAATATCATATCATATCATTGTTTTAAAAGATTTTGAATCATCCAAAAACAATACCTATCTAAAAAGATAACTTTTTTAAATATCAAATATAATCAACAACTATATTTTCATATAAAACAAACATTAAGCGGTTTGAAAATGACACGAAGCACAAGAGACCCATACTTCATAAAACATATTAGCCCCATGTAAACTCTTTATAAAGGTAGCGGTCGGTGCCGCTACTGTGAAATCCCACAGTTTTTGTTTACTAAAATCTGTTGAACAGAATCGGTCAATGATACAAATATAGAATTGACAAGTTAAAATAAAATAGAAAGAAAAAAATGACGGATGTTTGTCAAGTCAATTATTTGCATTTATACAGGAAGCAAATCAAAGACTCTTCAATACTCTTTAGTCAATTTGACACTAATTTCACACTGACAGAGACATTTGTACGCTGTTATACAATTTTATCCATTTTTTCTTCACATGACATAAACCATGACGTCATATCAGTCAGAGGTAATTTTCAACTGTTTGTTGTCAATTTCAGGCGTAACTTTAACAATTAATGAATCTGGTAAATGATTCAGAACCACAGAGGTATACATCTAGTATTCAAAACCACAAAGGTATACGTTATGGGGTGTGTTTGAATGGTTAACCCTGTTTTTGAGTTAGTAACTATTTTTCTCTGCTATTCTACGATTGAATCACCTAGGAATAGAGTTATTTCTGAAGTCTGTGTTGTTCTTGCTAATCCATCCAAACGATGAAATAGCGCTAACTTCATATTAGCACTGTTCTTACTATTTCCGAAGTTGCATCCAAACGCACCCCGAGTTGCATCCCCTGAGATTAACGTTATTATTGCTATTGCCGGAGTTGCATCCAAACACACCCCTAGTGTTCATCGATCAGTTAGAAGTATTCAATAAATAGAAATATATCATCTCTTGCATTTTGATTTCAAATCTTAATTTTTAGGACTTAACCAGATGAAGTGAACCGTCTAATATAATTTTTACTTAATAATATGCTTAAAACTTTTAGCTTTGCATAGTTTTTTTTTTACTAATTTTACAATTTTTCAGATATATAAAAAAACATATCATTATTGTTAAATCATCCAACAACAATAATTTCCTACATATTAAAATAAAAATAAAAATAAAAATATGAAAATATTATAAAGCTCAATATTGAAGCATGATTGACTTTGACATCGTATAAAATGATTGTAATCAACTTTTCAAATGTCAAAAGTTTTAGATCATATCCCCACTATTTATTATTTTTTAATCATATAATTCATATGGCTCCTGAAGTTTTCACTTCTTTGATTCCATTGTTAGTTATGAATATATATTCGTATTGATTATATAAAGTCTAAGATGTTACTCTCAATACCTCTCAAGTCCCTCTGTATTGGCAAAATTTCTATGAAAGCAAGAAACACATGTAAAACCAATAAAATAAGTTTGACAATATATATCATATTTACATATATCACAAATTTATTTTTCATATATATATATATATATATATATATATATAGAGGTTGGCTAATATACCAAAGTTGGTATAGAGCAGTTCATTATACCAAGTGAATTTCGTGATTTTGAAATTCAAATAGCCGATCCGAACCGCTCAAAATGTTCTCCATATTGAAATGTGCCTGGAGACCAAATTTTACATTTTTTGGAATTTTTTTACTATTTATTAAGCCACTTTGAAAATTGCTGATCCATTGTGAACAGTAAAAATTTCTGGACCATCGGATCAGCAATTTTCAAAGTGGCTTAATAAATAGTAAAAAAATTCCAAAAAATGTAAAATTTGTTCTCCAAGCACATTTCAATATGGAGAATATTTTGAGCGGTCTGGATCGACTATTTGAACTTCAAAATCACATAATTCACTTGGTATAACGAACTACTCTATACCAACGTTGGTATATTAGCCAACCTCTCTCTCTCTATATATATATATATCACAATTTTTTAGTGAAATATATTAAAAAGTATTTAAAATCTTCATATATGGATCTAGTAATTAAGTAGTAACATAATATAAATGAGCCTTTTGTTATAGAAAATACACTCTTAGAAAACAAATAACTAGTAGAAATAATTGTCTCAAATATAAAAAGGCTAGTGTTCCTCAATATCCAGATAGAACTAAAATTAACAGGTTTTGATTGAATCTGAACGGTACGATTCTGATCCAACAGCTCCTATTTAATTCCTGGAAAAATGTTGGAGATTCTCGAATCCGTATCCTCTACAGTATCTCAAATTTTGAGTTTGGAATCCAATATGTTTGATCAGAATTGGAACCAATCTAGTACAACTGTACAAGTGAAAAATTCACGAGCTCTCTTTAATATTCGTACTAAAACAGATTGCATGGTCCGGATTTTTTCTACGGTAACTGCAATGATATGGATTCATAATGGAAAGAAATTTGCATCCAATACCCATGAGACTTAAATCTGAGTCCAGTGGATTCTACTTTCGTCTGATTAGCTTTATAATTTGTGTGTGCGTTAAATCTGCACAAATATTAAAGCATAAACTCACATATATTGAAGTGACGATACATATTTTAAAACAAATTGGACAGAAACATAATCCATCAGACTCAAATTTAAATCCGATAAGTGTAAGACGCAACCCGTTTCCTTCATAATGCCCCCATCATGGTTTCTTTTGACACAGATGACTTGTCAAATTATTTTATTAACACAGATGACGTGTCGAAATATTTGTATAATTGTAATTGACAATTCAACCCTACTTTTTGAATTTAACATTTGAGATTTGACCAAATAATTAAACTCTAATTTGGTAGGTTAGTTTGGGGCAAAGAAGTCCAAAGGGGGTTGGTTGTTAGAGAAGTACTTGAAATCTAATAAAAAGGACAAAAAGAAAAATTTAAAACACAAGAAGAGAAACCAAGACAGCTGTAAAAACCAATGAAAATGTAGCACAAGGTTCTTCTCTATCTACACAAAATTCATTTAATTCAGTCCAAATTTTTGAAAAAGAGAAGTGAGAAATAACTTGGAAGATTCCTATAGAGAATTTAATTAGGTCATAACACAAGGTTCCTTGCAAGTTTCAAATCAAAGACACCGTCAAATATTTTTCAATATGCTTGTTTTGACCTCCTTTTTCACCTCATATTAATAATTTACATTTGTTCTGCTTAGATGTTAGAAAAAAAAAATATGTTGGGTTTTTGGACCCAAAATTATCAATCTCATTTGGGCCTCAAAAGCCCAAGAACTTTTTTTCCTTCGTATAATGTACTCTTATGATTTTTAAGAGGGAAAAAAAATACAATTTAATCCAATTATAATTATATTTCTTTATGTTTGATTAATCATATATTTATCAAGTCTAGTTCATATTAAATATTGACAAAATGGGAAAAAAATAACTATGGCCATAAATTTAGGCTTTTATCCATAAAAATGAATGGAAATGGCCTAACAATTAATTCTATTATAGCCGAAAGTGATATTTATAAGGTAGGTGGTTTAATAAATGATGGATGTGACACCAAATCGCCATCACAATAACAATAACAAATGTTTCCTTTTGGCATGTGTGGTGCACAATGGAACACATCTATGAAGTTTCTTAATTAAATAGGTTATTTAATGCACTAAAGTCTAGATATGTATATACACTTTATTAATTAATTAATTTATTTTGCACTTTCTATTTGATATTTTCTTATAATAGCTTTCTATTTGATATTAATTTCATATTTAATTATTCGGATGATTTCATGTATACCCTTCATAACCTCATAGTTGCGTATTTCTACTTCTAAAATTCATAACTTATTAAACTCACAAAACTTAAAAAAAAAAAAAAAAAATTGAAGTTCACATTTTATCCTTTGTTAAAAAATAAAAAAATATGTAATATGTGTATAAAAAATGTCCAGTTTTCTAATTGGCTGATTTTTGAGAATCGATAGTTCATTTTCTAAATTGTAATACATACACAATTGTATGCTTAAATGCCACTGTTTGTGGCCAGTTTTTGAAGGGTACTATATGGAATTTTGTTCCAATGAGAAGAAGAAAATGACACTTTTATTTTTTAGAAAAAGGAAAGAGAAGAAATAAATTAGCTTAAATTATTTTTGGCATTCTATAGAATAAATTTTATAATTCCACCCTATCATTTGTTTGGTCTAATTATGAGAGCAAAAAACTTGGAAACCTTAAAGTTACTCCGGCAAATTGTAATTATTTGAGAACTAGTTTTTAGTTTAGTGACAATAGCATTATCTTTTATTTGGAAGGTTGTAGAATTTAAATTCAGATATAGAGAATTGTGTGGTTTGATTTTAATTTTAGTCAAAAAGAAAAAAATGTTAATGTTTCCTGTCAAATTACTGGTTACTTCAACCAACTAAAATGAATTAAGGAATTTAATTCGTGTATGGTAAACTCTCCAAATTAAAATTTGATTTTCTTTGAGTGTAACTCATATACCGGATAATCAACATACATGATTTCGTTCATTTTTTTGGAAATTAATGAGCGAAAAAAATGTATTACTAGAAATTGTGTAGGGTTTTTGGTCCATGTTTCTTCTAAATTGAATAAAAAATATTATCAATTTTGTATGGTTGTATACTTGTATTTGACCATATTTTTTATTTTTTATTTTTGGTTGTCATTATGTATTAACTATTAAAAAGGTGTGTATATGATTATAATTATTCCTTGTTCTTGGACTTGCAATTTATTAAGAACAAATACTTGATAAATATGCAAATCATTGGGCCTAAGCCCTAAGGGCTTCAAATAAAAAAAGTGTTTGTGGATTTGAACTTCTTTTTTCTCAAGCAGACCTTGGCCCATGGGCTATAAGTAGTTCAATTTAGTTTTCTTCTACGTCTCAACTTGGATATTTATTGGATTCGGTTTATTTAGTTTTCATCCGAACGGTTAAATATTGGATTAAATAGTTGGATTAGATTAAAATTTTGAGTTATTTGTTTTCATTTTTGATTTGGTTTGATCTTTCTTATTTTAATACAATTAAACAAACTGAAATTTACTCAATACTTACTTGAATTACTTTGATATTTTTATATTTGATTAGGTTTAATCTTCCTTATTTTAATCCGACATTTGGATATTTATTTCTATGATTACTAAATGTACTTGTGTATGTATTGAGTTTTGATTTTTTAAAATTTTATAGTGCCTGCTTCTACTAGGTTATCAAAAAAAAAATTATAGGGCTTATTTCGATTTTTTTTATTCGAACAACTGACAAATTTAGTATAAAATAAATTTTTAGTTTAACTTTTTAAATTCAATTTGAATCAAACTTACCATTTGACACCCATGTCAACCGAGTGTGTATCCTCTGGGATATCTCAACTTTTGCATGATCGACGTGTACGGTGCCTATTAAGGGATAACGCAGGGGCTTGTATTATATGAATTTTGGGATTCGTACATAACGTATTTGAACAGTTGAAATTTTCAAAAAGTCACGCAAAATATGAGATATCTCAGAGGATGCGAGTTCCCATTTGACACCCGTGTCAATAGGAATCCGAATCCTCCCAGGTACTCGACTCAAGCAAATTGAAACAGACAGTCTATATTAACTCAAATGATGCTTATTTAATGATAGCACAAGGCCAATATTATTTGTGCTTTGAGATTCGTGCCAAGTTAAAATAACAATCTTAGACTGTACGTTCCAATTTGTTCGAGTTAGGTACCTGGGTGATCCGAATTCTGTCAACACTCAATTGTGAAGTGAATGAGAGCCAGAGGTGACAAAAAAGCTCGTAGCTCGTC
Source organism: Carex arenaria (assembly GCA_964058825.1). Lineage (NCBI taxonomy): Eukaryota > Viridiplantae > Streptophyta > Magnoliopsida > Poales > Cyperaceae > Carex > Carex arenaria. The sequence continues at coordinate 184,259 of CAXKVW010000759.1, forward strand.
GTTCAATCGTAACTTGTATTTGACTCGCTCGCTCATTACTGTATCGAGCTGTTAACGAGCTAACTTGTAACTAGCTCAGTTCAGAATTAACAAATTCAAGCCGAAACTTATCTTGCTCACCAGCTAGTTTAGTTAGACATCAATTTTATACTATCTAACTCGGATCCAAAAAATTTATAGAATTTTTTTTTTTTATAACAAGTTCTAATCAGATCCTGCGAGCTAGTCGCCTAGTCCGGTGCAATAATTGAGAGCAATCTGAGAGTAACGGGGCCTAAATCCGATATCCACTTAACCTCAGTTGATCCGACCCATTTCGATCTTGTATTCTACTGTCTTCTCCTCGGCCACCACGACCCCACTACCGCCCTCTCTCTCTTTCGCCTCGACATCTACGATGGCCATGCGACCAGGCGACGCCGGAGTAGAAGCGACCGGAGGTGGCGAACCGATTCCAATAGAGGAGGCCTACACCATCAACGTCGTACCTTCCGAGCTCTTCCTCAAGTTTCGCAAGGAGCTCCAGTCCCTCCGCGTCGGTATCAACCTCGAGGTCTCTCTCTATCTCTCACGCTCTGATGAAATCACTCCAGCAGTGAAGTATATCTGATGCTATTTTGTTACTGTTACTACCCCTTTTACTTTTACAGTTCTTTAATTACGAAGTAAACGATTACGAGGCGAAGCTTGTGCTCAAGCCACTGAGTACTGATCGAAGGTGGAAGTTCATGTATCGGCCAATACATGGAGATGTTCAAGTTCTTTCCAAAAAGATTCCGCTTACCAAATATTTGAATCTCCAGGTATATATTTGCTTAATTTCCTCTCTTACTTTTGCCTTTCAGTGTTATTAATTTCTTCAATTTCAAGAGATAGTTGAACTGAGGTCTATGTATAAAATGCTGTAGTTTTGTTTACAGTTGTGTAATTGCTTTACCAGTACTACCAATTTTGTCACTTCAGCTAACTATGGGTCCAATTTTGTCACTTTGGCTTTACCAGTACTTCCAATTACATTTAAAATCATTGTTGTATTATACAAAATAACTGCATTAGATGAAATATGAACAAATTTTGGTGGCTCTTGAAGTCTGATGTTATCCAAGTTTGAACTTTTTATAGAGTAGAACTAGGGTGTTCCTAAGTTCACCAAGACTCTTTGTGAACTCAACTCGAAAATCTATCGGATTGACTTCAAATGATGAATCCGAACCGTTGAAACCCGTCTACCTTAAGAATGATGCGTCTACATACAAAATTTATAAATTTTCGAATTAATTTTGTATAGAGTCAAGTGGTAAAAAAATGTCCAAAAAATGAATGCATTAAAATCAATTTATAAACCTTCTAATTTTGACCGTTTGACTTTATATTAAATTAATTAGAAAGTTTTAATGTTTTGTATGTAGACGAATCACTCGTAAGGTAGATGGGTTTCAACAGTTTAGATTTGTTATTTGAAGTCAATCCGATAGATATTTGAGTTGAGTTCACAAAGAGGCTTGGTGAACTTAGGAACACCCTAATTCTACTCCCTTTTTATTAGGTGAGGTTTTTTTTTTTTGGAATTTTGCATAACATTCATGCAATTCTTCATGACCAGGTTGGGATCGGGCATAGTTTCCAATTGAACGCACTTGGTTGGAAATGGAAGATTTCGACTTCTTTAGGTGGAGATGGTGTTTCTCAAATCAGAAACAAAACCAATATCAGTTTCTTTCCTGGCTTTGATTTGAGAATTGGCTGGAGAGCTGAGTATATACTTCCTGATATCCACGGGTAACTTTCAGTATAGAATTCAGTATTTACGTATCATACCCTTAGCTTATACAGTAGCAACAACACCGATAAACTTTGTTGGGTTTGAATTATTATTTTATCTGGTTCTTGTTGAGAAACTACACAACGTGAGTCTTCTTGTTTCTTACCAGTGCACATCGTGAACCTGATGAACCCACTTACTGAATTGATCAAGTGATACCTGAACCCCATCCAACCTGGACCTGTTATCAATCACAAATTAACTGAATCTCACCCCCAAAATATGATCAGTATTGAACTTGACAAATGCAAATGCGCAAAATGACCTGAGAATGGCTGTGCAAAAGTGATATAAAATTATGACCAACCCAAAAATATAAAATGAACCCAAAATTGGCATGAACCAATTTGATCTGTCACGAGTCACAACTCACTTTCAGATCCTATCTACTTGTCTAGTTGTAACCGCAAAGTACAAATAACTTGGCTAAAAGTGGAAATTCATGATATTTGAGTTACAAATTACCTACTTTGACTTGAGCTTTTGTTGATAAATTTGTCTTTTTTAATTTAGGGGAATGGGAACAGGGGAGCCTGTATTTAACATGAATTATGGCAAGTTGAATGCATCCATAGACCGAATTGAGGCAATCTTGACAAGTTAAATTTCATATCGGAATGCTTTGATAGAAGCAAGTTCTTTTTCTTTTTTTTTGCTTTCAGTTCCTTGTAAAAATGTAGTACCGAAATGTATTTTTGCGAGACTATTACAACAGGAAGGAAAAATAGTTAATTAGGAATCCTTCTAAAGTTCCATATTTGCGACATAGTTCACTGCAGCAAATGGAGTTGAATGTTAATTGAAATTTTAAAAAATAGGTTATTGGATTCTTACATTTCGAACAAAAAAAAAAGATGCGGTAGAGCTCTTTATTGTGATCATGTGGGGAAAATTTATTTCATAGACTAGATTACAAAGAAGTAGAGTTTTCCTTTCTATCTTATTAGTTGGATCATATAGGTTTTCCTACTTGAAATGTGATTATCTTGTAAAGATATTCATTTTTGTTGGTATTTATTGAATGCCAACTGTCCACTGTCAACTTATTTAGAGCTTTTATGGTGTCATGAATCTTTTTATTACTAAAGAGAATTATCTTGGATAAAAACTTCTAGGATCAAGATAACAAGTATTCTTTTAAATAAACGCACTTAAAAAAAAAATGAATATCTAGTTTTTTTTTTCTTTTAAATATTCTTTATGAATTTTGCTTAATAAAACTAACTATAATCGTATCCAAAAAAAATGAAGAATTTTACCCTTCAATTTGAAAAGGTAACCCACCAAAAATCTCCACAACCCCACAACATTTAGAGGATATAATACCTTTCTCTATGAAAAGGGGATATTTAACCTAATAATTTCCCCATCAAGATCAATCCAAACCCTTATTTAGAGGCATCCCAGAGAATGTTTTTGACAAACACATGACCATATGAAAAATTGAGGAAGGATGCAAGAAATAAGAGATATATAATAGTTTGCAAAAAGAACTACGTCTATACGAAAAATTCACCAAAAAATAAAAAAAAAACTGATATTACCAGCATAATATGAATAACAGACCCTACCATGTTACTCCTAGTTTTTAAACTAAACACAGTTCAATACTACAAAGGTGCCATTATTTGTTGCATCTTTCATGGATTTTGAGATAGTCACTTGGTCTTGCGGCCGCTATTGTAGTCATCAATCAGCCTATCGACATCTTTCCAGAACAGACCCTCCACTAATTCACCATCCTTGGTAAACCTAAAAAAGATGAAGACAATAAATAAATGTATAAATAAAAAATGTAAATAAATAGTTGTGTTTTGCCAAAAAATTAACATATCTGCCTAGGGATGTTCATTGAATCCGGTTTATTTGGTTTTCAACTGAACCAACAAATTTGGGATTAGATGGTTCGTTTTTTCCATTTAAATGGTTTGGTTCGGTTAAATTTTTGAATTACTTGCATTTTTTATATTTGGATCTCTCTTATTTCGGTAAACCAAACAAACCGAAATTACTTGGTTGACAATTTTAATTTGGTTGATTCGGTTAGATTTTTGCAACCCGAATAAAATTTTGGTTAGACTATTTTAATTCGGTTTTAACCAAACCAACCATTTGAACACCCCTATATCTGCCAAACTCAGATTTGAGACATCTCCAAAACCCATCTCAGTTATTACTTTAGTGCTTGATCCTTTCATGGTCCAATAAAAATAATCGTGCGAGAACTAAAAAAAAGGAAGAAGAAGAGGTTTAGCAGCTATAGAACTTGTACCATTTGGTGACAGATTTGGTAAAGTGCACGGGCTTGTTAGCAGAGATGGATTTGGGATCAGCACTTGCTATAATCAGAGTATACATGTCAGAGAACCGAGGTAGCTTAGACGAGACAATAAGCCCAGTGCTGCTGAAAGAATCCTGTTTTGTACACAAAAAAATAATAATAATAATAAAGCCAGAAAATATCAGCACAAGAAATTATTTGACTTTTCTTTTTTGGTCCATTGGTATGTTATAGCTCTGCAAAACAAAACCTATAAATAACATAGAATAAAGCACAGAGTTGGGAGTTTTAAGCAAAGGGCATAGAGAAAAAAAGGAAATTACATAGAATAAAGCACAGAATTGTTCACTTTATAGAGCAAAATACAGTGATCACCATATCATTGTCTTATGGTATCGAAATATGGTCCAAGATACTTTTTGTAGCATTTAAAACCGTACCAGCACTGGTACAGTAAGGAGGTAAGAAAAAGGAACTTACAGCTGGAGGGTAGGTGAAAAGAATGGCATTCTTCTCTTTAGTGTAGCTTATGAGGTGCAACAACACGTTAAATGCTATATATGTGATCTACCACTGCTGTTGTCAAGGTTTACCAATTAATAAGTAATAATTCAATCAATAAATTAGTACCAGTATGTTAATTATTGAATACCAGTATCAGTACCATTATATAAAAACAATGTTCCTATATATAATTATTGAATACCATACTCTCTACAAAAATAGTTACACAATTCAATTATTGTCAAGGTTTACCAGTTTACAAGTAATAATTCAATCAGTAAATCAGTACCAGTCTATTAATTATCCCCTTCATTGTGCAATTGAGGCCCTGATTAACCAATTTCACATCAATTCACTCTCAGTAAAAACAAAAAACAAAAAAGAGAAAATGGAACTAAATAAAGGATATGAGATGATGCATCCAATGAGAAAATTTCTGTTCTCTGGAAACTTCTTGTTGTAGAACTGAGCAAGCAAAGCAATCCCAATTATAACAGTCCCGATTAAAAGCCTAAGATTACTCAATTTCACATCTTCTGGGTACCCCTTACTCTTCACAACCTATAAAAAAAGTAAAAATAACAACAATAGTTACTAAAGAAAACCAAATTATATATATAATTATTGAATATTGATATTAGTTCATTATCAAAATCATGCCTTACTGGTAAGAAACATCGTTTTGAGACTTATTAGAGCAAATTCTTTACAGTAACTTCACTGAACTAGATATTCTCCTTGCAAGAACCGATCTAATAACAAAACCTTAAACATTGCTCGCCATTTTTCGATTGTTTTGATAGATCTATCGCCGTTAAAAGAAAGTAAGAATCGATTTACCTCAGTAACGGATTCATCGAGGAGATGCTTGATGGAATGGGGATCAAGAAGGTTCGCCTTCTTTGGATTCTTAGCCGTGCCATCGCTCGCCATATTTCTCTCTATTTTCTCTCACAGTTTCTTTACCTTGTTTTCTATTGAATCGGCGAACTCGGGTCGTGTTTTCTCTGAACGATAGAGGGAATTGGATTTCCTAAAGTAACTCAAAATTTGTGCTTGGACTCGAACCGTCCGATTAAAATCTGCACGATTTTAAAGGGACTGTGAATTCTGCCTCGGACCTGATTGGCTTGGATTCTGATCGGACGGTCTAGATAGAAAAGAAAATTTTGAGGTACTACAGGAGATATGAACTTACTAAGATTAACATCTGCATGCAATGGGTTGTGGCTTTGTGGGTTATCTCTGAAAACAATCGTTCTCTCTTCTCTGGTTTTGCAAATATGATTTAGTTGTCTTTTGGTGCTTTGGGCTTTGGGCTTTGGGCTTCTCATATTGGGCTCTGGGCTTCTCAAAGACAAAGCCCAAATAATGATAGTTTGAAAAAGGTGGCCTTTTCCAGCTATCATTATTTCTTCTCTCGCTATGCTTTTCAATGAGTCCATTTCTTATATTTTAAACTCAACACAGTAGTTGAATAGATTGACTTCTAACTTTTACTTAAAAAAAATAAAAAATCCGGCCCATTATCTAATTATCATCTAGAAGCATTAGTCGAAGGCGTCTTAGTCGGCTTACCCCGACTTGAAAGTGAATTCGAATTTTATGAAATGATACGCCATTTGAGTTTCAATCCGATCCAAGAGTGTAATGTATGAGGTTTCTTTAAGATTCATAACGAACCAGATTCAAACAAAAAATTGAGGTACCTTATATCTTGTTTGGATGGAGAGTAGAGGAAGGGATGGAATGTAAAGAAATTAATTTATTTTTTCTTGAATCGTGTTTAGTCGACAAAATTATATTGGAGGTGAAAGGTACAAAAGGGAAAATGTTTAATCTTTACATGATTGTAATCAATATAATTGATTTCTCTTTCAATTTGAGGTGTAACGGATGAGAAAAAAATTTGTTGCAAATATTAGAAAAAAATAACACAAATGCCCAACCCTATATCTTACCTGTATAATTATTATCAAAGTTTATTTGTCACAAACATACAACAGCCACCGAATTTCTCATTAACCCTCTAAATTTTAATTAATCAAATAAAAAATAAGATATGAAAAAAAATTAAATTTATTCTTCCTAATTAATCATTCAAATGTAAAAGAAATAAAATATGTTTTTTTTTTTTTTCCATTCTCTTGTATTCTTGATTCAACTCCCCTAAATTTGGGTCCCTTCCTGTCAATTAATATATTATCTTCTGCTATTGTTACACTGGGTTGGATCTCATTGGGCTTCAGTGGAAAAGTCAGCCCATCAAGCCGCACAAAAATCCAAAATATCTCTTTTAAAAACGATTATCCAATTTTTGTATGTTTCTACTTTTCGTCGTTTTGGCTGCTTCCAGACGCTACGTAGATAAAAGCATTGAAACAATTCTCTATGATGCGCATGATTTGAAAGTCATGTCCAACACAGTCACGTGGTAAGTTTTGGTTTCTTCTAGACGCTACCTCGATAAAAGCATTGGACCAATTTTCCAATATTATTTAGTTACCACCGTAATATTTTAAAATTCTGATATATTATCATCGGTTTCTAAAAAAATAAAACTTCCCACGTGTGCATCTCTATGACCGAAATTTTTATTAATAAGAATATAACTAAAAAAATATCGGTTTTGGTAAAGGTTTCGCTATTCTGATTGTTGTCAACAATCACGTCTAGAAAACGTTATCAACAATCACAGTTTTTTCAGTTTTCAAATTCTACGCAAAACTTTTCTCAAAACTGATATTTTTTCATTTATAATCTTGTTAACAAAAATTTTGGTCTCTATGATGTGCATGATTTGAAAGTCATGTCCAACACATAGCTGCCCACCACAGTCACGTGTAACTTTGTGATTCGGAATTTTTTTTTCTAACATCCTAAAAAAATGTTTTTAAATCAATGACATTTGGATTTCGTTTTGTCAAAAAAATGACACTTCCGCCAAATAAATTCGCTCATCAAAAAGTTCGGATCAGGAAGGTGGATTGGCGCATCAAATAGTGTGCGAAATGGTATAGCGCACCCGGGTGCGCGAATTCCTGTGACACACCATCTGGGTGCGCGGATTCAATTGGCGAACCACAGGGTGTGCCAATCTCTGTGGCGCACCAGGGTGAACCAACATGCTTACCAAGAAAACTGTAAATTCTATTACCGTACTGTACATAATATGACTTTATTGTTATGCACTGGCTAGTGTTCTAATTTGGACCCTTGACCCGTGATCCGGACCGGTCCACCCTTAACCCATGCCAGCTCGGACCGGACCATGCATGGGTTTAGCCTGGATCAAGAGTAGACCGGGACAGGCAAAAATCCGGACCGAACTTGAAAAAAAAACCCATTTGATCCGTACCTGTGCCCAGACCCCCCAACCCCCTTTAGTCATAAATTGATTAAATATATGAAATTTTAAATTGAATCATAAATTCTGTTTTCTTTAGATATTTATATATAATTGTAAGTCTTCTAAAGTTCCATTACAAAAAAACTGGAAATTTAAGAATTGATTATTTTCATGTATATAATAATATATATGAAGTATAGATTACAATTTACTAGTAGAAGAATATTTTGCAGCTACTTAAGCAAAACACCACCATAACAATCAATTTTAAGTGCAGGTTAAATTATAATTTTTTACATATTTTTTTTTTCAGGTTGTTAGGTTAGGATTGTTAGTTTTTTTTTTGTTGCAATATTTGTATTATGACTTTGTGCTCAAAATTGTTTTTAATGGAAATATCTTGTGGAATTTACACCAGAAAATATATCATATGTTTTTGTGTAATTTTTTTCTTGAAAAATTCCACATGAGTTGTCTTTTTGCATATACATCGCTTTGGGAAAGTTAATGCATTGCCAAATCCAGCAAGGAAACCACTGTAATTTCTTTATTTTCTTTTTTTTGAACTAGGTCGGCTGGAAATAAGAAACAGCAAATATAGAGGTGTGTTTGTGCATATTTATACAAATGTAAAGCTAGGACATGATCAATTTATTATATATAAATATAACTTACTTCTAGTGCAATCTATAGTGATTTTTTTAAAATTAATGTATTCAAAAAAATGTAGAATGATATTTTATGCAATTTGAGTTCAATTAGATAATACATTAAATGTTATTGCACATAAAAACCTTCAAAGTTTTAGTTTTTACATAAACACCACAGCATCATCATATGTGTAGAAAAGTTCTTTTATTTTGTTGTACACAACATTTGTGACTGACATGGCGAATGTTGTACAAAAAAAAACCGGAAAAAAGAAAAAATAAAGAAAAAAAAAACAGAAAAAAAAACAAAAAAAGAAAACAGAAAAAAAATAGAAGCAAAAAAGAAAATAAAATCGGTCCGATCAAATCCGGACCACCTGGACCGCCGACCTGTGTGGGCAAGAGTCGTGTTTCAAAATTTTTTTCTGTCCGATCCGGACCGTTCTACCTGCCCTACCTGTGATGCTCGTGCCCGATGTGCCCATGCTCTCGCCGGAGTTTGACCCGGCCCGGTCCGCCCGGACTTTTTGTAATACACTAGCACAGGCTAAAATTCTAATCCGCAGAACCAATCAGGACTCATTGGTTAGGGCGTGTTCGTTTGTCACGGGATTGTGCGGTATGGGATTTGACGGATTCGGGAACCCACTTTTTTTATTTACGGGAGCTCATACTCATAAGTACGCACGGGAATTATTATGGGAATGTACTCAATGAGAGTGTTCGGTTGTACCATGAAAATAGTTGGAGGAAATTATATTTTCTTTCTAAAATACTTGATACCAATAAAGTAATAATTATTTACATTGAAGTAATAATTATTGTGGTGATTAATACAAAATTTCCATTTGATATTTTTAATTATACAGTTATTTTTATTAATAAACAAATAATGCAATTAAATAAAATAAATTAAATAGATGAAATATTTCTACTAATAATTATTGCTAAAATTGATACAAATAAAATAAAAAATACTTATAAATAAAAAAAATAAGTAAACAATAATTAAAAACATTTACCAAAAAATAATATTTATAAACAAACAATTTATCTATGTAAATTGAATTTTCAAGAATATTTTGTCTTTAAGAATACTTCGTTATTTAAGCTGGTTATTAGCACCTGCTACCTTTGAAAAAAAGAGCTCCGTCCGGATTGTTGGTTATCTTAGTCCCACACTTTGAAATGAATAAATATTGATCACTTTATACATAACCCATCGAAAACCATACAGTTATTGGAGAGAGAGAGAGGGGGGGGGGGGGGGAGGCGGGGGGGATTGGAGAGAGTGAATACTGGAGAATTGGAGATGAATAAAAGTTGGCAGCTTTGCCACGGTTTTCAAACAAAAAGTAAAAAAGGACAGAAATGAGAGAGACTGGGAACAAAAAAATGAGATTTGAGACCCGGGTTTTAAGAACCTCAAAATTTGTATTGAAATATGAACATATTGGGTACGCTTGTGAGAAATTTTGTGGAAAATTTTGACCTGCCGAACGCTGAAAAGGAAAACAATCCAATTTGGTCTCAATCCATGAAATTTTGACAGCTGAACAGGCCCTTATAGTTTATGTGTGTCAGATTCTTTCATAAGTGTCCCTTGAAATGATAAATTAAAGAGTTTTTTTCTTTTTAAAATAATAAGTTTCTCGGATAAGAGATAAATAAAGGATATTCTTGAGATGGAAATGAAGCTTCTAGAAGCCCTTGATTATTACTTAATTGTTTATCACCCGTATCACCCCTGCTACAGTATGTTTCTTTGTCCCCATCAACAGCCCTTTTAAAATATTTTAATATTTTCTTTTCTTTCGGAGAAGTTGCATTTTTAACAATTTTGTGAGCAGGTTATTGCATGAAACAGATTTGACACAATTTTCTTGGTAAGCTTGTTGGTTCATACAGTCATACTGGTGCGCCACAGGGATTGGCGCACCCTGTGGTTCACCAAATGAATCCGCACATTTAGGGTGCCGAAATTTTTATAAATATACAAAACGATAAATTAATTTAATAATATATACAACATTTTTATAAAATTCAAAATCTATCCAAACCGATGACATTGTCATCGGTTTCAGAAAGATAGAACCGATGGCATTGTCATCGGTTTCAGCCCAGCACAATTTTTGATGCAGAATGCACATTTTTCGAAACAACGAACGACTCAGATTAAAACACTGTTTGTAATTATTACAAAGTTGCGCAAATTTTTCTCAAATTTTTATTTTTTCAAAAATAGAAAGGGCATAATATTTTTTGTATATACCTAGAAGTGACTTTTGAACCGGAATAAATAATTCGGATTCAAAGTATTTTTATTTTTTTTTCTAATAACACACAAAGAAATATTTTAATTTTACTTACAGCCATGAAAAATTCGATCTGAATAATATTGATCCGGGTTATTTGTTTAAGTCTTTCTAATAAATCAAATTATACGGTATTATATCTAATTTTAAAAAAATATAAAAATATTTCTAATATTTTAATAAAAAAATAAATAAATTATAACATTTTCTAATTAAATAAAAAAAATTATTTTAAATTATGTAATGATTACATTTTCTAATATTTTAAATATTTCTAATATTTGCCGCAACTATGTAATGATTACTTTTTTTGTTTGAATCTGAGTCGTTCGTTGTTTCAAAAAGTGTGCAGAAAGCATCAAAAATCGTGGTTGGCTTAAACCGATGACAGTGTCATCGGTTCTATCTTTTTGAAACCGATAACATTGTCATCAGTTCTAGCTTCTGAAACTGATGACAATGTCATCGGTTTAGATAGATTTTGAATTTCATGAAAATATTGTATAGATTGTTAAATTAATTTATTGTTTTGTATATTTATAAAAATTTCGGTTCAAGGTGGTGCGCCGGATTCACGCATTTTGGTGCGCCACACCATTTCGCGCACTGCTTGGTGTGCCAATCCATCTTGCGGATTTGGATTTTTTTGTGGGAGTGTCATTTTTAATAAAAGCTGAACCCGGGTGTCATTGATTTAAAAACGTTTTTATAAGGTGTTAGAAAAAAAATTTCGACTGTGTGATGCGCATGACATATTTTTTTTTTACATAAATTATATAATATATATTATTTTGTTTGAGATTATTGTTTACTACAATTAATTTTTACGGTATTTTGTTTTACGTTGTTGGTTGTTATATGTTTGACGATATTTTGAGATTATTGTTTTTGAGTTTTTTTTACAAATATTATGTTATATATGTCATTTTTTAGATTATTGTTTTTGAGATTTTTATTTACTTCAATTATTTTTTACGGTATTTTTTTTACGTTGCGTGTTGAAATATTTTAATAATTAAGTATACCAGTCGATAATATCATAATATTACGATAAATAATATAACCAAAATATAGTTGCCAATATCGTAATATCAGATGCTAACTGACATGGTACATTTGCACTGGCACGGTGGGTATGACATGGAGGTCTTGTGAAGCTCTGTGGTGCGCATAACCCCATGTTGTGCGCACCGTGATAGTGCAGATGTGACAGTGCATATGTGTTAATTTTTGAATTTTTTTAGAAATCAATGATAATGTGATAATTTTAAAATATTGAGGGGTAATTAAAATAATTTCCGCAAGTTTGATGCTTGGATGGAGACATTTCCAAATAATTAAATAGACATGTTGATCATGAGATGAGATATGTTATTTTCATTTCTTTCTTACACTTATCAAAAAGGACATCCACTTAATCTGAGTCATGACAATGGATGTGACCTAAGTGGAAATAAGTGGAAATAAGTTTAACACCGTTTAACTTTATTTTTATATTTAGGCTCTAGTCGAAATCGTTACTATGCGTGTGGAAAAAAAATACCAAATTGCAGACGTTAATCAACCAAAAACTTGGTTATAAAATATTGTAAAGGTTGGTTCATTAAACGAAAATATTATAATAAATATTTGTATGAAACTATAACAAGAAGCAACCAAATGTCAACGACTCACTACACCATGCATACAAGAAAGTGCCAGGTTATTTGATCCAAGACAAAACTATGACTTTCATAGCAAATGCCAAATGGTAGAGAAGGAAATACGTGACACGCCGTGACGTGACGTGACAAACACGCCGTGATTTGGTCACGTGACGTGACGTGACGTGATCAATTTTTTTTTTCACGTGACGTGACGTGACGTGACCAAAATGGTGGTGGATGGTCACGTCACGCGAATGGTCACGTCACGCGTAGTCACGCCGTGACCATACGTGACGTGATCACACGTGACGTGACGTGTCGTGAAGTAAATTAGTCATGTCAATTTTTTTTATATCTTAATTTAAATTGTTGAAAATTTAGAAAAAAGTTATAAAAAATTCTAAAATAAGTAAATAATATTGTAAAGATTATTTTTTTTAGAAAATGTTGCATCTGACATTACTTTAAAAATTTAAATTACAAATATTCATTACACTAACCTAAATAAAATAAAAATCAGTACTACATGAGTATCAATATCACTGAATTTACACTAAAATAAAAATCTGAATACTCTATACATATAAAAAAAGTCGAATACTCTATGTTTCATACCGTGACGTGACGTAACGTGATCACGTGACGTGACGTGACGTGATTGGTTCGCGTGACGTGATGTGACGTATATTTTAACTAGAATGTGGTCACGTCACGCGAATGATCACGTCACGTATCACGCGAGTCACGTCACGTAATCGACATACGTGACGTGACGTGACGTTAACGTGACGTAACGTTCCGTGACGTGACTAGTCACGCCGTGACAAATTTCCTTCTCTACCAAATGGGCACAAATCGGGTGGGACCCCATTCGTCTAGCATGCACGAAACTACGAATGCTTTGATAAGAAAATTGTCTACGGTTTTGTCATAGGAAGTAGTGATTACTGTTGGAGTACTGTACAAACTACAGTACCGGAATCGTTGAAGATTATATATCTATAATATAATATGTTGTTTTTTTTAGATTATTGTTTTTGAGATTTTTATTAACTTCAATTAATTTATACGGTATTATGTTTCACGTCTCGGATTGAAATATTTTAATCATTAAGTACCAGTCGATAATATCATAATAATACGATAAATAATATAACCAAAAATATAGTTGCCAATATCGTAATATCAGACGCTAACCGATAATATAAAAATAATACAACAAACAACAAAAGTCTAATACAAAGGTAACATATCATATGCTAACTGGCATAGCATGGTACATCACACTAGCACAGTGGGTACGACATGGAGGTCTTGTGAAGCTCTGTGGTGCGCATAACCTCATGTTGTGCGCACCGTGATAGTGCAGATGTGACGGTGCATATGTGTTAATTTTTGAATTTTTTAGAAATAAATGATAATGTGATAATTTTAAAATATTGAGGGGTAATTAAAATAATTTCCGCAAGTTTGATGCTTGGATAGTTGGATGGAGACATTTCCAAATAATTAAATAGACATGTTGATTATGAGTAGGGATGGCAAAAAAGCCCGGTCGGCCCGAAGGCCCGGTCATCCCCGCCCGGCCTGCCCGGAGGCCCGGTCGGCCCGGCAATGTGATGGGCAGGTAAGGCCGGGCCTAAAGACGGGCCAGGCCAGGCCTGGGCTTAAGCCGAAGCCCACAGGCAGCCCGTTGGGCTTATATGTTAATACAGCAAAAGAGATCTAGGGTTTTGAATGAGCCGCAGCCATTCATCTCTTCCTCTCTTCATTTCGCTCTCAGCTCTCTGAGAGACTCCGTCGCTCCATCTCTTCCATCTCTCTCTCCGACTCTGCTACTCCATCTCTTCCATCTCTCTCACCCATTCACTCTCTTCCTCTTCTTCCATCTCTCTCTCCGACTCTGCCGCTCCATCTCTACCGTGCCGGCCGGTGCTATCGAAGGCAGCTGTGAGGCGAGGCTACCGTACCAAGGGTCGTTTGTTCCCTGTCGTAGTTTCGTCTGGGAGGGAGCCGCTCCTTTCGTAATTTCGTCTCTTTGTTCCCTGTCACTCAAGTCTCAAGAAACAAAACTCAACTCCGTCTATTCCACTTCTCTTTGTCGCTCTTTCTGCCGATCGCCGCAGATCGCCGCAGAGCGCCGCAGATCGCCGCCAATCGCTGCCGCTCCTTTCCTCTCTTCCATTTCTCACTCCGCCGATCGCCGCCAGTCACGTCCTCAAAAGTCAAAACCGATCTGCGTTGCTCTTCAAAGTTCTGTCAGGTTAGTTTGATCCTTCTATCTTCCATTTCGATTCTGTTGTTGGTTAAGTGTTGAAAATCAAGTCTCTGTTACTAAAAATAAAGTCACAAAATTTAATTTTACCTATCCAGAATTCAGTTTTATGCAGCTTTCGATTTTTGCATACACTAATTTTTTTGTCTATTCCTTGATCAATTACTGGCAACGCAACAATCTCAATTAGTGCACAAAAAAATTGAATTCTGCGTCGCTCTGAATGACTGGTACCAATTTACAAATTTTCTGGTTATAGGTACAACCCGTACCAGTTTTAAAATACATACTGGTACATCTTTTTTAGATTGGCAATTATTTGTATATAAATATTTTTTAAACTTTCTGAACTTTGTAATGGTTTGGTTTTAGGTTGCTTTGGCTGGAAGGTCATATTCATTTGTGCAAAGAATAGGTGCTATTGTGGTAAAGTATTCTTTTATTTAGCTTATGGATGTTATGCCTTGTATTGAATTCTTTCATTTAGCTTATGAGTTGGTTTAGTATATTGATCTGTTTATAGGTAATATAATTGTTCTCTTTGAGACTTAAATTTTAAGCTTGCATTAGTTTCCATATAATTTGCATAGTTTACAAGTTGTGCATATACAATTGAGTTTATTACTTTTCCTATGTTTTATTGCTACAGTTTGAGTAATCACATAGCAAATGAATCTCAGTTTTCTTTTAATACAATGTTGGGTTTAATATTTTATCTATTTGTGGTCACGGGATTAAATTTACTAAAGTATATAAATTTATTTTTATCACATGTTCTAGGAGATTCATACAATAATACGAAAGCACACTGTTTGAGTATACAAATTGGTACATTTCAAGTTTTAAGAAAATTCAAACCGGTCCTGCTCTGTATTAGTTTTATGATGATCTGTTAATCTGATTTGGCTATGCTAATGTGCATTCCTTTATTTTTATTTTCAAATGTGCTTAAGGTGTCAAAGAATTGTTTTCTTCTATTACTAATTTCTCTTCTCCACTCCACAGATTTGGTTCCACAGAGGCATAAAGAAATTATTCACATAATTGAAGAAGCTTATTAGAAGTGAAGGAGCTCAATAGAATTTAACTTAAATGTGCTAGTCTGATTGTGTAATGTGCTTGTGTAATATTTTTTTAGTGTTAAAACTATATTATTTTGTGTTTTTTGTTCCAAACTTATCCGTGGTTGACAAGTTTGCAAAACAATGACAATTTGTCTCTTTGATAGCATTATTTCTGTGTATGGGCATGGCCGGGCCAGGCTGGGTAAGGCAGCCCATAGGCACTGGCAGGCAGGCACGGGCAGGCCTGGGCCTGGAGGAAAAGCCCATTGGGCAGGCCGGGCCTAGATTTTCAAGCCCGTCAGTTTGGGCCAGGCAGGCGGGCCATTAATTTTTTACGGGCAGGCCAGGCCTAGGCTTGACAAAATACCCATGGGCTAGGCCCATTGCCATCCCTAATTATGAGATGAGATATGTTATTTTCATTACTTTCTTACACTTATCAAAAAGGACATCCACTTAATCTGAGTCATGACAATGGATGTGACCTAAGTGGAAATAAGTTTAACACTGTTTAACTTTATTTTGAAATTTAGGCTCTTGTTGAAATCGTTACTATGTGTGTGGAAAAAAAAAAAATTTAGTTAACTGAATTTTTGTTTTTTTCTTTTCACGTGCACGGTAAAATTCAGTTCAACTGATTTTTTTTTTCACACACAGAACCTTATTGTTGCAAACTCCCATAAGACAGACTTTTATTTTTAGAAATAAAATAAATATTTTGTTAGGAATTAGGTAGGTGGTATTTTTCATGAATGTTTTTGTATTGATGTTAAAGGAACTGAAGTAATGGAAGTAATGGTTTGGTTTCTTTAATTTTAGAGTTATGTGAACAAACTCTTTAGAAATGTCTAAACTAATCAATGATTTGGTTACTTATATATGTGTGGGATTGAAAAAAAAAAACTCAATTTTCTCTTTCTGGACAAATATTTAATATATTTATAATTTTTAAATAATAATAATAATAATCAATTTCGAAATTAAAATTTTGTCAAATTTTAGAAACTAGGCAAGCTACTATTTTCCATCACTTATTATTTTTTCTTAAAAAACAACAAACATGGAAAAAGAAACTAGAGATGAAAAAAAAGATGGAGAATTTCCGTCACAATTTGCAAACCTAGAAGATTTTTTTTTTTACATGTACAGTATTAAATATACAACTTGACATAAGGTCTAAAATTTATGAATTTATTATAATTCGAAAGTACTTAATTATTCATTGACTTGTAGATATCACAGTTTATTAGTCATTTAACAGCGATATGTTTTTCAGATACTGTGCTTTTTATAAACCTGCAAAATATTGAATTTTTTTTTAAAAACAAAAAAAAGTTCGTAAATTTGACGAATAATATGAATAATTTTTGTATTTGCTGGGAACCGAATATAATTAACCTGGGTATGTTTTATAGAATCCACAAATAATGGTGGATATAAATTTTGAATTTCAGCCTTAGATTGATAGAGAAGTCAATTAGCAGGTAGTAGGTGCCGTGATTTTTATTAATATCCAACGTTAAATAGAAAATTTCAACTATATTCAAAGAATATGAGAAGTTATAAAAGTGCTCAAACCGGTCAATTACTGGCCGGTTTTTAACTTTTTTATTTTTTGAAAAATGTTATAATTTTTTTATTGAAATATTAGAAATATTTCATATATTTCTTCAAAAATAGATATAATACTATATAATTTGATTTATTAGAAAGATTGTAACAAATAATCCGGATCAATATTTTTCAGGTCGGACTTTTAGCTGCTATAAGACAAATTAAAATATTTCTTTGCGTGTTATTGGAAAAAAAATAAAAAATACTTTGAATCTGAGTTATTGATCCTAGTTCA
The DNA here is from genome assembly GCA_964058825.1 of Carex arenaria. Classification (NCBI taxonomy): domain Eukaryota; kingdom Viridiplantae; phylum Streptophyta; class Magnoliopsida; order Poales; family Cyperaceae; genus Carex; species Carex arenaria. The sequence continues at coordinate 202,014 of CAXKVW010000759.1, forward strand.
AAAGTAACTTCTATGCAAATGCAGAAAATATTGTGGTCTTTCTAGTACATTTAATTTTTAAGATTTTGTATCTATTTTGGAATTTTTTTAATAAATGATTACATTGACAATTTTGTGTGAGTAAATTTTTATTTTTTCAAAAATAGAAAGACTACAATATTTTCTGTATTTATCTAGAAATGACTTTTTAACCGGGAGCAATAACTCAGTTTCAAAGCATTTTTATTTTTTTTTCAATAACACATAAATAAATATTTTAATTTTTCTTACATCTGTGAAAAGTCTGCCTAAAAAATATTGATCCGGATTATTTGTTGCAGTCTTTTTAATAAATCAAATTATATAGTATTACATCTAGTTTTGAAGAAATATATAAAATATTTCTAATATTGCAATGAAAAATAAATAAATTATAATATTTTCTAATTAATAAAAAATTGTAATAAATGATTACCTTTGACAAAGTTAGATTAGATTTTTATTTTTTCAAAAATAGAAAAATCACAATATTTTCTATGTTGACCTAGAAGTGACTTTTGAACCGGGATCAATGACTCAGATTCAAAATATTTTTATTTTTTCTCCAATAAGACACAGAAAAATATTTTAATTTTTCTGACAACTGCGAAAAATCTGACTTGAAAAATATTGATCCGAATTATTTGTTGTAGTCTTTTTAATAAATAAAATTATATAGTATTACATCTATTTTTAAAAAATATATAAAATATTTCTAATATTTCAATAAAAAATAAAAAAAATTATAATATTTTCCAAAAAGTAAAAAAATAAAAAATTAAGAACCGAAAAATAATTGACCAATTTAAATAATTTTATAACTTCTAGATAGTTGAAATTTTTTCGATTTAAATAATTTTATAACTTCCAGATGGTTGAAATTTTTTCGATTTAAATAATTTTATAACTTCCAGATAGTTGAAATTTTTTCGATTTAAATAATTTTATAACTTCTAGATAGTTGAAATTTTTTATTTAACGTTGGATATTAATTTAAATCACGGTAGTACGTGGCTTCTCTTTTCACCTCAAATAGACTCTTATTTTCCCTGTATAAAAGGCTCATGATTTCTCCACCGTGCATCACCACACAAACCACCAAAATCTGATCCATTGAGCACCCAATAACCATAACATCACATTGGTTCACCAGCGGGTCATGAACCAACCCGGCACAATTTGTCCCGACTTGCCGGCGGACGTGCTAGAGGCCGTGGTGACTACTCTGTCGACAATCGACTTGCTCTCCGCATCATGTGTGTCCCATGACTGGCTCCATGCCGTGCGCTCCTCTCTGCACTCCCGGCCCCGTCTCTTCCCGTGGCTCATCCTACGCTGTCTCCCGCATTTCACTGCCTCCACTCACTCGATTCACGCCTTGGACCCATATTCCCGCACTTGGCTGTCTGTCCCTTGTCGCAATAAATCAACCGGAAAACAGTCATTGGTCCCCTCGTACTTCCTCCACGGCTCCACCCGGGACCTATTGTACACACTCACCCTCACTCAATTGGTGATATCTAAAGATCCATTTGGGAGTTTGATTAAGATGGAGACGAAGGGGCCGAAAGTATGGAGGCAAGATCCAGTCGTAGCGGAGGTGGGTCAGTTGGTAGTGGTTGTTGGTGGCGGGTTCGTTACGGATTTGGACGAGGGAGAGGAAGAAGGGGCAGTGGAGATTTATAACAAGCAAAACGGCACGTGGGAGTTGGCTGAGCCAATGCCAACAAACTTCGAAGGATCTACATATGCCACGTTGCTCTCTGTTGCCGTTTCGGATAACCGACTCTACGTGATCGAGAAGAACACCGGCTTGGTTAGTCAGTTTGATCCAGAGAGTAAAACATGGGAACACACCTGTCGGTTGAGGCCTGACTCATCGGTTTTGAAATGGTCTATTGGGATTGCCGGTAAGGAAAGGTTGCTGTTGGTCGGAGCTGGGAGAGAAGGAAAAGTGATGAAGGTGAGAACTTGGGAGGTTGATGGGGACACTCTACAGGTGATCAGTAACAATCCAGAGGACATGCCGACGGAAATGGTGGATCGGTTGTTTCCTAATTTCGAATGTCTGAATGAAGACATGCAGGCTGTTTGCTCGGTGGAGGTGCGTGGGACGGAGCGCGGTGGCTACATGTTTGACCCGGAAAACATGAAAAACGGCGTGGTGATGTACCAGTTGTCAATAGAGGAGGAAGGAAGAAGGGTGTGGAGGTGGGAGTGGGTCCCATCTCCAGCCACAGTTGGATGTGACATGATGGAGAGGATATCAGTGGGATGCTCTCCAGTGTCTTTGCATGAAGTTGCTCGTTGTTTACTATAGCTGTGTAAATTAGTTCTTGATTGTGAGTTGCAAGTTGAGGATATATGTTATGTACGTATATACATATACACATATAGATATGTGTATACACACGCAGAGATATGCATGTATAGATGCGTGTCTCTATATATACAGACATATACATATATACATATATGTATACAGATATATGTATATTATGTAGTTTCAAAAATAATCAGAGTCGTTTTACCAGAGTCCGGATTCTATGATATATATAATTCCATTTTTGAGTTTGTACAACATCAAATCAGTCTTCACCGGTAATTGCGAAGTAAATTTAATATATAATAAATGGACAATTTTAAATTTGGTGGCAATTTATAATGAATAATTCAAATTTAAGTTACATAAAAGGATCTGAATTCTATTTTGCATATATAGCCAAAATGCTAAATCACATAATTCATATATATAGACTATAGTTTTTGTTATTTTAGCAATTTCGATGATGCAATATAATTGCCGACATTGAAAATAAAATTTAAATCAATGTTAATCTAATACTATCATTATCTGAACTAATTGTCGAGTAATTAGAAACCATTGTATATTGGTCGATCTGGAAATCTAAAAAAAAGCGATATTTTATTTCGTAATTAATTTGAATTTAGAAACAATTGTATATTAGTCACAACATGTCATGGGTACGTTCTGGCACGGCACGTCACTTGTGTCGGTCACATGACGTGACTCGCATGTCGCATGATGCCTCTGATCTCTTCGATCGAAAATAACACTTCATGCCACACCAACTGACCTGATCATGTCACGTGACCAATTTCCCCAACATATATTATTTCTTTATTATAATTTATTTTCTAATATTTTCTCATTTTAGCATCTTTCATTATTATTTTTTGTGAACTTAAAATCTGAAAAATAATAATTAAGTGATCAGTCATGTCACATCCGGTCATTGTCTGACTAAACCTTAAAAAACCTGTAGATCTCCTCACGAGCTATCTGAATTGGGGTCATACGCTGAAATTGGACACTCGAGCAAAAAGTTACGTACACCCATTTGAAGTTTTTTTCATCCCAACCGCCTTCTCGATGAAGATATCTTCCCCCTTGCCTTACCTTCCACTCTAGTCTCGTCTATTTAGAAGATGTGCTTTAGAGAAATACTCATACATGGAAGATGTGCTTTAGAAATGATAGAGATGCCTTAGAAAAGGTAGGTAGATATGCATTATAACAAGAATGTGCAGAACGATGATGACATGAAATTTTGTGTTTCTTTCATCACGCACGGATCATACAATAGATATGTGTATGATTACAAGCATGATTTTTTTTTTTCGAAAAGTTCTACGGAGCATTCATACACGGTTGGTATAAAAAAATTATGTACAATTGTTAGAGCTCATTCTTACACTGTTAAGTTAACCACCACCGTCTTCAATTATTTCCAATCATATACAATTGCTTAATAAACAACTGTATATGAATGTTGAAGTACATTTATACACAGTTCTTTTTTAATTAATCATATATATGAATATTCTAGCTTATTTTCAAACAAGCATCTTCTTACCTTACACACAAATTTAATATAAATTTCTCTCATCTGTGTATGATGTATCGTGCATTATAAACGTTTTTATGGTAGTGTACGTCATGTCATATTTTTTTTCTTCACTATACCTATAACTATACCTATAAGTCTATAACTAGCAGTTCCATTCTGGTGGAATTCATGAAAATATTTATTCTGATAAAGTTTTGTTTTCAAGTCCATTCTGATTTTCTTAACTATACCTATAAGTCTATAATTAGCAGTTCCATTTCAGTCGAATTCATGAAAATATTTATTCTGATAAAGTTTTGTTTTCAAGAGTCCATTCTGATAAGGACATGGTGAAAAGTTCAAGGAAGAACTTGAAGGAAGGAGAGTTGCTCAGGTATCAATTTTACTATTAATTCATCCTTGAAAAAAAGGACACTTTCTTAAATTTTCCTTATATATACCTCACAAAAGATTAATTCAATATCTAACAGTACCACTTCATGTCAACAATTCGTATGTAGACTACCTATATAGGGGATTAAATTACAGATATTAGGTAGGATCCTACAGGAAATGAATTTTTTATTTATAATTAAAGTGGATATATCCACTGATTTCATTAATCGAAATCAAACCAAGTTCAAGTACCGGTACTACCTCTATGTTACCAGGCCCTTCAGTACATAGCTACACGAACAACGTACCCCCCCAAAAAAAACATAGTTCTACCTAACACAAAAGCAATCAAACATCAATAAAAAGACACATCCCTACTCAAAAGACATCACAACCAAGTATGAAAAGAAAATTTCTAGTCAAAAGTCTCTAAAGAAAACTGACTTCACCACCATTTTTCATCTGTTTTAGTCTTCACTTAATTCGCTTCCACACAATGATTGAAATGTGTTTGGAGACCATATTTTATATTTTTTTTAGAATTTTTGAAAATCACAGTTTTTTATTAAATAAAAAATAATAATAAAAAAAATTCAGAAAACAGGATTTTCAAAAATCTAAAAAACATGTAAGAAATTTGGTCTCCAAGCACATTTCAATATGAAGATCATGTTGAGAAGTTCAAATTGACTATTTAAACTTTTTAAATAGATATATAAGTGGAACTTGCCATCAAACTTGCCATCAGACATGTTAGAGCAGGTTATTACCAACCTGCCAGTCTTATCACGGGGATAATGATTAATTAAATGAATATACTTCAAATTATTCCAATAAATTGAAAAAATAAAAAATGAAAGGTTTTGAATTTTGTTGGAAAAATAAATGTTTTTTTTTTTTTTAGTTTTGATGCGAAAATAAATAATTTTATAAATTCTAAAGGGCACTTGAACAACTAACCCTTTTTTTTTTATAAAGCCATCATAGTTTTGATGTGGACTCCGTAGGTCAACCAAAGAAAGTTTCTTCCTGTGATCATCATCATCAGTTCACATTTACATGTTGTCAATTTAAAACTTTATGGGGTTTACATGAAATTCTATCTATTATTAGGTGATTATGTAATTACCCTACTATAGCGCTATTGACTTGACTTTCCACATTGATTGGTCCAATTAATTAATTAGTGTCATGAAATAGTCTTCCTAATTGACTAGTACAATATTTCATTGTCAACTTGCACCCATGAATGAAGGCACTTGTTTATTTGGGAGAATTTCACATATATCTCTCAAAAATATGGAAATTAGGTATTTCACTTCTAAAATTCATAATATCATATTTATCATTTTAAAATTAAAAAACTCACAAATTTATCCAATCTATCGACTTTTCTATTAAAACTCATTTTAAATTTATAAAGTACCATTTTACCCTTTGTTATAAAAATAAAAACACGTAACATGTTTAAGGAAAATATTTAGTCTTCTAATTGTTTGGCTCGTTGAGAGAACATGGTTCGTTTTCTTACTTAATTGTAACACACAAATATCATGTACCTAAATAACACTGTGTATGTGTCACAAAGAGAGAAATGAACCATATATATGTCCTTAGAAGCCGATAAGTTAGAAGATGAAACATTTATCTTACTCACAACATATTATATTTTTAATAAAAGATAAAATAGATAGTTCATACATTTCAGGGAGAATTTGTGCCTATGCCAACTTTTAAAATAGCCAATTTTCTCATTTAAAAAATAATATTCAATATCCCAAAAAAATTTAACATATTATTTCTTTTATCCCTTTTTATTTATTTATCTAGTTATTTTAAACATTGAATTGACAAACATACCCTTTTCAATAGAAATGAAGATGTCCTTATATATCTCTCTATAAATATAATAATATTCAACCTCTTATGTAAAATACAAAGAAGACTAACACACGCCATAACCCCTTTATTAATTTATTGTACATAAGAAATGGTGAAACTATATATGCTCAGCTGAGAGACGTCAAGGGTCCATGTAGCTATCACTCGTAACATGATTTTCAACGGTAGAATCAGAGAAAAGAAGAACAAACGTACAGGCTATTTTAACTGAGATAATGAAATTATTGAACCAAAAATTATATAAAATGGGCATCATTCGTGGAGATCTCACTTTCTCAGTATGTTTGGATGTGTTAAGAATAGAGACTATTCAAGAATAGTAGCTATTCGGAATAACAATGTGTATCCAAATCACATTTTTGTTATTCGGAATAGCTACAATAGTTATTCTCTATTCCTTGTAAATATTGGAATAACTACTATCCATAAATGTGAAGAGAGAGAAAAATAATTCTTTTTCGAATTTCCGCCAATGAAATCCACAAATGACAAATTAACACTACTTTTGCTATCTTCACGTCGTAACAATTCGTTTGAGACCTCACTTGTCTATTTTTCCTTTTAATTAGCATCTTGTTAGTACTTTTTTTTTTTTTTTTTTTTCAATTACAGCTATTCATTATTCTAAATATACAATTCAAGTAACATTTTTACTAATCCGAATAGCACTATTTTCACATTAATCTGAAAATTACTATTTGTTCCCTATGCTCATTTACTATTATCAAATTTCGTTAGTCTAGCTATTCTAACTCTCATCCTAACATACCTATTGGTGGTGACCACCTAAATTTCACTTTCAAATCTAACAAGTATCGAACCTTCATATCAAACATGTCTTCGAGTTAAATAATAAAAGATTGTTGGCTTTAAGAAACGGACAGTAGAAATAGAGAAAAAAAAAGGAAGAGATCTGGCTCTTAAACAAAAAAATAAAAATAAAAGAGAGAGAAGAAAAGAAATAAGAACCACCAACTTTGGAAGCTCAAGCTTAAGCAAAGTAGCCTGCTCTAAGCCTCTAACTAAAGAAGAAAAAAATATATTCAGTTAATAGGAAGCTGAGAGCTTGACAAAGTTGAATCAAGGCATGACAGTGATGAGACCACGACAGTGTTGAAATTGAAAAGGTTATTCTTTTAGATGGGCGGTACAAGAAGACGAAACTGACAAGGATATATTTGTCTCGTCAATTTTTAAAATAACAAAATTAAATTTTCAATAAATTGAAGGGGATACAAACAGCAAGAATGTTAAATTTTCATGGAAATATTGAATATTATAGTATTTACACAGAGGAATCGGCTATTTTGAGAGTTTATGTGTACACTAGAAATTCTCCCTTTTAGTTATGACATTACCTGCTTGAATTAGATCATGATATCGATAGTAAATGTTAACTGGACTCACTACATCGAGCTCTTTTTTATTCTATTTTTTATTTTGTTTATCATGATTATTGTTTCATTGAAAAGAAATGGAGTAACCGGGTGGAAAGAAGAGGGAGGGGGAAAAATATTTTGTTAATTTTTTTTGGAGAGGGGTACGTATTTTGTTTGGTAATTTTTAAAAGAATGATATACTATAAAATTTTCAAAGCATATCCACTATATATAGTGTCTGATCGGGATAGGATTTGAATGTGCTTACACAAAAAAGATATTGGATTCTCTAAGCATATTCAGGAGGATCTTCAGGGATGATGGTTAAAATACAAAATACATCAAGATTCTTATATAATACGTAATTTGAATTGTGAAATTTTATAAACAGATCCTCGGACTTTGATATATAGTATTAAAAAAAGTTCAAACATCACACGATTCATACTAGTAGGTACGAGGAGGTTGGTATCTACTGGTACAAGAGTTAAACAAGGAGCATAAATGCTCCAGAATAATACAGTCATTAAAATTGAGTTAGAATTCAGCAGAAGTTGAGTTTTAATTCGACAAAAGAACGTATATCATAAGCTTTTAATTTGCATAAACTTTGAACTATCCAGCAAATGCCCTGTACATCAAATGATATATACTCTTATATTTTAAAATGTCACATAACTTCCAATTCAAAACACCAAAGTCATGGCAAAATTAATTATTTGAGTATACAGACCATAGATTTATGTTGGGTACAGAAAGGATCATGACGAGAGAGTAGCATATATTTGTGTATATTTGAGTAGGATTGTGATGTAAACACATTTATAAATTCATACTTGGCAGTCTCTATCAAGCATTTCAAAAACAAAAAAATATCTCATCAATAAATATTTTGTTGTTAAGCTATAATTAAGCACCTTATAAAAAACAGTAGCGGAGCAACGGAATATATATGATAGGATGGAACGAAAAAAAAGCACGACAAATATGCATATTTTGAAAAAAAAAAAAAAAAGATAGTTTGGATCAATACTGGGTGAAACTTGCTGTACATGTCGAGCAAAATGGATAGCAAACTTCTTTAAGTTAGATCCAAACTAATTGCTTAATGCATGTTTGCACGAATCTTAAAGTAAATTCTTTATATTTCAAATTGACATAAAATTCTTATGATGCAGTTGTGACTTCATTCTGTCTCGCACGCAGTACTGGAAGGAAATGCATTCTTAATTTTCACAACCCAAATATGTGATTTTTTTTAATTGCTCAGATAATGTGACATGGAGATTTGTATGCAATGTATTATAGATTGTTCCTTCTCGGTAGACATGCAAAATATTAAGTTATTTGAGCAAGATATACGAATTTCATGATTTTCACTTGATCAACAAAATTTGTGTGCACAATAAAACCGGTTTATTTAGCTTTTGTCTTCGTCTTTTTTTTTTTTGGGGGTTTGTGTTGCTTGTAAGAATGGAGGAAGCTAAATGGACATATTATATCTTCCAAGAATTTCTCCTTCTAATTAATATTTTATTTTTGGGAAAAATTGTTAGCTCAATATTATAACCATGACACCCATGTTTGGCTTCTCTTTTGTTTTCTGAAAACTAAAATTTCAATGAAAAAGAGCTAATAAGAAACATTTCCAAATGACATACTAATCCTGCTTATAGTATAAAAATATATACAAATCTCAAATGAATGTAAGACTTAGTTGTTTTAATTTATTGATATAACTAAGTTTCAATATTAGTTCCAAAATATGTATCAAGATAGCTACGTACTAACTTTAGAAAGTTATATATATGGTACACATCTCTAATATATTGAGTACATAAGAAATAATAAGATTGCATTGATCCAAATTGAAGATGATAATTAGTCTAATAAAGATATGAATGGATAAGATATTTGTATTTGTAGTATTTTTCTTTTTATTAAATGTATCTTGATAGTATTATTGTAGCAACAATATATTTTTTTTAGGAAAAAGAATGATATACAAAAAAAGTTGATGGCATTTGTATCTTTGTAAGTTTATTTAATTATATATTGCTAGCCAACTAAATCTTCATAAAACAGAAACATTATATTGCTGGACCCGCACTTATCAAATGTTGCAAGACATGACTTGTCCAATAAAATTTGTATTATAAATATGAGAAATGAGGATATGATTAATTAAAAGAAAGGTCTAAAATTTTAAATATTTTTTTCTACAACAATTTTTGTTTTCTTGTCAAGCAAAACTCTCTATTCTTCAATTATATGTGACACCAACTCATATCATATAATGAAAGGTGAAATTTTGTTTTATTAAAAATAATATACTATAAAAATATTTATATATAGTGAATGTTGCTCTAAGGCAACAAGCTCTTTCTATGCTGTCTTAATGTAAAATGCTCTATGCTTGAGGTTGAGCTAAATAGAGCCTTTCAATTTGATTATGATTTAAAAAGTCATGTTATGTGGAAACATATTCTTTTTTATTTAAGGTTAGAGGCATATAGCCATCTATGTGGAAACATATTCATGGAAGATATATATCTTTCTCTTCCAATCAGCTACAGTTGTAAGTAGAGGTGAGAAAATCGCTTATAATTCATGACTCGCTCGTAACTCGCTCATTAAAATCTCACTAACAACTCGGTTATTATCAACTCGTTAATAACTCTCTCATTAACAACTTGCTCGCTTATGAGCATACCCCAACTCGCTCATTAACAACTGAGACTTAGTAGCAATATTGGTTGCAACAAATTTTGGATTGACAGTTGGGATAAATCTTGTAAATTTCTGACAACAAATTAATTTGATTCCATCAATGTTAATTAATTTTTGAATGATGTATCTATTATTCTTTGAAGAGGATCTGATTATGACAATTTACTTTTTTTTTTTATCTGGTGCAATTATTCATTTATGTTGAAAGCTGCAACATTAAGACACTTTTTTGGGTTGATGAACAAAAACAAATTCAAAACAATATGCAAATTTTTTTTTAATGTTTGTACCTATAAGACTGTTGAAATTGATTAACTGGTAATTTGTGATACTTGAGTCTGGTTGTACAACTCAGCATGTCTGTATGTCAATATTTTTTATTGAAGAAATTAACTATCACTTATCATTTTGTCTAGTTATGTCACAAAAAAATTCAAAACAAAATTCAAAATTGTCTACATGTTTGATTTCTTAACGAGTCGCTTAAAGCACAAGTCAACTCGAGCATTTAACGAGTTGAGCCCGAGCATAGTTGTCAACTCGGTATTATTTTCTCAACTAAAGTTGACTCGCTCATTAACTTAATGAACCGAGTACGAACATACTCCAATTCGCTCGAACTCAAATCATTAACAGCCCTGCATGGTTGTAAGTTAGTAGTTGTTTATTTGATCTCCATTCCAAGCTTTCATTCAATAAATTGGAGCCTCCATTCCTTGTACATTTTGAAAGAATAATTGCCTTTTTCTAGATCACACATTAATCTAAGTAGTAAGCATGGGCTAATCATTCAATAGGATATTTCTATTTCAGTTATTATTGTAAATAACTCTGCTGTTTGTATAGTTTCCTAAGTCAGAAAAAAGGAGGAGGGTTCGTAATAGGTTTGGTGAGACAACAGTTAAAAAACAGTCTCTTTATAGAAATGAAATCCTACGAATTGGTGAGGATTAGTACTAGAATGAGTGACCTGCTGGAAAGTCCTGTATTGCTGATTTTGGTTAGGTTTCATTTCTAGTTGATCTCAACTTGTTGGGAAAATAAAGACTTTGAAGAAGAAAGAAGTTATTATTTTAAATCCACCGTAATATTTTACCCCTTTCCACCTTCCATCTAAATACAAAGTACTAATTTAATCTTGAATTATGGCAAAAACAAAAAAAATCCAAAAATGAAAAAAGAACAAAATGAATAGATCAGGGATCATGTCAGATGCATAATTTTGCACGACAATTTTGATTAATTTCTATGCATTAAAATATGTAATATATATAGCAAAACAAACTTCAGCTGACAAAACAAAATTTACAGTAAGGTTTGTTGGAAATTTGGCAGTGTCAACTAGTTATTAATATCATACTTTGCTGGAATAATATTACGATAGAAGTCAATTGCATAGTATCAGAATTATCTGGTCTGGTACTGATAGTGATACTGTTCGCAATATATACATGCAAAATATTAAGCAATCAAATGAAATGTGAATGTAAAGTTAAATTTGCATGACTTTTCTCATTAAATTTCCATGAAAAACTAGCTGAGCAACAAGATTTGTGTGCAACACTAGTTTATTTAATATTTGTCTGCTTCATATTTGTATTAATTATAATACTAACTCTGAAACTTTGAATACAATTACAATGATTTGGTTATTGAACTTTGCATCAATGAGATACTGGAGGAAGCCAATAATTAGACTTATAACAATTTGGAAATCTTGTTTGCTGTAATATTACATCTTTTGTCAAACGAGTTGTTAGTTCATAGTGATAACCACTACTCCCATGCTTTGTTGCTCTTTTCACTTTCAAAAGATTAACTTGCATCTGTTCAAATGTGTGATGCGCACCAATGATATGTCACTGTTATCGAGACTTTCACAAATCTAGGAATTAGATTATCTTGTTTATAGTTTGGGCTTAAATTTAAAGAGAACTGATATTCTTTCTTCAGCATACGAGTCAAATTGTGCAATATTTAATTCTTATTTTAATTTTCAATGTTATTTCCTTTAGAGTAGCTCAATTGTTTTGAGTTTTTTTTCTTTTCTTTTTTACCTTGTAGTTACAAACCCTTTGTAACTTAATATCAATATATAAATGAGGACATTGACCCTCATTTTTTCCTCAAAAAAAAATTGTACAATATTAAATCGAGGCAATTCTATTGCAATATTGACAAATAACAACATTATTCTTGATTTTAGAATTATAGAATATTGGTCAAATAATTGGAATGTAAAATATTGATTCGTGATTTATATATGTATGTATTTTTTTTTATATATGAGATGGATTTACAAGGATTTACAAGAATGTAAAATTTGGATTGGAAATTTGTTGCTCATGGAATTTTACATACGATACATCTCGATATCGATTAGTAATTGTCAAATTGATGTCCGTTATTGGGTTCATTTTATAACTATCTACGAAATTTTTATCTAGATTTAAAACCTATTGTCTCAAATTGAAAAATGAAAACCAAAGTGGGAATTAAATGGAGATAAGGGTACAAAATATTTTCATTCTTTTGCATCAAATGCAAAGAGAATTAATACAGTGTCTCTGATTGAATACAATGGAGATCAATATACTGATCAAAGGGCAAAAGCACAGGCCTTCTTTCAACACTTCATCAAATTAATGGGAGCTGAATCAACCTCAACACCAGATATATGCTGGACAAATTTATATCCGAATCAACATGATCTGCAACATTTAGAACAACAGATATCAATTCAAGAAATCAAGGATGTCATTCACCAATGGCCGTCAAATAAAAGCCCGGGTCCGGATGGATTCACGGGGGAATTTTTCAAAAGATTTTGTGACGTCCTAATAGAAGATATACATCAAGTGTTTAAAAAAGTGGTTCAGGAAGGTATCTCACTTAAGCCTCTCAACACATCTTACATAGTCCTAATACCGAAAAAAGAGCATGCGGTGCGTCCGGAGGATTATAGACCAATAAGTTTGATACACGCTATTCAAAAGATGTTTTCAAAGATACTTGCAAATAGAGTTCAGCAGCACATATATAAAATTGTGGATATAGCACAAACTGGTTTCGTGAAAGGTCGACAAATAACGGAAGGGTTTATATATGCACAACAAGTTCTTCATCATTGCAAGGACCTAAATATACCACTAGCAATTTTTAAGGCGGATATCCAGAAGGCGTTCGACACAATAAGCTGGAATTTTGTAGAGCAAGTAATGCAAAATCTCGGCTTTCCTTTGAGATGGTTAACAATAGTCAAGAAAGCGGTACTTCAAGGCACATCACAAGTAATCATTAATGGTTTACTTGGAAAGAAGATTAATCTTAGAAGAGGGGTGAGACAAGGAGATCCATTATCGCCATTTTTGTTCATTATATCGATGGATTTTATCTCGAGGTGGTTTGAAAAATTAGTAAATTATGGGGCGATAAGACTACCATATCAGGGGATGAAGCCTTGTCTCCTATATGCTGACGATGCATTGTTCTTCGTAAAACCAGAGACTCAGCAACTGCAGATACTTGCTATTGCCTTTGCGGCCTTTAAAAATATCTCGGGTCTTCAAGTTAACCTACAGAAATCGGAATTGCTACTCACGCATAACGCAGACACAGAAGGTCCACTATTGGCACAAATGATGGGATGCAAACTAGGCAGCTTTCCATTTACATATTTGGGTCTCCCTCTATCATACAAATCATTGACTAAGGAAGCATTTCTACCATTAATAAAGAGATTTCAGAAAAGATTAGCGGGGTGGTCAGCAAAGCAATTGTCAATTGCTGGAAGATTGGTATTACTCAACAGTGTGCTTTCCTCTTTACCGATATACTACATGACGGTCTTTGTATTGCCAAAATGGACTGTAAAAGAAATTGATAGAATAAGGAGGCAATTTTTGTGGCATGGTGCAGGTCCAACTACCAAAAAAATGAGTTTGGCGAATTGGGAAATGGTTTGCAAACCAAAGAAGATGGGCGGTTTGGGTGTAATGGATCTAGGCATGTTTAATCAGGCACTGCTAATGAAATGGTTATGGCAATGGATTGAGCCGAAACAAAGATTATGGAAGACAATCTTCAAGATTACAAATGAATGGCAAATATCCTACCCGAATTCATACTTCTTCAACAAGGTACTAAAAGATGTAAATTCCATATTCATCAACTCAATGATAAGAGTGCCAGGAGATGGTAGCACCATAAGATTTTGGATGGAAAATTGGAGTTTAGGAATATTGTGCCAACAGTATCCGAACCTATATACATTCGCTAGGGATAAGGAAGCAACACTGCAAGCAGTATTAAATTCAGGTTTTTTTCATAACTGCTTCATACATAATCTTTCGGAGGAAGCGGCAAGTGAAATGACAAACTTGGAGGCTACAATCAACACATCAGTGGTACAACTATCCCAAACAGAGGATGGAATAAAATGGAGATGGACAGAAACGGGAATTTTTTCGGTAAAATCGGCATATCAAGTGATAATGAATAGACCAAGTATAAAAGCAACGATATATAGAATATGGAAACTGAAGGTGCCTCCAAGATTCAAGGTTTTTGCATGGTTGCTGACCAATAACAAAATATTGACAATTGACAACTTAAATAGAAGGGGATGGAGTCTTGCTAACAGATGCATTATGTGTAAGGCACAGTCAGAATCGGTTCTACATTTATTCAACAAATGCGTGCAGGCACAGATGTTGTATAGGCTAATAGAATTAAAGATGAAGGTCAAGGTGCCAGGAGGAATATCTTATGGGAGTGAAAATACAGTGCAAAGCTTAAAGGAGTTCAAGTTTAGCAAGAACGAAAGGTCCATCTTGCTAATTACACAATTTGTTTTATGGAGAGAGCGTTGCAACAGAATTTTTCGAGAAGAAAATTGCAATTTATTACAACTTGTCGAACAAGTGGAAGCACAATGGAGATACAGTTCACTAACAGGAGCTTAAGAAGATCGAGTTAGCTGTAGTATTTTGCATTTAATTTCAATTTCCAATTTTCAGTTTCTTTTATTTTCTCTAAACTGTTTTCATTATTTCCTTTTATGTTGGTTTATCCTCAAATGTTTTGAGCAGAATTGTTTTTCTTACTTAGTTACATATCTTTTGTAACTCCAAAATGATTAATGAAGCAAGGGCTAGACCCTTTTTTCTTTGTCAAAAAAAAAAGAAAACCAAATTTGGAATTTGAATTTACACTGACTTGAAGAAACTTTGAAACGGACGCATAGGAAATTCTGAACGTATACGGCTAGCAGTAGTGTGCCAGTCGCAGTATTGCTAGCAGACTAAAAAGAAGTTTCATTTCGCCATACACTATTTACTTTAATATGATGTGCTTCAAAAAAGAAGATAGGCCTCGATTGGGATAATATTAGTTCCCAGCATTGAAAATTTTAAATATTATCCAAATACTAGAGATCCGCTTTGAGATTCATGTCATATTAAAAAGAAAGGTTTAGATCTCATTCTACGGTCTAGGGGTGCAAACGGATCGGATAGTGATAAAACCATATCTGTATCCGCTTTTATTTTTTAAATATGGATACGGACCAGCTCAATATTATACGTATACAGATCGGATATTAAACAAATATAGATACAGATATCTGCTTTTTTATAATGGTGATTGGTTTTCGGCATGTGATTGATACTGTGTTCTTTACTTTTCTCACATTGTTTTCGCTTCCTGTTTCGATTCTCCCTTTTCTTTCATCATTCTTTTGCTTTTTTCTAATTTTCTTTTCACTCTTATTTTTCTCCGGATTCTCCTTCACTCGAGAACCCGTACCATGTAACCAATTGAGGTTAATATAAATAAGAGCACGGCTCTTATTGTTTCTCAAAAAAATAATGGTGATTGGTGAATAACATAATATATATTAAACTATATGATATACATCTATTATTGAGATATAGATAATTAAAATTAAAACCATATCCATATCCACATCCGTATCTGTACAGATATATAATATTTGTATCTGTTTGCACCCTAATTTTACCCCCATGCGGTATCCACTGAATCTGAACCCAGTACGAAACCATCTATTCAGCTGCAAATGTAATAAACTAGGCCCATTAGGCCTATAACAGACCTCCTGGTAGATTTGTTTTACCCTAATTTAGGCCCAACATTCTCAAACTGAACTTATTAGGTTTCCACTTTATTTTTTTTTTTAAAAGGAAAAATAAATAAATAAAAGAGCTACCACCGGCCAACCCCACACAAAGCACCGCTTGAAAACCTGGTAACTTCTTTTTTTATTTTATTTTTTTATTTGAAGCCCGTAGGCACCTGGCAGTTTTAAATTGGCTACTAAGACTTAAGTGCACCTATCACCCAACAGACAATCATTTGCTCAACGAAAATCCTCACAATAGACTCACTTGAGTGCTATACCCACTAGTATCACAGTATCACCCACTACAATCCCTACATCAATATATAAACCCCATGAACCATCTAGCTAAATCATTCCAAAAATAAGTTCAAAAATTGAGACAAAAATGGTGTTCACTACTCCCAAATTCCTTGCTCTTTTTGTAGCACTTGTGTTTGTTGGCGCAATTAGCATTGACAAAGTCAACGGTGCAGGTGAATGCGGTTCAACCTCGCCTGACACTATGGCGTTTAGATTGGTGCCATGTGCAGAGGCTGCAGAGGATGCGAATGCACAGGTTTCAAGCCAGTGTTGTTCTCAGGTGAAAACATTCTCTCAGAACGCAGGTTGCCTGTGTGCTGTGCTTCTTTCTAACACGGCGAAGAGTGCCGGTATTAAGCCCGAGATTGCTATAACTATTCCCAAAAGGTGCAACTTTGCCAACCGCCCTGTTGGATATAAATGTGGAGGTATGAATTAATTTTTTATTTTCAAATTTTCTTTTAAATCATGTGATAAATATTGGAATTTTAAGTTAGTTTATGTTGTCATTATTTATTGATTGTTGTTTTGTATATTAATTGCAGCATACACTCTGCCTTGAAAAATGGACTGCTCCTGAAAAGGGAAAATAGAATTAAACAAACTAGACTATATGTTAAGTGTATGTCTGCTTTGACATGACATGTGTTCAGTGTGTCCAGTTTAGTAATGTTGTCATTGAATAAATGGAACTTTATGATATACTCTAAAACGTTTAATGAATAATATTAATAACAGAAGAATTGCAATATTGCAGAATGCTTTTTCTTGGAATTATATATCTTTGCACTTCAAATTTTGTTTCTGGTACTAATATTTGATGAAAGAAAAAGGAAATAATTTTTTTTATAGGATTTAGATAGTATTTCTACTCCATTGCTAATTAGTAGTACTTGTGTTGACCTGGCAATTGGATAGAAGCCTACAAAAACAGTATTTTGTAGGAGCAGCTTTTCTCTGAACATAGAAACAAACGGGTACAGAATACCAGTATGTAACACCTGGTACAAGCCTTGTAATGATCAGCACACCAAGTAGTCTGTTTATTTTATGGATCAACCGTGCTATGGATTCATATTTCTATTTTCAAAATTTTGTTTGTTTATTTTATGGATCAACCGTTAAACATGATCTCCATATGAACAAATGAAGATGTATTGGAGACCAAATTTAACATTTTTAAAAATTTGTTTGTTTATTTTTTTTAGATAAGTAGAAATCCAGTGCTTTCGGATGATCCATAATTTTTAGATCAAGTGATTTTTTTTTACTTATCTAAAAAATAACAAACAAATTATGAGAAATGTAAATTTGGTCAATGAGTACATTTTTGAATATAGTATTCGATTATTTAAACTTTAAAAATAAAAATATAAAAGCTAATAGCACCGGCCGATATGACATATCACCATAGCCTCACCCCTCTATCTTATGCCAGTTGATATCACTAATTTCATGCATTCTCGAGAAAAAGAAGTACAAGAGCACTCTTGAAAGTTGAAACAAGGGGGAAAAACAAAAACAGGAAAGGGAACATTTTTCTGAATAAAAAACAAGCAACAGTATATTATAATTAGCTGATAGGATAATACGCAACTGACTGTCCATCCAATTTTGATTTTTATCAACAATTGGAGGTGGTCATAGACACCAGACTCTGTTTCAACATACACCGAAAAAAACTACGTAAACAAAGCTCTCTAGCCTCTTAACATCTTGGCAAGACAAATCCGTAATAAGTGTCTCCTTTATTTTCTGCAGTTTAACTTGACATCAAAACTACATTCTATAGATTTTATCTCACAGAAAAAAAAAACAGAGATAATTTGCATTTGTTCAAATATAGGATGCCGACTCGACTACTTTCAGCATCACTCGACATCGACAGCTAGTTCCACCAAGTACATGCATCCTATTCCGTTATATCATCAGTTATGTAGTACTAACATAAAGTATACATCACTGTAATTACTGTGTTCCCATGTCAACTAAAAGTAGGCAAATGCATGTAAGGAATTAAATCGGCACACAAGTTAATTTTGGCTGAAATTGCGAGCTGTGAACTTGATTTCTGAAATTACATATATCATATTGGATTATAATGTATTTAAAACTGCTTCCAATTAAACAATCATTTTTAGTCCTATCCATTTTATTGTTCTTGTCATGCTTGTGGTGTTAAGAATCATGCACAATGCACTAAATCAAGTTTCCGCAATATATACATGCAAAATATTTTGCAATCAATTGAAATGTGAAATGTATAGTTAAATTTGCATGAATTATCTCAGTAAATTTCCATGAAGAACTAGTAGAACAACAAAAATTGTGTGCAATACTGGTTTATTTAATTTCTGTTTGCTTCCTATTTGTGTTATAATACTAACTCTAAAACTTTGAATACATTTACAATGATTTGGTTATGGGACTCCCCATCAATGAGATACTGGAGGAAGCCAATTAGACCTATAACATCTTGAAAACCATTTTTGTTGTAATGTTACATCTTTTCTCAATAGATTTGTTAGCTCATAGTCACAACCTCCACTCCCATGCTTTGCTCCTCTTTCCACTTCCGAAAGACTTGACTTTTAAACAACAAGTTCAAATATGTGGTGCGCTCCAATGATATGTCAGCAAGAATTAACTTTCATAAATTTAGGAATTAAATTGTTTTGCTTATTGATTAGACACTTTGAGAAAATATGAGTTAAGAGAACAGATATACTTGCTCAGACATATGAGGCAAATTCTGCAATAATAAATTAAAGCAATTTGATTCCTATATTTTACTAAAACCAATACAGACAAGAAATCAACTACGAATAATTGAATAATGCCTTTATCATTTATATCAATACAAAAAACTCAACAGGCTCAATGGACCCAGAATTTATTTTGGGTTATCCTGACTTGATTTTTGAAATTTGTCTTATAAATATGAAAAATGAGAGAATGAATTAAAAAAAAAAAATCTAAAATATTAATTTTTTTTCAATTATTAATTAACTTTGTATATTTTGAAAGCTTGTCAAGCAAAACTTTGTTGTCTTCAATTATATGTAGCACCAACTCATATCATATAATAATAGTTGGAATCTTTTTTTTACTACAAATAGTATACAATAAAAACTACTTGTATAAATGCTATGTACTTGTGGTAGGCCTAATTAGAGCCTTCCAATTTGATCATTACTTAAAATTAAAGACATGTTATGTGGAAACATCTTCATCTTATATACCATTCTTTTTCAATCAGTTCCAGTTGTAAGATAGTATTGCTCACCTGATCACCATTCCAAGCTTTTATCCAAATTATTGGAGCCTCCATTCCTTTGTACATTTTGAAAGAATAATTGCCTCTTTCTGGCATCACACATTAATCTAGGAAGTATGGGTTAATCATTCAATGGATATTTCTATTTTAGTAATTATTTTAAATCCACCGTAAGATTTTACCCCTTTCGACCTTCCATCTAAAAACCAAGTACTAATATAATCTTGATTCTTGAATGATGGCAAAAACATAAAATCCAAAAATGAAAACAGAACAAAAAGAATAGAGGGATCATGCATGTCAGATGAATAATTTGCACGACAATTTTGATTAATTTTTATGCATTAAAATATGTAATATGTATAGCAAAACAAACTTCAGCTGACAAAACAAAATTTACAGTAAAATTTTGTTAAAATTTTGGCAGTAACAAACCATTAATATCATACTTTACCAGAATAATAACGACAGAAGTCAATTTCATAGTATCAGAATTATCTGGTCTGGTACTAATAGTGATACAACAAAAAATGAATACTCTAAAAGAGAGACTGAAATAACAAAAGATATCTGGTATCGACCACATTAATCAATATCTATCATAGAATTCCAGAATTATCAAAACCAACTAAGTAATTGCCAAATCACACCAATTGAGCAAAAATATATGAATGATTTACATAATTCCATGTTAGTACATGACTAGATATTTATCAAATTAACATGATAATTTTACCACTCTTTTTTCCATCTACTTTCTTTGGATATGTGCGTAACTGTCATATGATTTTTTTTAATCGTATTGATTAATTGAAAATATAGAAATTTAAAAGTATATAATAGATAATGAAGACAATGCAAAAAAAAGGGACTAACTCAATAATAAAAAAAAAATCTTATTTTCAAATTGAATTAACAGGACATGACATGCACTTTTTTTTTCTTTTCATGCGATTTTTTGAATTACCCATCTTATATTTATTTTTTTCAATTTTTGTTGCATCTTTAAACCACCAGCTTTCTGAGGACTATTTAACAATATAAAAAGTAATATTGTCAAACTCTTTCATTGGTTAGTTTTAAATTCACCAACAAATTCGAATTTTTGTATTTCAATAAATTAAGAACAATGTCAATAAATCCTTCCACAAAGCAAACAATGTCAATTGAACAACCAATTTCCATAATTTTATCAATATAATTCTAAACAATATAAAATTTCAACAATTTGCTTACAAGTTTTATCAACAGCCATATATCTATTCTTAGACATCAATTTTCTAAGATTGCTTATTTTAATTCAAACATTAAAAAAATATATATTTAATTACTAAACTTGTATAGCCAACTAAAAACCTAACAACATATTCCAAAATCGCACACAAATTTAAAATCCACCATAATTTCCTGGTGATTTTTCGTTTTGATTTTCAGTTTATCTTTTTTCACTATTTTCGTTTTAATTTCTTTATCATATCTCTATTGGTTTTTGAAACTCACAAGTGTAAATTTTCGATACCATATCAAATTACTAAATTTGTATTCTTAGAAACAAATTTTTATTTTGAGTCACATATATAAATGTCATTCGTCAAGTAATACTTATAATTATGAACTCTCAGATAAGTTGTTAGCGCTACCATTGAAATGTTTTTTAACAACCATTAAAAAACATTTTACCAGTTTCATAAATTATTGTTAAAAATGTTTTATTTCAAATTGTAAAAAAATAGTTTACATTGTAGGAAGTTAGTAATTGGATAATAGTAACAAATATCCAACGGCATAAAATCAAAACGTATTTTATTAAAGAAATTTTTTACCAAAAAAGTATATTTATTTTTTTTATATTTCAAAATCATTATTTTTAAATTTTAATTGATTTCCTTCAATATTTCAAGTATACTTCCATAAATTATTCTCAATAAGTGAAAATTTCTGATAGATGACTAATTTAAAGTTGTATAAATTTAAGAAAATTTAATGCATTATAAAATAATTGTTACTACATGAGAAAAAAAACAATTTATAATTTCTCAAGCACTGTCGTACATGTTCATGATTTTTTTATTGAATAATTATATACAACCCCCCATTCCCATCCCCCCTTCATCCCCCCACTCTTCAAAAAGATATTTTTTTGTCTTTTAGTCCATTCCCATCCCTCCTTCATCTCCCCACTCTCTAAAAAAGTGTTTTTTGTCTTTTAGTGGAGGTATATTGGGGACAATATTTTTCGCTATGTAATACTTTTGACTTTAAAGATAAATACTAACGTTCATAATGTTAAATATTAATATTTCTAAAGTTAAATACTGATGTGCGGGACGCGGGGACGATACCAAATTAGTTTGTCATTTTTGCGGGGACAGATTTATGTCGTTGTTGGACGCGGACGGTTAAATACTCCAATGAATAGAGTTAAATACTTGATCGATGCACTATTAATACACTAAAGATTGAAGTTAAATACTGCAGGAAATTTTTGTGAGGACAAATATGTTAAATACTCCAATGAATAGAGTTAAATACTTGTTCGATGCACTATTAATACACTAAAGATTGAAGTTAAATACTAATGTGTATAAAGTTAAATACTAAGATATATGATGCTAAATAGAATCCATGCAACTTATTTATAATTTTAGAGATTAATACTTTTAACTTTAAAGATAAATACTAACATTCATAATGTTAAATACTAACATTCCTAAAGTTAATTATATAGAACCACATTCCCATCCTCCTTCATCCCCCCACTCTCCAAAAAAGTTTTTTTTGTCTTTTAGTGGTTCCCATCCCCTCACTCTCCAAAAAAGGTGTTTTTTGTCTTTTAGTGCGGGGTGTGGGGGACAACATTTTTCGCTGTTGCACGTTAATGGTTAATACTACAATGAACAAAGTTAAATACTAGATCGATGAACGGTTAAATACTCCAATGAATAAAGTTAAATACTGCAGAAAATTTTTGTGGGGACAAACATGTTAAATACTCCAATGAATAGAGTTAAATACTTGAATAGAGTTAAATACTCCAATGAATAGAGTTAAATACTTGTTCGATGCACTGTAAATACATTACATATAGATGTTAAATACTACGCGCTCCAAGATTTTTTGCCTTGTAGTGCGGACTTTTTTGTCTTTTAGTGCGGGGATAGAGGGGGGATGGAGGTGCGGGGACAATTATTTGGGTCCTTTTTTATTTGATTGTAACTATGTTCATCGTTTTTGTGTGAATTAATATAAGTCTAAGCCTACAATATACAGAAAATGTAAAACAAATATGTTGTGACTTGTGAGGATTCGGGCACCAAACAAAATTTTGCTTGAATTTATTTTTTCTTAAATTTTGTTTGTGAGGATTCGGGCATCAAGCTAGTCTTGTCTACATGTAATTGTTTTGGTCCCAATTACATCATTTTGAAGCCCGTGAAAAAAATAATTATAACTTTTTATAAGTACAATGCGCACTTTTTCAATAATATTTACAAAGAACATGTCATTATAAAAAATATATTTCCTACACAAATTTCCGAGGAAGATAAATAATATCAACAGAGTAGTACTGAAGAACATGAACAAGCACTCATATATCAAATATGGGCTTAATTTTATGGGGGAATTTCATGTATGTCCCTAAAAAGTTTCAATATTACATATTTATCCCTCTAAAATCAATAATTACATATTTATCATTAAAAATTGTAGAAACTCACATATTTGTCCAATCCATTATATTCAACATTAATTTTTTATATATTCCCATTTTACCCTTCTATTTTTCTTTCTAAGGTCAGTGTGTTAGAAAACAATATTAAAACGTACTAGTATCAGTCATACGACTCATACCGTACCAGTGCCAGAACTGAACCATACATTAACAAATTGCACTGAACAAATTAAAGGGCACGACTCAACAGATTAAAGAGAGAGATGAAGGGTATAATGGTCATTACAATATTAATTAATATTTAAAAATAAAGTTTAATGTTTAGAAAAATATTATTTAATTATTTTTTAGAGATATTTGATATATAATAGAGTTAGATTGGACAAATATGTGAGTTTCTATAATTTTTAAGGATAAATATGTAATTATTGATTTTGGAGGGATAAATATGTAATATTGAAACTTTTGAGGGATATACA
Source organism: Carex arenaria (assembly GCA_964058825.1). Taxonomy (NCBI): domain Eukaryota; kingdom Viridiplantae; phylum Streptophyta; class Magnoliopsida; order Poales; family Cyperaceae; genus Carex; species Carex arenaria. Next base: position 226,158 of record CAXKVW010000759.1, read on the forward strand.
TGAAATTCCCCCTAATTTTATTGGGCTGAATATGCTAAAATGACTTTAGTCTCGACCGCATTAATTATTTAAAATCATATAATATCTTTGTAAAAAATAATGGTAATAGACATGACATATTTTTTCAAACTTATAAATATTCTATTTATTATTTTCAAACAAACTCTAACGTTTGTCATTCTAAATATTCAATTATATTTTTTTTGCTCTGACATCTAATTATAAGATAGCGAGTTAATTAATAAATAAAATTTAATGTAGTTTTATTTCTAATTGTACGGTATTGAAAAAAAATTGCATGATGACTTATTTGAAGTTGTAAGAAGTTAAGTAAATTTAATAACTAAAAAGTATAATTTGTATAACTTATTAAAAATAATTGTCATTTACCTGAGAAAAATACAATTTATAATTTCTCGAGCACTCTCGTGTTCATGATGTTTTCATATTATTATAACTATATGTTCATGGTTTTTCTGTGAATGTAACTATAAGCCTAAAAAATTCTTCAAAACCTGAAACAAATATGTTGTGACTTGTGAGATCACCACCAATAAAAATTTCGCTTGTAATTTTCTTTTCTTTAAATTTCTAATTAACACGTAGTGCATCAAACTAGGTAATAAAAATGATATATATTTCAAAATTATAAATATTCTACTTATTGTTTTAAAACATAAAATTTAATATTTGTCATTCTATAATATTCAATTACATGTTTATGCTCTGATATCTAAGATAGCGAGTTAATAAATAACATTTAATGTATGTTTATTTCTAATGTGGAGGTTTTAAAAAAAAAAATTGCATGAATTTTTTTTATTGTTTGAAAATTCGGACAATTGGAAAACATATAAAATTTTAGCATGTTCGAGATCAATTGAAATTGATTGAATGTCTAGAGAATATGAATTTTATGTTGTTTTACTTTTTAACATGGAGAATAAAAGAGCAGAGAGTGGAAGAAGAATAAATGTGGGTCTCACACATGAGTATTTGTCAAAAAGTTTCAAGAAGTTTGGAGGAATATTTTCTTTGATGTTTTCAAAAAGTGGAGCATTTTATAAATTTTATTTTAGAATACTCTAAAATAAATGAAATTACAAAAAAGTGTAGAGTAAGTTCAATGTATCCATGTGCACTTGTGTAAATTTTAATGTGCACATAACTTAAAACAAATTGGACAGTTTTGAAACCTATTAGACACAAAAGTAGATTCAATGCCTATCAAGCCTATACTCTGTTATCAATCATGGATCAAATTCTGTTTTTTTTCTTGAGAAAATGAGGGTGCAATCATGGATCAAATTCTGTTCTTTTTCTTGAGAAAAGAAGCACCCTCTTTTTTTTTCATCCGGATCGTTCAAAATTTATCGTACGGCTTTAATTAAATCTAAATTATTTTAATATATTAAATTGATTTGGAAATGAAAAGTAATCGAAATTCATCTCATCTATCAAAACATATGTTACTCTAATACTTCATATATGATTCCGTACTCGCATCCGATACATATCATATTGTCGTATCGGTACCTGCATCATTTACCCGATATCCGTATCCATACAACATCCCGATATCCATATCCATACAACATAGATCAAAACTAATAGCAAAATCACACCAATTGAGCAAAGATAATTTTACCAATCTTTACACAAATCTCAGTAAGGACTAACCTGAATAATTCCCATTCTCTCCTTAATTACAAGATCTACCATCCAACACATGAGTAATTCTGCAATCCAAAAAAATCATAGCAAAAAAAAAAAAAAAAAAAAAAAAAATTCTCCAAATCAAACCAACTGATCCGAAGAGTCACGATCCCTTTCTCTAAATCGCCTCTCAATTCTCCCCAATTGCCATCGTTTAATCGCCAGAAATCCCACAAACACAAATTGCATCGCACCAGCTACAATTGCAAACGAAACCCCAAGCTTCTCCCCGAAATTCAGCTTACGCTTGTTTCTCCCCTTATCGGGCTGGCGGTGATCTATCGGAGCGCCATTTACGACGGTGTCCCACGGCGGCTGACGGCGATCTATGGAAGAGTTATTTACGGGATTGCCAGTGGATGAGTTTGGTTTGTATTTTGAGAAGGAGATATGCGGCGGTGGATTTGGTTTTGGGGAAGGTGATGGGGATGGGGAGAGAGAGGAGGCGAGAGAGGGTAGATGAAGGAGAAACACTGCTAGCGTTAAGGTTATGTTTAGAATGAGGTTGGGGCTAAGGTTTCTCGCCATTAGAGCACATAATGGAGAGGAGAAGAGAAAGGGTGAAGAGTGTGGTTTGAATGGTGCAGAGTTGGAGATGGATAATAATTCAGAGCGAGTCAAAGTCAAGTCGGGAGTTAACGAATTTTTATTATTAAGATCCGGATCCGATTGGTAAGGGAAATATCTCATAGCATTTACATCACATCAAGTAAAGAGAGCTCATGATAGGGATATCATTCATTGATTCGGTTAAAATTGAAACAAAATGGATAATTTAATATTTTTATTTTATTTTTCAAAATATTACTGAATCAAATAAAATAAAATTATCAACTGAATTAAATTAATTCAAAACGAACAAATTAAATTAAAATTTTAGTTATTCTGTTGAACCGAAACAAAAAGATTAATTATAAAAAAGTATTTTTAAAATGGATTTAAAAAATTTATTCGATTCAATCTAACAATTTTTAAACTGAGTGAAACAATATATATTGTATTATAAATTTTGAAAAATAAACATAATCGATTCATTTAACCGAAAAAACTGAATCTTTTAATTCAAGCTCTCTTTTAATTTAAAACTGATTAAACCAGACCTGATAAACTCCTAGTTGCAAATGGACGGTACCGATAAGAAGTCACTTTTAATTATGTGTACGATGAGAATATTGACACAGTAGATTAGCATGCTTGGTATCTGCTTTATGGTATTGGTATTTGCCTATTTGGTCATCAAAGCACCATAGAGCTAGAAATATTATTTATTTACATTTGATATGAATGTGACTTGAAAAAGACTTCCTAATTTAATTATTGAGAAACAATTTATAATATGCAAAAGCAAAACGCGTTGAATCTTCCAATTCACAAATTGAAAAAAAAAAAAAAATATCGCTCTTAACTTTTTTTATGCAGTCTGTTCATAAGGTATACACTATTTCTAACTTTAAAAAAAGGACAAATGAAGAGAAATTAATGTCCTTATATTTTTTTAAATTTACATATATATAATCATTTAATATGATTTTCATATAAAAATATACTTTGAAGCCTAATTTAATCTTTTTTTTTAAATGTAGAATATCATTTGATCTAAATTTTCTGGAGTAAACCAAAGTAGTGATTTTCTAACTATTTACAAAATAGTAAAAAAAAAATTATAAAATTTGGACTCTAGTTACATTTTTATATGGAGATCATGTTGAGCTGTTTAGATCGACTGTTTGAATTTTAATCTGATAGTGGCAAAAAAAAAAACTTGTATCTCGTGGCTCACTCGGAATTATATTATTGAACTAATTTAGTATGAAGTCAAACAGTTAAAAAAAGATTATTTATAAGTTCATTTTTCATCATTTTTTGACCTCTTGACTTCATACTAAATTAATTCGAAAAATTATAAATTTGATATGTAAATATATCACTCGTAAAATTATAAATTTAATATGTAAATACATCACTCATAAAGTAGATCTGTTTCAACAATTTGAATGTGTTGTCTGAAGCTAATTTGATATATTTTTGAGTTAACCTCATAGGAAGAGGGGAGGTGTCCGATGCCCATCGGACCAGAGTCTGTTCGATGGGTGGTTTCTACCGTCCGATCCACTTCAAAATATGTGCGCACGAATATTAAAGCAAACAACACGGATATTAAAGTGATGCGCACAGATTTTGAAGTGGATCGGACGGTAGAAACCACCAATCGAATAGACTCTGGTCCGATAGACATCGGACACCCCCCTCTCCCAACCTCATAAGGAGGCTTGGTGAGCTTGAGAAACCTAGTTATACTCACAATTTAACAATATGGTCTAGGCTTGAGGCGTGAGCTTTCGATTCGAGCCCCTAAAGCAACTATTTTTTTTTTGTTTTGATCCGGACCGTTGGATCTGCCTAACAATAATATTAAAGAGGTCCCGTGCAGCCGGATTGGTCTGAATTTCTGATCGGACGGTGGAGATCAAACCTAAAAAATTGAGTTACTTTAGGAGCTACTGACTCGCCAACTGCCCCATCCCATTCTCTTTTCAACTGCGCCATTGAACTGTTGTAACCTTCTTTCACTATTATTAATCCAACTTGACAGCCGCTGTCAAGCTTTCAAAAAAAAGGGTGCCGATTTTAACAGATCTCTTTTTAATCGGCGCAAATCTAAGATGAGAGGAAGAAAAATTTTGGACCATATTATCCTTTCTTCGAAAGGAAACTACTATAATAATGTAATTCAAATTTTATATTTCAATTTTAGAGAAGCTATCTTTGTGGACCCGCCAAAACTTATTAAAAAATGTACTCCAAATAGAGAAGCTATCTTTTGCTCAACCTCTATAACAAAACCATTACTACTATCTTTTAACCTCTTCTTAAATAAAGAAAAGATGTTCTTGGTGTAAACCTCATGCGCATCAACCATCATTCCATTAAAAGACCATAGCTAAGGGGTTTCATTGATTGTTCGGCAATCCTCGTCACTCTCTCTTTGCCATATCCCATCTACCAACTTTTCAAGTTGTAGGACAAACCGATATATAGAAGTATGGCTATCCACCAACAACTTCATAACATTGTCCATGCCTTCGCTTCTTTGAGTTGTGGACATTTGAGCACAAAAGGTACTGCAAAAGTACGCAGGAACCCATTCCTCTCGTTTTTCAAACATCGTTTTGAGATGACAGTTGTATTTCAATTTGTACCTTTCTAGCATATTTCGCCACGATCTTTCGAAATCAGCGACTGTCAAACTTCAATTGATAACAGCATTCAACTCCTCTTGGAAACCATCCTTGCTGCCATAGTGAACTAATAGTTGATCCCTCGCATTCTTCATTACGTGCCACTGGCAGCATCGGTGGACTGTACTAGGAAATACTACTTGTATGGCAGCTTTCATAGAAGGGCATTGATCGGTGATTATTGCCTTTGGTGCCTTATTGAACATTGCTTGCATCCAAGTATGGAACAACCATATGAAATTTGCGGCCTGCTCGCTTCTAAGAAGACAGGCGCCAAAAACAATGCTTTGCCAATGGTGGTTGGCCCCGATGAAAAGTCCCAGTGGCATACATTATTTGTTTGTGTTATATGTAGTATCAAATGTTACCACATCTCCAAACTCGGCATATGCACGCCTCGCCCTACCATCAATCCAAACAATGTTCTTGACAACTCCATCACTATCCGGCTCTATGGCAAAGAAAAATTCAGAGTCCACCTCTTGCTTTTTATTAAAATGGGCCAAGGTTGTTTCGACATCTATACCCATCAACTAGGGCTGCTAATTGAGCAGCTTTGTCCATGGACAAACGGACCGACCATAAACCGAACAAATAGTGGACGAGTTTGTATCTGGACACGGCCCAATACTAGGTTCAGATCATTTTCATTTATGAAAACGAGCTGAGTTTGGACGAGCACTGGACGAACCGTTGAACAGCTCAGATTTGTCCATGGACGAGCCCTGCTTTGGCTTAATTAATGGGCACTAACTTTAGCTCTTGCTTCTTCTCCATTGCCAACACAAGCTATTCCTTCTTTGGCTGTACCGCCAACTTCTCCTTCTCCCACCACCCCATTCTCCCAATCTCAGATCTTGAAGCTTGGATTGGAAAATGGGTACCTTATTCAATTTCCAATTGTTTTTTTTTTTTCAATTTCAATCATGGTTGTCTGTAATTGAGTCGTTAATAGTGAATTGTTGTCAGTATAATTGTTAAAATTTGGAACAAATTTGTCTGATAAGTACCCATTGTACCATCAGTTTGACTCTAGAGCACCGTGATTCATTATTTCCAGATTCAGACAGGCTATCCATGCAATCGATTCATTATTTCCAGATTCAGAGAGACTCTACAAATCCTGGCTGCATCTCAACAAACCCAAAATCTTCATCTTTTGAAAATTTTAGAAATTTTAGAAAAAGGGAAAGCTTCAATTCATTTTCAATTTTAAGTGCTCAAGGTGTTTGTTGATTTGCCCATACGTTTATTTTACAGAGATTGAGGGATGCAATTGTAAAAACACAAAAGAGTGTGAATTTCAAGGTTGACGAGGATACACCGTACGGTAATTAAATTGTGCCAAAGCATAAATAATATGATGATATAGTATTCCTAATATTTTACAGCTCAGATTTTCTTATAGCTTAATTAATGGTTGTCTTTTAACTTGGACTTGACAGCCCGTTGGTTGTCCAGTGGACAGCTAGTGGACAGCTCATTAGTTGCCCATGTAGTCTTGTTCGAACAAGGTTAGTTTGAACTAAATTTTGTAACGATCTGAGTTGGACGAACTGAACATGGTCAAAATCTTCTCAAGTTCGAGTCGATCATGGACTGGACATTAGACATTTAAATTTCAATACGGGCTGATTATGGATTGAAGCCCGCTCATTAGCAGGCCTACCACCAACCTCCTGTTTTCCTCAAATAATTGATTGTTGACATCTTTCTTTGAAAAACGAAATTTATCAATCTCACCAGCCTTTTCTGCTAAGTAATGCCAAATTTGTGAGGCTGACACATTCGATGCTCGCATCTCTCTTATAATCACCTTCTCCTCCATTGTCATGCCTTTTAGGGATCTCAAATTTCTTCTTTTGGATGGGCTAGCAATTAAAACATGATTATGCTCAGAATTAAAAGTGCTAACTTTCCAAACTCCATTCTTTAGCCGTCTAAACCTAATGAAAGCCATGCAGCCAGTCCTCCTATTCGGAATGTCCTTTTTAGGTGTCCCCATATTGTCAACAGATCCTGACTCCAACTCGGCTTGCTTCTGTCGATTTGACAACCCTTGTTTTGAGCACACCATTCTAATTGAAGAAAGCCCAACTTTTGTTTTGCCAGTAGTATGTATCCGAACACTAAATCCGAGTCTACTACCATAAGAGTTATAAAACTGTCTAGCTTCAATTTCACTAACGAACTCCATGCCAACAAAAGGTTCAACATCCTCACTGCCTCCAACATCCTCTTCCTCTCATTCATCACCTATACCATCATCTTCCTCAATTTTATCCCCTCCATACCCATCTTCCTTAAACTCATCAACTCTAAACCCACCTTCCTCCAAAATAGTAGTCGGAAGCCCACCTTTCTCACTTGTCATGTTACCTAGTCAAGTAAATACAAACATATTACATAAATACATGGAGTCTCAGGTCTTGCTGTGACTATAAAAAATACAAACATATTACATATATACATGGAGTCTCAGGAGAGGGAGGAGGGGTATTTTGATGAAAATAAATTTTTTATTGAATATGCAAGAGGAAATGAAATGAAGGTAATTTTAATTGTTTTCTCAGCGTCAGTAGCATATTAGCCTAATGACAGAATTTTTACTTGGTCTTTGCTACTTCCGTTAGTAAAAGTCCCTGCTTTTTTTCCTTCCTTATTGCATTAGTCATTTCAAAAACACTGTAGAGACTTATTTGCAAAATGCACAGAAAGTATATCTTTATAACTTGATACTGTACAAGATTTCAATAAGACTCCACAACTTCCTTTCCTTTGGTTCAGCCAGCCCCTCAAACAGGTAAACCAAAACTGGTACCACCTGTGTGAATCTGTATTGAAATTTAGCGTGGACATAAGAAAACTTACAGCGGTCTGTATAGATTTGACTATGCTTCATGAGGAAGATTCAGAGCTATCACCAATTGCTTTTGCAACTACTAGGCTGTTCCTCTTTTCACCTAACCCAAGTTTGAAATTCAAATACATTAGGTTCATCACAAAACTGAAGGTTAAAAACTAAGGATATATAACAATAGAAAAAAAAAGCACATTATACAATTTACTTGCATAAATGAATCACTGGCATGTTCTTTTCAAATGTATGCAGCTAATTGACGTTAAATATAACTACAAGAAATGCAAAAGCAATCATCAAATGCAAAAATAATCATTCTCAATCAAACCCAAGAAACCCAATCAAAACCAAGAGACTTAATCAAACCCAAGAAATATCACAGTAGCTTTCTATACTAATGCCAATTTAATCAAGAATTAACAATACCTGCTAACAATTCATAAATTCATCAATTAATCTAATTGCACTTCAATTAGGCTGACTGTACATTGAAATTAGGACATCTACGGATAAGTTCAAAAATTCTGAACAGTAAAGGAAGAGATTCACAAATAAGAGAGAAATGAGTGCACTTTTCCTATATTGACAAGTTCTCACGCGCCGGCTTGGATCAAAGGAGGGGTAGTGATGCACCGAATAACTGATCAGAAAGAGAAAGAGAAGGCGCGACGTGGAGAAACTGAGAGAGGGGAGTGGTGGTGATGTGCTGGAAAGAGGAGCGACGGGGCTCTGAGAGAGGGAGAGCGGCTTGGCTTTGAGAGCGGGAGCCGATAGAGAGAAAGGGAGAGAGGTGCGCAGCTGGGGTGCCTAGGGAGAGGCACGAAGCAAAACTGGGGAACCCATTTTTACAGAGTAGTTTTTAGTGCGCACAGAGTTCGAATTTTTGATGGACCAAAATACCCCTGATCATCAGCGTTCGAATTTTACAGAGTAAATCTTCTGCCTTTGATGTAGGGGTATTTTGGTCCATTAAAAATTCGAACTCTGTACGCACTAAAAACTGCTCTGTAAAAATGGGTTCCCCAAAACTGGAAAGGGGTGCCTAGGGAGAGGAGAAATTAGATTAACGGAGGCTTTTCATAAGCGTTTATTTCCGTCTCTGTTAAAATCATAAGATCCAACGCCTCATTTTTGCACGAAAATTAAAGCTAATCGGACGTTCGAAAATACCATAACATATATGAAACTTAGATACCCGTAGCATACTAGCTAATTCCTTTATCTCTATTCTATTATTAAGTATTTTGGAGTTTCTATTCTGCAACGGCTGTAATTGATTGATCTAAATTCGGATTAAATCTGAGACCTCCAATTAAATAATCTGGCTCTTTTTGATTGAATGCATTTATTTTAAATGTAGAAATCTAAATTTAATTAAAATTACACTCGCTACACATACGGCTACACACGGCCACACGATATTAACTGAACGGACGCTATGAGCAGCCCTGTGCCATCCTCGCAGAAATCAAAATCAAAATTAAAATCAACTCAAATAAAAAAACATTGAGAGATGGCAGTCGACATCCTCGACGGTGATTCCTCACCTCTTCCAAAACCCCCCATCAGCACCAGCGCCACAGAGAAGAAGTGATGCGCCGCCTTCTCCGATTCTTCTCCTCGACAACGATGATCACACTCCGACCAAGCCCGGGCAACCAAAACCACCCCCGTCGTCTCTCGTCGCGCTGTCTCCTCTTGGTTCCAGTCCGGATGTGCCTCCTATGGAAAGTTTGCTGGTTAGTAACAGGTGCTTCTACTTCTTGAGATTTTTTTAACATTATTTCTATTTTCTTAGTATATTTTTTAGGAATACTCGAATGGTAGTCTAATAGTGGAAAGTTCTCCATTATTTTCCCTAAGACCAAACAGACGGATTTTGCTATCAGGTTTTATTATTATTTAACAAGTAAAAAGTTCATGAACTAATGGTTTCAAGGAAATTGGTGGGTTTTATATACCACTTTTAACAAAAAAATAAAAATAAAAAAAACTAATAAATAGTTCTGATTCAGATAATTAGAAAACTAGAGAGGTCGTATAATTAGTTTTTGCATGATTTAATCTTTGTAATGGTGTATCAAGCCAAGGAATTTTGTGATCTTGTCAGAAACAATATGAATATACTGATGGACCATGTACATAAATTGCAGAGCCAATATCCATCTTTTACAATTTGTTATGCCACCAATATTTTAATGAGCTACCTTAAAAATGGTCAGAGTTTGCCTCCTTTTCTTTTTGCTTTCTTATTTTGTTAATTTTGTTTTCATTACTGTTGTAAGGTGAAGTTTCTGCTTATATTTGATAAGAAATAAAAAAGTAATCTAGACATTTCCATTTACCAGCTTCTGTTAGTTCAACGTAATTAATATCAGTATAAAATTCAAACTACAGGGTGGTTGGATTTGATTTGTGATGTATTTTGCTTCAGTTTAAATTCTTCAAGGTTCTTAGTTAAATTAAAACAATCTGATATTAATATTTTGAGCTGGTTTTGTCTAGACTTAATCAAACTTTATTATTTGTAATCTCCCTGGCCTTTTGCTTAATTGTATAAGCCGGTAGTATAATTTTGCATTCTTAAAAGTTAAACAATTACCAATTTATTTAATTATCTTTTGCAGGGCCATTACTCTTCGGTTGTACCTGACTTGCATCCGAAACACCTTAGAGGCTGCAATGTGCTTACAGGTACCTTTCTCTTACTGGAAGTGAGATTGCATCACTGATTTTATCACATTATCCTTTTTATGAAGAATTCCCCTTGTCAAGAGGTTGAACATCACAACAAACCTATGGTTGAGCTGAAGTAAGTTCCTTTTATATAGAATTCTCATGTTCTGTTGTTTCCTATAATACCATAAGTTGCTGTTTTTGCAATGCTCCTTTTATGTAGAATGCTTGGTCCTTGTTGCTGAAGCAATATTACATTTATTGTCAATATAAGATCGTACAAGTACAATATCGTCATTACATATGCCTGGTCTTTTAGTTTACGCTATGTATGAATTTCTATCTAAATATTTGAAAGCAATAATATGCTTGTAATTAGGTTTTATGAAAACAATAAGATTTTATACGTCATTACATATTCAATTTTATAATATGCTTTTATGAAAACAATAAGATTTTGATTATTGTTCCTTGTAACTGTATCTTCCATTGCAGAACAAGTCCAGAGCTGCTCTTCAACCCAGTAAGACTAATTGATCACTTCATTTAAATATTAAAATAGTTTGCTATGTGGATAAGTTATGTACCTCTTTTTTACTATTTACAAGTTTTGATATGTTGTAATGAGGCAGAGAAGAGAAGTGCTTGATAGAAACATCCATCAATTCTATACGTATAAGCATGAAGGTTGATAGTTATGTACTTACCACATAACCCATATGCTCCTCTTTTGTTTTCCATAGATCTTTATATCTTGTTATAAGGACAAAGTCTTTTGTTTGGTTATGCATATCAAATCTCATTGTTTTCATTATTTTTTATTTTTTTACTTTTAAATTAATTAATTTGATAATTTATCTTTTTCTAATTTAATTGTTTGCTTTTGTGTTCAAGGTGAAGCAATCAGATGAACTGGAGAACATCCTTGCAAAGAAGTTTCTCATATTTTTGTCTATGAGAGCTTCAGCATTTCAAGTACTTAGGAGAAAAACCTGTTCAGGTTAGTTTGAAATTTGATTATGCTTATTTGTTTCTTTGCCTTAGACTAAGATTGGTAGTACACTTGCTTGGTCAATCCTTATTGATATAATTTTCTTTCATCAATTTCATTAGCAGGCACTCATCACTTTGGTCATGACCACTTACCAGTACCACATGTATCTTTGTTATTTTCTGATGTTTTGTAATGTCTTTTTATAAATTGTACCATTTCTGAATTTGGAATTCTATTTTGAAAAATTTGCAAATCATAATTTCTACCTGTAATAATTAGGTTTGGTTTGCACTTAATTTTTGAGCCAATTTCTCTCTGTAGCATTACAATTGATTTATTAGAGTTTGTAACTTTGTAAAAAAATATCAATGTGTGTGTGTGTGTCTATTTGTTATTTGATATAATGTTGTATGTCGATATTGATTTGTTGTACGATATTTGATATTAGATAAGAATCGAGCTATTATTTGATATTATTGGTACTTGAAAGATACATAATCATCGCATCATTAAATTATTATCAAAGATCACGGTTTAAGGTATTAAAAATACATAATCATATAAATTCTATTAGCATGTCCCTTAATTTTTGAATAATTATTATTTTCATTAGTTATTTTTTTATAAAAATTTCCTCTTATAATATGTCTCCGTTGCAATGCACGGGTACGATACTAGTATATATATATATCTAAATAAGGTGGGTTCCAATGCATCCAAAATTTCATGTTTCTATTTTTTTATCTCATTTATCTTCATTTTTAAAGTCCGAATAGTCGATCTGAACCGTTCAACATGATCATCATAATAAAATATGTTTGGAGACCAAATTTTATATTTTTTGGAATTTTTTTACTATTTTTTAAGATAGGTATAAAATTATTGTTTTAAGGAGATTCTGGATCATCCGATAAGTGATTTTGTACATATCTTAAAAAATAGTAAAAAAATTCCAAAAAATATAAAATTTGGTCTCCAAGCATATTTTATTATGATGATCATGTTGAATGGTTTGGACCGACTATTCGGACTTTGAAAATGAAGATAAAGGAGATAAAAAAATGGGAGCAAATGGAAGCATGAAATTGTTGTTTCAAGCAATTCTCTTTTTAGTCTTATTTGACTAATTTGCAAAACATACAATAAATTGAATTTTACGATTATTTCTATTTTAGATTTTATGCAGGTTCAAAATATATGGAATTGCAATATGCATGTATTGAACTGAAGAAAACATCAAGAGAATTATCAATAAATTAGACTGTAAAATTACAAACTTGGTAAAGTAGCTTTTGATGTTGTTTCAGGTGAACAAACGTTGTATAACGTTTTACAAAACGTTATAACGTTTTACCTATGAAAAACCTGCGAAATGAGCTGATCAAAATGCCAAAATAGATAAAAATGTTACCAACGTTTTTAATTATTTTCAGAATTTCAAAATGGCTATTTTGGTCGTTTGATTTCCACTGAAGATCGTTATGTAACGTTTTAGGAGTATAGTTCTCAGAAATTCAAAACGATGAAAACGTTATAAACATTTTAGAAAACGTTATAACGTTTTAGAAAAAGAGTTCACAGAAAATATGACCAAATTCAAATTTGCCCAAAACGTTGTATAATGTTTTATAAAATGTTATAACGTTTTAGGCCAAAAAGCTCTTTCTGGAGCTGTCTCTATAAATAGAATTTTGGGCTCCTTTCCAAAGTAACTTTTCAGCCGCCACTAAACATTCAAAACATGATTTTCTGTGAGCTTGAGTTCTACCATTGTTGTGAGAGCTTATAACTTCAAATCCCTCAAACAACCTCAAATCCACTTCACTAATCTTGAGTTATATTAGATTAGAGTGAGCTATTGAGTGTTTCTCTTGCGAACTTTGTTCTCGAAGACTTCGTTCTTCATTATAGTTTGCCATGTGACTTCCCGTTGGTTGTAAGGGCTCACCGGTTCACAAGTTGTAAACCTTTCTCAGTTGGGTAATAGAAAGGCGCACCAAGAAGTTGGTTGCGACGCCCCGGAGACGTAGGTCGTTGTTTTGCCGAACTCCGTTAACATTCCGCGTGTCAAATTTCTCTAAACTCTTCTATTTACTTTTTAACTTGCAATTATTTTTTAAATAGAAGGTTAAGTGGTGCATTTAGTATAACACAAATTTTGGGTGCATTTGAACCCTTATCTATATAAATAACTATATTGAGAAAGTAATAATTATATATAAAAAATTGCATACATAAAGAAATAATAATTACAAAACGTACTCCAAATAGCTAGATTGAGAAATAAAAAAAAATCAGTTGTATAATTGTATTTATGAAGATATGTATGTACTATTATGAAATATAAAAAAGTGTGTTTTTTTTTCAAGATTCTCCTGATAACTAGGTTTTTTTTTTGCGACATTGTCAATTCATAAATAATTTGAATTATTGTAAATTCCACAGGCTGTTAATAGAAAATTTTATAAATTAGATGTAAAAATAATATTTCATATAAATATATTGAAACAATAAATATTACCTTTGTTATGTAACGAAGCCTAGTTTTTTTTTTTTCCTTTATAAAGTTCCAACTAATTTTGATCAAATTCTATTTCGGTCGAAGAATAAACTACTTTGTTTCAAATAGATAGAAAAATATCATACCCTTTTTTGGAATCAAAGTCTTTTCGACAATTTGTCATCAAGTTATTTTCTATATACAACACATTAAAAATGTGTAGTAGTTAGAAATTTCAAACTCCTTTATTTATCCTTTTACCATTAATTTTAAAAGGACAATTGATCTGACGTATTCTCATTGTCTTTTCTCTTTCATGAAAATGCACATCACGTGTATCATGATATTGATCACCTCTATCGCATTGTAAAACTACTTATTTGTCTAATTTTGAACTACAAATAGATGTGTATCATTTAGCTGAATAAAACACTTTTAGTAAATATCTTCATAAGTTTCACACTTAAAATTGAGTAATTTGTGTTTTTCAACTTCATGTTCAAATGAAATTGTCGACCCATAAATATCCATATAGTAATCGAAAGAATATATAAATTAATTATTTTTTATTTGAATCAATCCCGTACACAATTAATAAAAAAGGAACAATAAACTGTTTGAAAAAAATAGAACTTGAAAATTAATTTGATAATCTAATCATTTATGGATGGAGAGAAAATAAGGAATAAGATTTGGTTCAAATAGTTTTGGACAAGACACCGTCCAAAGTCTCTAAAAATCGTACGATTAAAGTTCAAACAGTCGATCCAAACCGCTCAACATGATTTTCATATTAAATTGTGCTTAGAGATCAAATTTATATTTTTTGGAAATCGTTTACTATTTTTTTAGATACGTACAACATCACTATTTCTGAAAAATAGTAAATTTTTTTTTTAGATACGTACAACATGATTTTGTACGTATCTAAAAAATAGTAAAAAAATTATAAAAAAATATAAAATTTGGTCTTTGAGCACATTTTAATATGAAAATCATGTTGAGCGGTTCAGATTAACTATTTAAATTTTTATCGTACGATTTTTAGAGACTTTGGACGGTATCCGGTTCAAAGCCATTTGGACCAAACCTTATCCCAGAAAATAAAGCACGAAAGAAGAAAACAAAAGTTCTAATTCAGCCCCATAAAAAGCAAAGAAATAACAAATTTATCTCTAAGTAATAAATGTTGATGGGTCCCACGAAATTAACTTCTCTAATTATCATTAAAGATTTGAAATACAATAGTTTCTTTTCTCCAAACAAGACCAATATGGTCTGAAATATTTTTTTATCTGTCACCTCATGTCTGCGCGCCCGCTATGTTTGTAATACAATAGTTTCTTTATCTCGCGCGGCCGCTGTTTCTCGCGTCAATTTTCGTGCCAGCGGGTCGGACGGTCCATCGGACCCTAAAATAGCGAGGCCTAAAACCCTTCGTCTCATCGATTGCACATAAAAAGAGTGAGTGGCTAAACCCCTAAAACCTAAACCCTCGATTAATTGCTGATTTGGGGTGACCGTTGGAGCACCGGATTTGATTGAAGAAGAAAGGGAGTTTGCTCTTTCAGATCTCTGAGCTGTGTTACTGCTTTGCCCAAATTGCTCATGGGGAAGAAGAAAGGTAATCACTAGTTGCTTTGTGCAAATTCATAGGGCAACTGAGATTGGGGACAAAAGTTTTTAATTTTAGTGTAGTATAATTTCATTTTGTAAGAAAAGCTAATTGCTTTGGGTTGGCCAACCTCATTCAGTAGTACAGTAGTCTCTAATTGCTTTGGGGACCATAAATTTTAGTGCAGTATAATTTCATTTTATAAGAAAAGCTGAAAAGTTATATACCCACTGATTTCAATTACTGAAGACATAAAGTTATATGGATACTGGTACCAGTCCTTTGATATGTACTTTATGGACTGGTACCAGTATCCATATAACTTTCTGGTTTCAGTAATTGAAATCTGTGGCTATATGCCCACTTTTCTCAAAAAAAAAAAAAAAAAAGAAGACAAAAATTACAAATTTAATGGGTGAACTTACAAAATTTAGTCCCCTTTCCCCTCACTATCATCTGCTCCTGTCCGCTATTGAGTAAGGAATGCTTGTTATATTGCAGATATCAAGAGGCCAAAAACCAGTCATAAACCTGGCCCACCAGCAGAGAGAGGAGATAAGAAAGGAAAGGTTAAAAGAAAGAATCATGTGGAAAATGAACAACCTTTGGAAGCTTCTTCTCCTTCTTCATCAGGTGAGGTTCAAGCATTTCTTTAAATGCTTATAAAATAACCATGGCATAGAGGCAAATTTCATTATTGATAGGGACCCATAATGAGAATTATTATTTGAGAGTGACTTGTGTTTGAATAGTCACTGACAATCAGCTGCCTTTTTTGTTCTTACAAAGGTGGGTAAAATCCACCAATTTCATTGAAATCAGCAACTAATAGGAAAAGTTACCATCTGGTACCAGTCCCTGAATACATAGTTTTAAGTATTATAATCAGATGTCTGTGTTAAGTTTGGTAAAGTCTTGAAAGTAAATGCTCTAGGCTATAGCTTGTAATATTTTTCATCTTTGCATTTTCCAGGATGCTCTTTTGAAGAGAACTTAGATAGTGTACCTTTAGAGCATGGTTTCTCTGGAGGCGACTCTTCAGTGCTCAATTTATTAGATGCTTTGGGTTCGGGCAATCCAAAGCTTGCAGCCATGTATAGGAAGAGGTAAAAAATAAATATATATGCTTTTAGAAATCCAGAAATAATATAAATTACAAAATGTAATGCATTCAAACTTGTCCTCAATGAAGGCAAAGAGAGCAATCGGGGTTAAGCAGTTCTGATGAAGAACAAGACGATTTCAAATCAGCAAATGATAGTTTATCTGAAGGAGAATATACTGACGAACAAGGTATAATCATTTTACTATGTTTGTAAGGAGCTACTTTTAAGACTGCTCAAACTATTCACTAGCTGGCTTGATTATATGTTGCATATGAGGTCAATCTGAGAAATAATTTCTCTATTTATTAGAATCGGGCAATGAATCTGGTCCGTCCGATCCTGATGAAAACTATGCTGAAGAAATCATGGAGAATGGAGATGACGAATCAATAGAAGACTACTCAGAGAGTTATGGTGATGGCAATGACAAAACCTCAAGGTTTGTTAGAGATTGCAAATTTTACTATTTTAAGTTAATTTATTTCCAGTTTAATGAAGTAAAATTAAGGGCCAACTTCTGGAGATAGAATTTTTTTTTGGAGATTCACGTCAAATCGAAGTATTTCTACTGCATATTTGACTGGTCTAGACACTGGTTCCATTCCACTGACTCACTTCCATCTAGGTTCATCGGTTCGGTTCGGTTAAAACCGAAATAAAATATGTAAACCAAAGTTTTATTCGGTTTTAAAAAATAGAACCGAACCGACCGAATTAAACTTATCAACCGATTAGAACCGAACCAAAGTAAATTTCGGTTTGTTCGGTTCAACCGAACAAACCGAAATAATTCAACATAATCAAAGACTAAAAATTTAAAAGGTTTGCCTTTAGTATATCCATCAGAAATTTTTTTATATTTCCAATTTACAAAATATTAAATTATTTATTTACCTATTAAATTTAAAACCATGAATAGAATCCTGTCTTTTATTTTAAATATTTTGTAACTGGGCCACCCGTAAGCCCAAGCTTTGCTTTCTCATTTCAAAGAAATTTTTTAAATATGAAATCTGTCAAAACGACTGCACCAATTAATGTACCAATAATAATTGGGATATGTCACAGAAAATCAACACATAAAACAGCGTACACCGTGGTCTTGTGGGCAACAGTGAAGAGAGAGAAAGAGAAATGAAGACGCTGGTTGGCTGATGCGACCGTAAAAGAGAGAAGCCGCGAAATGTTGCGCAAGTCTTCGGTCGGTTCGGTTAAAGTGAATTTTAGAAATAAAAAACCAAACCAAACCAGTAAAACCAAATAATACCAAAATTTAAACCGAACCGGACCAATTAAACCGAAAAACCGAACCATTTGAACCAAATTTCTCCGGTTCGGTTAAAAACCAAACAAACCAGACCCAATGAACACCCCTACTTCCATCCTAGCTGACAACAAAGTTGGTATAAGGGCTATTATAGTAATTTTTTACAGTTGTGGTATTGTAGGAACTAACAGAACATTATTTTGCAGTTCTTTTGATTATCACTTGGCACATAGTCTAATGAAGGAAGAGGTTGATAAATTAAAGGACCCAAAGTGGAAGTTTAAATGGGAGATGCCAGAAAATGATATACCATTGTCAAAATGGGTGGGCACTGGAGAACCTATCTTAAAGGTATTGCTAAGTTTAAGGATGCTTTGATTTAATTTTGAAAACTTGTGAAAAACAAAGCCCCAAATTTGTAAGATGTAATTAGCAAGGTACCCTGTAGTACTAGATATGCAAAGGGGCCCTTATTGTGTTAAACAAGTTCAAAATAGCTTTAGTTGTTGAGATAATAAGAGCACTACTTACTGGCAATAGGCAATGCTTTTGTATAGATTTATTGATGCCATGCTTTAGTATCAGCGCATGAAATTTGATTATAATTCTCATATCTTAAGGTACTATTGGGACATGTATGACAGTCATTTCTGTCATAATAATTTTCCTGTCAAATTATTTCCATTATTTCCTCTGATGTTTAACTTTTTTTTTAAATATCTCAAACATATTATTTTTTCAAATAGTAAAATTCATTTTAGTTACTTCTGACATTTTAATAAAAAAATAATTAATGACAAATTACACTGACTAGACATTAATAGCTCCATTTATTTTCCCTTTTTGATAAATACCACTTTTGTAGGAGCCTCGAACGGATATGGCTTCTTCTCTCAAGGAGAAAATATATAAACATTGGTTAAATATTAATAAAACCTCTGCTCCCAGTGATATTAATTCATCAAGGGAGAATTTCTTCTTTTCACTTTGTAAGTTTGACAAAACCCTGTCAAATAAATGATAATGAAAATTTGAGATTAGTTTTTAGTCTTAATCTCTGTTCTGCAGTTAGTATGTACCGAGACATTATGCATTGCAACAAGAAACCGTTTTACATGAAAGGAGGAGAAGAAGATTCATTTATTATGGATGCATATCTCCTACACACTGTATGCTCTCTCTCTCTCTCTCTATCCTACCTTACCCCTTTCTATCACTCAATCATGAGATAAGAGTGATGTTATGGTACTATGCATAGTGCAGATTGGTCTGTGCTATGGATCAATATCTTTGTTTTGAAAGTTCAAATAATCGATCTGAACCATTCAACATGATCTCTATATGAAAATGTACTCGACGGATTAATTTTTATATTTTTTAGAATTTTTTACTTCCTTTATATAGGTAGAAAATCACTACTCTTGAACGATCTAGAAATTTTAGACAAGTGATTTTCTATCTTTCTAAAAAAAATAGTAAAAAATTCTAATAAATATAAAATTTGATCTACAAGTACATTTTCTTATAGAGATCATGTTGAATAGTTCAGATCAATTGTTTAGACTTCAAAAACCGATATATTGATCCATAGTATGGACCAATCTGTGCTATGCATAGTACCATAGCCTCACTCTTAAACAATGTGACTTCTACCAAATTATTTAAATGGCATATTTTTTTTTTTTTTTTTGAATTTTGGCAGTTGAATCATGTATATAGGACCAGGGAACTGGTGATTAAAAATGATACAAAGCTCAACAAGCTAGAAGGTGGAAAGGAAGAAGTTCTTGCAAGTGATGCTTACGTAGATCAAGGTTTCACCCGCCCAAAGGTACCTCTTTGGATTTAATTATTTTAGCCTCATTTAAACAATTTCATTTTGTAAGTGAGTAAGATTGGTTCTATGAGTGGCATTGAATAGTGTTTTGTGGGTTTTGATTAAGGTAAAGCCTTTTATTAAAAAAATAAAAGAATATAGCTATATTTCTATATTTTCTTAATGAAGAATTGAGCTATTTGCGAGTTAGCCTTTTGTTTTAAAAGCAATTATAAATCAAGCACAAATAAATTGAGTTGAATCTTGTCAGGTGGGGTCCTGATGTGTCTGGGCTTGTCAACACATGTCAAACTTAGTCTTGGTTTGGGTTGGGTTCACCTGTTGATTGTGACACCCGGTTTGATTTTTCTTGTTGATGGTATGAATGCATGTTTAAGTGATGTGATTATAAAATGTTTAATGTTGCATATCTTCATTTATTATCACAGTTAAGAGGTTAATTTAATTGAATCATTTGGTTTTGGTTTGACCTGTTGGTTGCTTTAAGCAGGGTGACACCCCAATGAAGCCGTTCTGTTGTTGATGTTATTTACATTTTTTGGTGCTAATCTTGTTAAATATTTTATGTTGCATAGGTTCTATTTTTATTGCCATTGAGAAGTATTGCTCTGCGAGTTGTCTTAAGATTAATCCAACTTACCCCACTCACAAACAAGGTTAATTTCTCTCTCCGAGCTTTTTACAGTGCTTCAACAATTCCATGTGATTGATTTCAAACGATGAATCCAAACCGTTGAAACTGATCTACTTCACAATTGCGTTTACACGCAAAATTTGTAAATTTCAAATTAATTTAGTATAAAGTCAAGTGGTCAAAAAATGATGAAAAATTAATGCATTAAAATTATCTTATAAATCTTTTTTTTAATCACTTTACTTTATGCTAAATTAAGTTGCAAAATTTACAAATTTTGACATGTAAATGCAACACTCGCGAAGTAGATCGGTTTCAACGATTTGGATTTGTTGTTTGAAATCATTCCGATAGATTCTTAAATTAAGCTTACTAAAGGACTTGGTGAATTTAAGACTAGTTCTACTCACTAAATTGTGCCTCACAGACTTTATCAGTTTTCTTAAGCATCCCATGCTTTGAGCACTTGATGTATTTTCTTACGAGTGAGGCTATGGTTATATGCATATTACACAATGGCCTGCGCTATGGACTCGTATCTCCATTTTTACAGTCCAAACAATCAATCTGAACAGTTCTACATGATGTTCATACTTGCATACCAAATTTTACATTTTTTAGAATTTTTACTATTTTTTTAGATGGGTAGAAAATCACTTGATCTAAAAATTCTGGACCATCCAAAAGCAGTGGTTTTCTACCTCTTTAAAAAATAATAAAAAAAATTCTAAAAAATGTGAAGTCTGGTTTTCAAGTACATTTTCATATAGAGATCATGTTGAACGGTTCGAATTGACTGTTTGAACTTTGAAAATAGAAAAATGAGTCCATAGCACGAATCACTCTGTAATATGCATATTTCCATAGCCTCACTCTTTTCTTATTGTTATTCTTGTTTTGTCTAGGATAATGTGGAGTATCTTGATCGTTTTACCGAAGAGTTTGGAGCAATTGATGATGAAGAAAAAGAAAAAAAAGATCCAAGTTCTCAAGGCCGTTCAAAACCAGCAGATTTTCGGAATTTATTTGGTGGAAACAATAACGACCATTTCATGCTTGGGATAAAATTTACAAAGTAACTTTTTTGTATTTTACATTACTTATCTTGATCTCTTTGTAGGATAGGATTAAAAAAAAAAGACAACTGTTTGGATATGACAGTAACTTAATATATTTAACCATTTCAGGAGAACCATGAAACTGTACAGCGATTTTTATACATCTGACATTATTGTTGCATCTCCTCTTGGTTTAGTCACTGTAAGTTTTCTCCCTTCTTTGATCCATCTTGAATTAGCGAACTAAAAATGGAAAACACTGTAGGACTTCACTTAGATTATGATTATAGTGATATTTTTTTTTACTTTCAAGGACCAATATGGATTCTTTTACATCTGATTTTTAATTCCTGCTAGAAAATTGGAGAGACTGAGTTTGACAAGGAGAAGGATGTTGATTATTTGTCATCCATTGAGGTGCTCTCTCTCTCTCTCTCTCTTGCTCATTCTGTATATGTGTGTATATTTGTTTGTGGGTGGGTGCTAACATGGCGTGCTTGGACAAATGTCTATTTTTTTATTTCCAGGTACTGGTCATTGATCATGCTGATGTGATAGTCATGCAGGTTTGTAAGCTAACAAGCCATTTATGTTTCATATATAGTAGATCTTAGCATAAGTGGTACTTTGATAAACTGGCAGAACTGGACACATGTCAATACCGTATTTGACCATCTGAATCGAACACCATCGAAACAACATGGAACTGACATTATGCGCATTAGACCATGGTATGTTGATTTCTCTCTTTTTTTCACTTATATTTCTTGGTTAATTTTTCATTTGTTTGGTGTTAGTGCAATATTGGTAATGATTTTTAATTTTTTTTTTTTTTTTGCACCCAGTATATCACTTGATTAGCAACTAGCACCTAGCTTCTTTAGTTCACAACTAACACCAGCATTAATGAGACATTTGCAAATAACACCAAACCAGTGTAATGCAAATATTGACAATATTCTCCCTTTAATGAGACCAGTTTTTGCTTAGCCTCGAATTAAACTAAAATCAATTTTAAGATGTTAATGTTATAAATGTTTTGATTCAAGTTATGAATTAAACATGAGCAATAATGTCGATTTAATATGAAAAATTTGAGGCAGACTAGTAATTTTTTTTTGGCTGGACTCTGGTTTTGACATTTGATGCTATTGCAATGAACTTAAAAAATGTCAGCTGTTGATTACATAGAGCAAATCTTTTTCTGTTGTTTCTAAATTTGGTATTTGGGTACGATTGCATTAAAGAGCACTAAAAATTATATGGATGCATAGGATTATTAATTACTTATAAATCTCTACACCCTTTTTTTAATGGTTAGGTACTTGGATGGCCAAGCTCAGTTTTATAGGCAAACTATCCTTTTGGGTTCTTATCTTAACCCAGGTATCAGAATTCTCTATCTTGTTAGGTTTGCAACAGGATTACTGTATCAACCAGTAACTGTACCAAACTAAACTGTTATGGGACCAGTACAGTTTGGTACTGTGATACGTAGGTTGTCTCTGTTTAAAACCTACTGGAATATTTGCTATAAAGTTATCTTACTACTATTTCTTTTTCTATACAATATTTTCCCTATTTTGAATTAATGATTTATTTCTTTTTGATACAGATATAAATGCTCTGTTCAATAGACTGTGCGTCAGTTATCAAGGCAAGGTATGCCAATCTCCTTTGCTTCAAACAAGAATTGTCAGTAGTACAGTCACTGTGCCGACTCGGTTTAATATTTCATGTACTAGTCACAATATTTTGGTTTGATTATACTTTTCTTCAGGCTAAGCTTGTCTCTGAATATAAAGGTGTTCTCCCTAAAATATTGCTTCAAGTACAGCAGGTCTCTCTCTCTCTCTGGCACAAGTTCTGGGACCTGTTCAAATAATTTTTTCTTCTTCCTGTACTTGTTTGTGCTTTCTGTATAATAGAATACATGCTTCTTTTCCTTTTGTCCTCAATCTGTGAAAAAACTTTCTCATCTCTCTCTCTCTCTCTCTATTTCCTTCCCCTCATTTACTGAACAGATTTATGAAAGGTTTAATCCTTCCTCGATTATCGATGCTGATGATGCTCGCCTAGATTACTTTTGTAAGAAGGTAATGTTATGTTGTGTTTCTACTTTGATGAAGAAGATCATTTTTTTTCTTACGAGTCGAATGTTTGCTGAGTAGGTATATCTCAAGTTTTACTAAAAATTGCGTAAAAAGTTTATTTGAAATGTACCCTCTCATTTGATCACAGACCAAAAATTAAATGTAAAACCAGGAATCGTTAAACCATCCAAATATTTGCTTTGGCTGCTTCCAATATAGTGCCACAAATTGTTCTGCAGTTTCCATTTTCTACTTTCTAAATATAATTTTGTAATTAGAAAATCATCTGTTTTTACTAATGACAGTAAAGTCCTTGTAGGCATGAAATTAGTTTCAGCCTTTTTTTTTGTTTGTTTTAATTGCCAAATTTTCTCCTTAAATTACCTATTGTTTATGTATTTATCCATTTTTTTTTTCTGAACCAAGATAATTGATTTCTTTGTTGGATTTTGATATTCTTTTTTCTTGGTGTGTCTACTCATCAATTAAATATTTTCCATGGTCTGGTGCAGGTTTTCCCAAAGATTAGGGACTCAATCGAGGTATACCTAAGACTGAATAGTCTTGATATTTGATATCTGTTAATTCTTGTTTCTATTGGAATGTGAACACCTTTTTCGTATTGTTTTGTTCAGGGTGGAATCATGATATTTATAAGCTCCTACTTTGAGTTTGTTAGAATCCGCAATTTTTTGAAGTCTCAGAATGCTTCCCTTTGCTTGCTTGGGGAGTAAGTGCATTTCTCATAACCATCTCTTACTATATATGTGGTATATATATACCCTTAGGGTATTGGTAATGTTCTTTCAACTTGAAAGCAGTTGAATAAAAACAAAAGTAGAATATAAAGAAGAAATGAAAGTTGAAAACCCTAATGAAGGATGTTTGATTGTTTAGGTCAAAATTCAAACCCTAAGTTTGGTTATTTAGGTCAAATTTCAAATCTTCTGAATAGAAAGGTCAATATTTTCTGTTTGGTACTGGTGCTTTTGGACCCAAAGGAAACTGGTACTAAAGCATCAGGATTTTATTCTAATTTTTTAATTTTCTCTAGGTACACGAAACAGAGTGATATATCCCGTGCACGGGTTTGGTTTTTTGAAGGAAAGAGGAAAATAATGCTATACACTGAAAGAGCTCATTTCTACCATAGATACAAGGTTATGCTTTGCTTATGGGCTTATACATTATCTTTTTATCATATCTTTTGGGTGGTTGGGCCATATCCCAACACATGTTTGTCACATTTTTTGCTAATACCTGCCATTATTGTGATAATTTATATTACCATGAGGGCACAGCTTTATTATCCCATTAAATCTTGATAATTTTTCCTGTGGTTTTTGTGACTACTTTAGACAAATTGAACTAATTTCCAGTCAATAATTTGAATATTGGTTTTAAATTTTTATTGAACTTAGGTTCCTGAATTGTTTGTTGAGTTATTGTGAAGGATAAGGGCAATAGTCAACTTGTTGATTGATAAACAATTGTTTTAGTTGTTTGGCATTTTTTTGCAAATTTATCAACATTTATGATGCAAATAGGATAACTTTCATCATAATTTGTCAACATTTAGGATGCAAATATGAATTTGTGAGTTTTGAAATTTAGAAGGGTAAACATGATATTATGAATTTTAGAGGGGAAATACATAATTTCGAGGTTTCTAAGGGATATACATGAAATTCTCCCTTAAAAAAATTATGACAGAGCTGTCCTGATACAGTGCTGTTTACTTTACCAGGTTAAGATTTTGGGGCCTCGGAACCCTATCATGCATTTTTCCCCTGGTTAAGATTCTCTATAAGAGTGTCTATCACTATTTCTTCTTAAGTTTGATATCAACTAACATATTATCTTTTGTTTATTTAAAAATATTCTCATGCAGATTCGAGGAATCCAGAATTTGATCATATATTCCCTGCCCGAGAGGAAGGAATTTTATCCTGAGGTGGTTACTCCGACTCAAAACTATTATCCTTAATGAAGATCTCATCTCATTGATCACTTATTTGTACAATTTTTTTGTTAGATAATAAACATGCTTGATGCATCAAGAAACATGATGTGCAATGTACTCTTCTCTCGTTTTGACCTTCTGAAGGTAAGCAAGCAGTTGAATTGTCTTGCACAAGTACTGCAGGGTACTACTTTCCTTTGCATTGTTTTTTGAGTGAGGCTATGGTATGCATAGCGTATATTGGTCCGTACTATGGATCAATATCTTTATTTTCAAAGTTCAAACAATTGATCTGAATCGTTCAACATGATCCCCATATGAAAATGTACTTGTAAATCAAATTTTACATTTTCGTAGAATATTTTCACTATTGTTTTTAGATATGTTGCGAAACATTTGATCTAAAAAATCCGGGACCATTCAAAATTCAAAAGTAGCTTTTCTACCTATCTAAATAAATAGTAAAAAAATTCTAAAAATTCATGTTGAACATTCAGATCAACTATTTGAACATTGAAATTGAAAATATTGATCTGTAGTACGGACCAATCTGCGCTATGCATAGTACCATAACCTCACTAATTTTTTTTTTTTCCTCCAAATTAGCTTTAACCAACCAAAAAAAAATACCCACTTTGTGCAAAATACCTCGAATAAACTTCAGTTTTTACTTAAGCATTAATTCTAATAAAATTTTTGAATCAGTCAATCTCAATTATGCTGGTAAGAAAGTTACAATTGAAGTATGTATGAAAAGACTCTAGTAATAGTGAATTGATGCGGATACCTTGATCCATGTGAATCTAAGATAGTACCAGAAGCTGGTATTGCTATTTCTTGGACTACTATTTGGGATCATAATATATATCCAACTATAATTTCACCCTTTATGCAGCTTGAAAGAATTGTTGGTACAGCTGCAGCAAAGAGAATGCTTTCTTCCGAAAAGGATATGTTTGTTTTCTCCTAGATTTTATCATAACAATTTATCTATTCTCTTTTACATGCTATTTTTTCTAACATGGTTATTAACACATGGGAGAGAGATTTTGATGGAGAGAGATGGTTTCTTTTATATAGAGTCAAATTATTGTTGTAATTTTTGACAAGTTAATTAAGGTGTTGAGGTGTATTATATCCCAAATCAGAACCAGTATTATGAGTGGAATTGTTCTACCCAAATTTGACCAAGAAAATTGAGACAATCTGAGATTTTCATCATGTCTTTGTATTGAAGCATTAGTTTGACTCTAAAATAGTAATAAGAATTTGAAGTCGGAAGAAAAGAAAATGAATGATAATGAAAAACATTATTTTGTGCTCTAATGGTTTAATAAGAGAGGGTTTAAATGCACCCAAATTTCTATGCTTCCATTTGCTTCCAATTCTTTATCTCCTTTGTCTTCATTTTGAAAGTCCGAATAGTCGATCCGAACCGTTCAACATGATCTTCATAATAAAATATGCCTGGAGACCAAATTTTATATTTTTTGGAATTTTTTTACTATTTTTTAAGATAGGTACAAAATCATTGTTTTAAGGAGATTCTGGACCATCCGATAAAGTGATTTTGTACCTATCTTTAAAAATAGTAAAAAAATTCCACAAAATATAAAATTTGGTCTCCAAGCATATTTTATTATGAAGGTCATGTTGATCGGTTTGGATCGACTGTTCGGACTTTGAAAATGAAGCTAAAGGATTAGGAGCAAATGAGAGCATGAAATTTTGGGTGTATTAGAACCCTCCTCTAATAATAAATATAAATCATAAATGTATAATACTTTCGTAACCTTCTATACTTGTATCAAACTTTATAAATACTTGTAATAATGAAAGATACATCTAAAAAGATACATATAAAGTGAACATTAAGCAAATAATTTTAGCAGATATATGTACAATTTAAATTGAGCAATACAAGAATTAAATGAAACATTAAGCCATAAATTATAATCCATACACGAAAAATTGAACTTCCAAATATAAGCTACCACAGTAAAAATAACTTCTATTTTTATATATTTGATATGTTGAAATTAAATAAAAAAAAAGATATGTTGAAATTTAAAACTTGTATACTTATTGTGGAGTAGGTCCGGAGTCTGTATGATGCCCATTGGACTAGAGTCCGTTCGATGGGTGGTTTCTACCGTCCGATTTACTTCAAGATCTGTGTGCATCACTTTAATATCCATGCGCACAGGTCTTGAAGTGGATCGGATGGTAGAAACCACCCATCGAACAGACTCTGATCCGATGGGCATCGGAAACCCCCCTCTCCCTTGTGGAGTAGAACTAGGGTGCTCCTAGGACTGGAGTACCAAATCTCTTTGTGCATTAGAATTAATTTAGAAACTTTTTAATTTTGATCACTTGACTTTATACTAAATTAATACGTAACTTTAAAATTTTCACATGTAGATGCATCACTCGTAAGATAGAAGGATTTCAACGATTTGAATTCGTCGTTCAAAGTTAATCCGATAAATTTTAGAATTAAGAGTACAAAAGAACTTGGTACTCCTAGGAGCATCCTAGTTCTACTCACTCATTGTGTGTCAAATATGTTCAAAGGTCTTCCAATTATATGACTAAAACAATGTCATCCACATTTAGATTCATTTGTGTTACTTTTTCATTAATTAAGACTTAATCCTGATGTCTGCTTCAAAAGATTTGAAAAGCGTGTTTCTAAATCCGAGCAGCTGTAACGTGGTGGGGCCCACTCGATCTAATGCCTCCTCGATCGTATATGTCACTTTTAGGATAAATATCCCTGTTATCCGACTCATTTATTAGAGGAACAGCAATTCACCACACAATGATTTATGAAGTTGTGACAGCAGAATTTTTGAAGAGAAGATAAACAGCTCCTGCCCCACACGGATTCTTACGGATGATTCAGATTTCAAATTTTAGTCAAAAAAAAAAAAAAAATTAAAGAAATCAAATTCATTATATTTTTTTTTCTATCAAATAGAATTGGTTGGTCCCATTAGAATACTTACTGGGACCACATTAATGATCAGTTCTAGTAGCGTCCGTTAAGTAAAATCTTATTTTTAGCAAAATTTTTTTTGCAAATGTCCGAGAACTAATAGAATGAAATTATTGATTCGTTTCTAATAAAAATCTTGAACTCCACACATTCTATTGTCTTTTTAATTTTTTCTCTTCCATCTTGACATTTATTGGAGAGAGGATAACATGGCTAACTGGTGGTCCGGTCTCATCATTTTTTTACATTTTATGCATAACAGTTAGTGGGGATAAATTGTGAAAATTAATAGAACCATATTAATTGCTAGTTTCATTGACCTCCTCTTTTTTATTGGGATCTAACTATTGATCGGTTCTATCTAAAAAATATTATTTCTAACAATTTTTTTTTTCTAGAAATAAAAAATCACAAAATCTTTCAACAAACAACGCACACGAGTCTGCATCTTCTGCATTAACTCAAAATAGCATCTTTTGAGTTTAATGCATCTAAGTTATCTGATTAGAATTAGAACTAATTTAGTCCATATCTATTACTCACGGATAGGGGTGGCTAAAAAGCTCGTAGCTCGTGGCTCGATCGTGACTCGCATTTGGCTCGCTCGCTAACAACTTGCTTGTTACTGGACTGAGCTATTAACGAACCAGCTCGCTACTCAGAATTAACGAGTTCAAGCTGGGGCTTAGCTTGCTCGCCGCTAGGCATCAATTTGTGAATTTGTGTATATTTTATTCTGTCAAGCTTGGTATAGCTCGGTTCAGCTCAATCTAAAAAGTTCGTAGAATTTTTTTTTTTTTTAAAATAAGGTCCAGCCAGACCCAGTGAGCTAGCTCGGGCTGGCTAGTCATGATTTTGAGCTAATATTTTAGCTCAGAAATTCTAGGTCCATCTCGTCCGGCTGTAGCTCGATTCAAAATTAATAAGTTGAGCTAAAGTCTAGCTCAAAATGAGCGAGCTGGTTGACACCCCTACCAGTCACGGAGCAAGTTGTTAGTGCAGAGGATAATAATTCCATCCACTTGCACTAAAATCTTGAAATTGATTCGAATTGAGTCGCATTGTAATCGTTTTCTCATTGGTAGTGATGTGATCCATATATGCTACTTTTAGAAAAGGGGCATGTACCCAATAACATTACAAGATATTTAATATGCATCCATTTGCCAATGTGTGAACCTTATCCAGTCGCCTCATTTTGGATTATACAGCTGCACTCATGTGCTCATGCCCATAGCAAAGTTTTATCTTTACTTTTTGTAATTAAAATACTACTTTAGAATAATAATTTACCTATAATTAGTACTAGTGGACGACACAGATAAAATAAGAAAAAAAAAATACTAGCTAGGTTTTATCGACAGGTTGTGTATGTAATATAGATGGGCTGATTTGCTTCGAGAATTAAAGAGAGTTTTATTTTTCGCTCATATTTTTATTTTTAAAGTTTAAATAGTCGATTCGAACTTTCCAACATGTTTTTCATATTAAAATGTGCTTGGAGACCAAATTTTATATTTTTTTGAAATTTTTTATTATTTTTTCAGAAATTTTGAAAATCATTACTTTACTGAATTTTTACATTTTCCATTTCCTTTTCCTTTACTTTTATATTTAATACTAAGAGTAGAACTAGGGTGCTCCTATTAACCAAGTCTATTTATGAACTCAACTTTAAAATATATCGGATTAGCTTCAAACGACAAATTCAAATGGTTAAAATCCTTCTATCTTACGAGTGATGCGTCTACATGTGAAAACTTTAAACTTTTGAATTAATTTAATATGAAATCAAGTGGTCAAAATTAGAAAATTTATAAATTAATTTGAACGCATTCATTTTTGGACACCTTTTGACCTCTCGACTTTATACTAACTTAATTTGAAAGTTTAAAATTTTCATATGTAGATACATCACTTGTAATATAGAATGATTTCAACAATTTGAATTTATCGTTAAAATCCAATTTATAGGTTTTAGAATTGAGTTCACCAATGAACTTGTGATGAACTTAGGAGCACCCTAGTTCTACTCTAATACTAAAACTACTACTTGGAGTAAATGATATGCACATTTATCTATGAAGTACTACACAGATAAAATAACAAAAAGAAAAGAAACATTAATTAGGCCTAATAGAAAGTTGTACATGGATATAATATATTTGTTTATCTCCTAA
The DNA here is from genome assembly GCA_964058825.1 of Carex arenaria. Classification (NCBI taxonomy): domain Eukaryota; kingdom Viridiplantae; phylum Streptophyta; class Magnoliopsida; order Poales; family Cyperaceae; genus Carex; species Carex arenaria. Next base: position 256,897 of record CAXKVW010000759.1, read on the forward strand.
GATTGTAAGCTAATGAAATCCAAAATGTGAAATTAATTAATACGTGAAATTCATTGACATTATAAATATATTAATTTAATTATTGTAAAGTTTTAAGTTCTTTCATGTGACTAGTTTTTATAAAAGTTTATTAGGGTGATAGTGACTTAAATTTAGCTGAAGGTTTATGGAGTGGTGCAGAGATGTTAAATGATTCTCAACGTCAAGATTTAAAATTTTTTTTACTTTACAGGAAATTAAGACTACTTTATTTAACTGTAATGCTTCTAAAGCACCAGGGCCAGATGGCCTTTCCTTTGCATTTTATCAAGCTTGTTGGGATTTGTCAAATCAGATTTATACAAACTGTTTGCTTCCTTTTATTTTCATGATCTTGATATTTCTAAATTAAACCTAGCTTATGTATGTCTAATCCTTAAGAAAGAAGTAGCACCTTCTATTTCTAACTATAGGCCTATTAGCCTAATTAATTGTAGCTTTAAGCTTATTACAAAGTTATTGGCTGATAGGTTAGCTAGGGTTATGGACTTTTTAATTGACGATACACAAACAGCTTTCATAAAAGATCGAAATATAATGGATAATGTTGTTGTTGCTACGGAGGTGTTACATCAGGTTAGGGTTACGAAAACAAAATGACTTCTTTTTAAGTTGGATTTCGAAAAGGCTTATGACCTCATTCATTGGGACTTTTTGTTGGAAGTTTTAAAAGCAAGAGGATTTGGAGAAACTTTTCAAAGATGGATTTATGAGATCTTGTCTGGTAGTCGAACTTGCATTAGTGTGAATGGCTCCTTAGGGGACTATTTTAGTTGTAAAAGAGGATTACGTCAAGGGGATCCTTTGTCCCCTTTTTATTTGATATTGTAGCAGACTCTTTAAATAAGATTTTAAGTAATGCTAAGCAGGCTGGCTATTTGAAAGGATTAGGTAATTTTGAAGGGGTTGGAGATATTTTAAATTTACATTTTGCAGACGATACCCTTTTGTTTTTAGAAGCCAAAGATAACATGGTTGAAGCCTTAAAATTCTTACTTTCTGGTTTTGAAAGCATGACTGGTCTTAGGATTAATTATCATAAAAGTGTGATGATTCCTCTAAATATAAGTGAAATGGAAAGTAATAGATTAGCAAATTGCTTTGGCTGTACTGTTTCTCAATTACCAATTACCTATTTGGGGGTTCCTATTCATTGGAAAACTATACCTATTGAGTGTTGGAATGTGTTGATAGATAAAATAGAAAAACGATTGCAAGGCTGGAATAGTAAGTTACTATCTATAGGGGTAGAGTTACTTTACTTAATTCTGTCATTTCCACTATTCCATTATACTGGTTAGCTATTTATAATATGCATGTAAAGATTAGGCACAGTATTGATAGGTTGCGGAGGAGGTTTCTTTGGTATAGGGGACATTCTGTTAGGAAAAAAAATCTCATTAGTTTCATGGCAAGAGGTATGTGCCGATAAAGATCAAGGGGGGCTAGGATTGATGAATCTAAAGACTATTAATTGCGCTTTATTAGCTAAGTGGTGGCATATATTTAATGACCCTGGGGTACATGGGAAATGGAAATGCATTTTAAAATCTAAGTATGGACAGTTAGGTATCACTACTACTATATCTGCTTTTTGGTACAGGCTGTGTAAGCATAAACATGTAGTGGACTTAGGTTTTAGAAAACAATTAGGTAATGGAGTGGATGTATTGTTTTGGATTGATAGATGGTTAGATGATTGTGCATTGTGTAATTTATACCCAAAATTATTTTCCATAGCAATAGATAAGAACATTTCAGTGGCTGACGCATGTGCTGAAGGTAATGTAAATTTGATATTTCAAAGACAATTAGTGGGAGATTTTAGGGATGAATGGATGACATTGAGGGATCAGTTAGGTAGTGTACATATTTTTAGAGATAGAAATGATAGACTTTTTTAGAGATGGGATGGTCAAGGTCGTTTTACGGTCCATTCGTTGTATAAGTGGTTGGAGTTTGGAGGAATTAGAAATCGAGATTACGATACTGTGTGGAAAGTCAAAATTCCTTTTAAGATTAAAATATTCCTTTGGTTAGTTAAGAAAAAAAGAGTATTTACTAGAGTGCATTTGAGTACAAGAGGATGGTAAGAGGATATATCTTGTGTGTTTTGTGGTGAACCTGAGACTGTGGATCATTTGTTTGTACAATGTCCTTTTATTCGAAGTATTTGGATTTGGATAGCTGAATTCAATAATTTTTCTTTTGATTGTACAACTACTGATGAATTATGGCTTATTGATAAAGATATTCCTTTGAAAGATAGGTTATTGATAGAATTACTTCGAGGGGTTGTGCTGTGGTCTGTTTGGATAGTTAGGAATAAGTTGTGTTTTCAAGGGATTAAAACAAATTCTAAGTTCGTAGGGGCTCAAATTATAGCATTGGAACATTATTGGGTGAAGAATAAAGGTTCTGGTTCGTTGTTGAAATTATATTTATTGTTACCTAATGATATAGATCAAATTGTGGTATATTCTGTGAATTTTCTATTGCAGGAAAGACAGATTGGGCAGGACGGGGTAATCAGGGGGTTGCTGCCTACAGGTGGATCCGCTCCAACCATACACCAAAGTGAAAGACTAGAAAATTTAGGGTAGCATTCATTTGAGTAGTTTGATTTTGGATAGTTTTTCTGATTCGGTTCATTAGATTGGTGTTGTGGTTGTATATTCTATTTTGTGATTCGCTCTTATGCTAGGGTACTAGATGGATGCTTTTTCTTTCGTTTCCTGGTTGTAATAACAGGTTCGGTACCAGTGGTTTGGTACTGAATTCTGAATTTGTTGGTTCTAGTAATAGAATCGGTGAGCTATGCTCACTTTTATAAAAAAAAAAGTTCTTTCATCAATGGTGAAAAATGCAATTTTTTGTTTGTATTTTTCATGTACATGAAACAAATATAGTAAAATTACACTAAGTGCCAAAATTAAGAAAAATATAATGATTTCTGAAAAGTATGAAACTAGAGATGCAAACAAGTCGAGCTCCATTATCAGACTTATTTATATTTATTCTCATGTTACCTATATATTTACTCTCATTGTAGATTATATTAATTTAATTACATAACAATTACTATTTAAAATTTGAAAAAAAAAATACATATTTAGCTTAAAACTAAGAATATTATGCTATATTAATTGGTCAAGTACTTTAAATTTTATAAAATAATTACATATCAAACATATTTGAATAATATAATCTATCATATATTATATAAGAAATTTTGTATAAAATTTGATATGAATATTTAAAGCGTATATATCATAATCTTAGATTTTGAAAAATGTCATTTCATCGTGTCCATATCTCAAGTCCAAAACAATTAATAGAAAAAAGAATAAAAACTAATAATTGATCTCTTAATGTTGTTTTACTCTAGTCTTAAATATTTATGAAATAATTGATACGATACGATATGAGCACATATATACAACAATAATCAGACACACTTCTTATTCCATTAAATAGAAATAAAAACAGAATACAAATTTGGCCATTTCAGGCATATGACATAAAGAGTAGGATTACATAGCAATAAAAACAGAAAGTACATAAAAATATGAGAAATTCCAAACGACACGAATTACAAATTAGTTTTTAAGTGGAGGGGGGCAGCCACGAAGATAATAAAACTCGCAGCCGGCGCGATCAGGTTTGATTTGATTTGGATCATCAAATTTGCCAGTGACACCTGACAGAGAAAAAATTAAAACAAAGATGAAGCAAACAGTGTATACTTTGAAAGTAGTAGATAAGATGAATATGAGTAAGTTTTTTTATTATTAGCTTGTCGGGTAAATGTTTGAGTAAGAGCTATTTTCTACCCGTTAACTATAATTTAACTATATTTTCAGAAGTTTACAGACTGCAGTGCTACCTTTAGCTTCCTTGTTGTTTGTTTCAGACGAATGATCAGCTGCTAACTCTGGAAGTAAGCTGCCTGTCACAAGCAGGAACATTGCAGCCAAGATAAGGAAGCGCTTAGGAGTCATCTCTCTCTCTCTCTTGAAACTTGAAAACTTGGCAGTGGCTCTTTCTCTCTGCTCTCGAAAGCTTGGTTTGTTTGCTTGAGGTTTGTCTGTCCTTTTATATATAAAAAAATGGTACGCTAAATGATTATAAAATAAAAACAGAATAGAATAGTATTATGCTAGGTTCATGCATGTCTTCATGCTCTAGTGGAAAAATCACAATCTGTGTTAGTTGTTTATGAATATCTGTATCGGACAAGGGGGCGACACAGATAACAGCGACACAGATTTTTGTGTCGATTAAACAACCGATACAGAAAAATATTTTTTGTGTCGGTTATATAATGACCTGATACAGTTTTGTAATTTCCATTTTATTTTATTTTCTTCCACATTTGTGTCGGTTATTTATTAACAACCGACACAAAATCCCTATCTGTGTCGGTTAATCATTAAAAACCGACACAACAACCCTATCTGTGTCGGTTAATCATTAACAACCGACACAAAAGCCTCTATCTGTGTCGGTCTGTAATAGGTAACCGACACAGATAGGTCCCGATCTAGTACAAAAATTATTTTCTGTATCGCATATTTTAACGAACCGACACAGATTTTATATTTTATTTTGAAATATTTTATTTTTATTTTTGGCCAGCTACCATATATATATATATTGTTGGCCTATATAAAAGCATGCATTCACACATCCTAAATTAGATTATGCACCTAAATTGAATTAGAACCCAAAATTAGTCTTACACATCCTAAATTGAATTAAAACCCTAAATTATTGTTACACATGACATCCTAAATTAAACTCAATTGTTTTTACAATTATCGCATCCTAATTAAATTGTTCTACTTGGATGGGTTATTTCTTTAATGAAAAAATTGACCCATATGTTTTGAATGCTATTGATCTCCGCATTAGTGTATACCGTCGCCACTTCAAATTCCTGTATTTTTTAAATGATGGAAAAATGCAATTAATTAATTATTTAATTAAATTTGGAGCAACTAAGGTTACGTTTGGAAGATATAAATGCATATGCACCTTCATGTTCGGAAAAGAATTGAGGAAGCGATTTATTATATCATACACATACAACATGACATAATAGGCGCATTCCCAACCGTCCTTTTGTTGCCGGCACTATATCACATATGAAAATATTAAAGAGTTAGCAATTTTCAGAAAATGGACTTTAGCAATTCATAATAAACCTAGGCAGCTGAAATAGAAAAAAAAAGGAGAACCCATGTCAATCTGAGGAAAATGCCCATCGGACTCAAACTGAGTTCGATGGGTTCGGTAACCGTCCAATTTGTTTTAAAATCTGTGCACGTGGCTTTAATATCCGTGCTTATTTTTTTAATAATCATGTGCACGGATCTTAAAGTAGATCTAATAGTAATGGAGCCCGTTGGATCCCAATTTGAGTCCGATGGACGTCGGACCAAACTGCTCTCCAATCTGAGAGTTACTAGGGCATGAGTCGGATTCCACTGACTTTGCCTTGCTGGAAAGAACAATTTTGTTCTATAAAAGTTAATAATAAAAAAAAAAAATAGAAAAAGTACAACATATTTTATTATTCTTAGAAAGATTAATATAAATTCTACTGGTTTTAATAATTAAAAATTTAAATTAGTAGAATTCCTACAGATTCTAACTCAGTTTTTTTTAAAATGACATATAGATGGATGGAATTTTTTAATTACATCTTTAATAGAAAATAAAAAGCTTTTAAGAAAATAGATGAAAATTTCCTACTACAACTAAATTTGAAGATACTTTATCTATTTTCTTAAATTATTTTTATATTAAACTAAAAATAAAAAAACTGGTTTTTATCGGAAGGAATTCTATCGATCAATACTTTTGAATTATTAGAATTGGTAAAATTCGTACCGATCTTTCTATAAATAAAAAATCTGATGCACTGTTTCTATTTCTCTCCTTTAATTTTATTAATTTCTATAAACAAAATTCCGCTGGAAAGAGTAGAAGCACTTTATTATAATTATTATAATAAAAATGATACGGACAGCTTGCGTATTCCTCACGTGTGTAATTGTGTATGAAGTGTAATATAGAAAGTTCATTTTAAGATAATAAATATAAAATTAACAATATAATCGTGATAGATTAAATACCTGACCTAGCTACTGATCAGAATGTTCAGCCAGCATTAATTAATTCTTTAGCTGGTCTTAAACACTGGCTTATTTAGAAATAATCAGATTCAATTTCTTCATAATGTTTTTTATTTATATATGGAGAGAGATTGGCTAACATGTTTTGAGAATTAAAGATGATGTTTTACTTCGCGCTTATATCTTCATTTTCGAAGTTTAAATAGTTGATTCGAATCTTCTAATATGTTCTTCATATTGAAATGGTCTTGGAGACCAAATTTTACATTTCTTGGAAAAATTTTTGCTATTTTTTTTCAGAATTTTTGAAAATCACAACTTTTCATTAAATAAAAAAAATAAAAAAAATTCAGCAAAGCAATAATTTTCAAAAATTCTGAAAAAAAAGTAAAAAATTAAAAAAAAATGTAAATTTGTTCTTCAAGCACATTTCAATATGAAGAACATGTTGGAAAGTTCGAATTGACTATTTGAACTTTACAACTGAAGATACGAGCGCGAAGTAAAACTTCCTCTTTAATTCTCAAAACAAGTTAGCCCATCTCATATATATATATAGAGAGAGATCTACCTACACATTTTTTTGTGACACCAAATTACACCATCCATTTTTAAAGTTTTCAAAGTCCAAATAGTCGATCCGAACCGTTCAACATAATCGCCATATTAAAATGTGCTTGGAGACCAAATTTTATGTTTTATGCTATTTTTCACTATTTATTAAGTATTTTACAAAATTGTTGTTTTCAGATCAAAGAATTTTTGCACCCATCTTAATAAATAGTAAAAAAAATTGAGAAAATGTAAAATTTAATCTGCAAGCACATTTTAATATATCCATCACGTTGAATGGTTTGGATTGACTGTTTGAACTTAAAAAATATAGAGTGTAATTTGGTGTCACCAAAAAATGGTGTAAGTTGATCCCTCCTCTATATATATATATATATAGAGTCCGGCTATGCTTAAAACGTTTGTTCCTGGGCTCAGGAACAAACGGTTCGGTTCTCCAATTTTCAAAGTCCAAACGGTCGATCTAAACCGACAGATGTTTAATCTATATTAAAATGTGCTTGGAGACAAAATTTTACATTTTTTGGAATTTTTTTACTATTTATTAAGATGGTTTGAAAATCGCTGTTTTCAATGGTGCAGAATTTTAATAAAAACAGCAATTTTCAAACCATCTTAATAAATAGTAAAAAAATTCCAAAAAATATAAAATTTGGTCTCCAAGCACATTTTAATATAGATTAAACATCTGTCGGTTTGGATCAACCGTTTGGACTTTGAAAATTGGAGAACCGAACCGTTTGTTCCTGAGCCCAGGAACAAACGTTTTGAGCATAGCCGGACTCTATATATATATATATATATATATATATATATATATATATATATATATATATATATATATATGAGTGAACCTATGGTACTATGCATATCACGAGTTGATTCGTAATATGGGTCAATATTTCCTTTTTCAAAATCTCAATGGTCGATCTGAACCGTTCTGCATGATCCCCATATGTATATCTACTTACGGACCAAATTTTATACTTTTTAGAAAATTTTTACTATTTTTTAAGATAGGTAAAAAATCACTTGATCTGAAAATTCTGGACAATCCAAAAACTGTGATTTTCTACCTATCTTAAAAAATAGTAAAAAAATTCTAAAAAATATAAAACTTGGTCTGCAAGTACATATTCATATGAAAATTATTTTGAACGATTTGAGTCGACCGTTAGAATTTCGAAAACAAAAATATTAATCCGTATTACGAACTAAATCGTGATATGCATATTACCATAGACTCACTCTATATATACACATAGTTTTGTCGAGAAAGAGATATGATGGAATTATTTTAATGAATTAGAAGAAACCAAATTATTAATCTGTTTTTTTTTTTTTCTAATAAACTGAAATAATAATTTGATTCCTTAACTCTAAGAAACTACACACTTCTCTACCACATGAAATTCTTTCCTATCCCCTTTTCATTAATGAAAGCAATGTTTAGATTCCTTCAATTTTCGAATTTTTCGTAATCATCACTACATCACTACATGTACATCTGAATGTATACTTTAAGAGCGTGTTTGGCTGCACAGCGGGCAAAAATGGACACAGAAGCTGATTTTTACTGTTCACATGAAAAAAAATGAAATTTTTTTTGGAGAGTCACCAGACAAAGGAACCGAAATATTTATACGGTTTCTTTAGAAAATGTCTAAGACACCCGATTACATTTGTGACTTCAAAAAAATTATAATTTATCTCCTTTCCAACAATACATTTATTATATTTCTGAAAACATTATATTATGCAATTTCTTAATAGCCCAAATATTGATTTTCATTCATTATATATTTATATGCCCGTGTTTCCAGACCTCAACAGCATCAAGAAATTGGTTATAAAATTGCTAGTCTAGTCGCCATTGTGTCAGTAGTGTCATGGCAAATTGGCAATAGCCGCCTATGTAGACTTTATTCAACACCAACCATGTGACAAAATGGATTACTATTATTTTGAGCGGTGTCAGCTTTTTTTAATACATACTTGCAAAAGATATTAGTACCGTACTAGTTTTTGAAAATTGGTAAAATTGATAAAATTGACAAAATTAGACACCAAATGAGCACGTATATTAAAGTGAGCTGCACGAATCTTAAAGAGAATTGGACGGTTATAGAGCCCATTGAACTCAGTTTGAGTCCGATAGACATCGGACCCAAATTGCTCTCTTGGCTGACATGACTGAGTCACTGAGCCAGTAAATAAACATATAAATAAATTAGAAACCTCCATCGTATATATACTCCAAACGGGCTCTCACTTGTTAATGTTTTGGGCCTTGATTGACATTTAGGGCCGAGAGTATTTTTGTGCATGTTGGAATTCAAGAAAAAACGAGCCGAGTTTGAACTAGCTTATAGTTTACTTGAAGCGAACCACAAAATTTTCTTACATTTCCTACTTGAAATTATTCATTATGAAAGGATCTCAAACCCTATATAGTATTTTGCTGGCCAACGCTCCGCCAGCAATAGGGGTGGCAAAAGAGCTTGTAGTTTGTTGCTCACTTATAACTCATATTTGACTCGTTCGCTAACAATTTGTTTATTACATGATTGAGGTGTTAACGAGCGAGCTCGTTAGTACACTACTACAGAAATAGTCATCCTACACCGCACATTGTACACGAATTTGGCAATTTTACATGAAAACTGTGTACCAAATAAGATTTTTTGAAATGCCGAAATATCTGTGAGAATCCTACACGGATATCTATTAAAAAATCGGTGTAGAATTGTTTGGAAAAAGACCTATAGAAAGGTAGGAATTGTATACGGACATTTCATTAAAAAGCAGTGTAGGAATAGTTAGAGAGCTACACGGATTTTTATTAAAAAAAACTCCGTGTGGAAGGGTTATTGTACATGGATTATTGTTTAAATAACAATGTAGAAAGCCTTGAGAGAGCTACATGGATTTATAGTAAAAAATTCGTGTAGAAAGGTCTTTGTAGGGTTTTGGTTATGTAAAAGGCATTCTCTTTCCAGCACCGTTTTGATTCATAATACTCTCTCTCTGTATTAAATATTGGTCTGATTTCTGCGCACAGCACAACTGAGATCTGAGATTTTTGAAGTTGTTATTTTCTCCTCTCTATCTTGCTAAGGTTAATCATGTACATATATATTTCTTTTTTCTTTTGTATCTTGATTCTAAGCAAAGAATTTGGAAGCAATTTTTTTTTGTAAAGAAATTTCCAAATTTAATTTGCAATTATTTTGTTGTTGTGTAAATCTGATAAATCTAAATACGAATTTGTTTTTTAAAATGTATTTAATTGCACTGTTTTGGAGATTTTTCTTTATACATCTTTTGGAGATGCATTGCAAAACAGCGAAAGCAACCATAATTTTTTAATACTTTCAGATTATACGAAATCCAATGACTAAATGAACTTGGTATTGTGTTGCCACTGGGATTTGAACTTGGGTCATGTGGAATAGGAGACAAAAGCCTTACCACTACACTACAATGAATTTGATGTTATTATGTTGATAATATACTATATATACTACAAAACAATATTATTTCTAGAACAGATTTTTAATCTAATTTTTTTTCTACTTAAGCACCCACCTCTCTAAGGTAAATAATTAAGTACCATTTCTACTTAAACAAAATCCAAATATATTCACCCCTTCTATGTTGTTACTAGACCTAGAACTGACAGGGACCAAAATACAAAAATTCACCAAAATGCATTGTTACTAACTAATGGAAAAATATTCACCTCTTCTTCTTACACCATGGAGTAGCTCGACAGATGTTAGATATATGTGGGCAAGATGCAATTAGAATTTTGTAACGCTCAACATAGATTTGTATAACTTTGTATAATGTAGTGTACATGAATATATTTTTAATGATCTTCTAAAATTTGGAATTCTCTGGATTTTAAATTGCTTCCTCTGTTTTGCTATCTAAAAACACAGAAATACTAGCTAGCAAAACTGGAGGCTAGCCAAAAAAAAAGAGGAAAAAAAAGACAATTCTACACGGATATTTAACTAAAGTCCGTGTAGGAAGAGATATCCATAAAATAATAATATACGCAAAGCTTCCTACATAGATTATTTAATAAAAGTCCATGTAGGATTGTTTTCTACATGGATATTTATCAAATAATCCGTGTAGAAAGCTATTCTTACACGGATTTTTAGGTAAAATATCCATGTATGATGGTTAAGAGAGTTACACGGATATTTAGATAAATATCCGTGTAGGAAGAGTAATTATACATGGATATTTGGTAAATATCCGTGTAGCTCGGTTATATGTAGAGTGACAGTGGGAGGTCTTCATACACGGCTATTTATGAAATAATCAGTGTAGGATTCGTTATAATCCTACATGGGTAAATATCCGTGTATAATAATTTGCTGATTCCTACACCCTCACATCCTACATAGAAGGAAATCCGTGTAGCTCCTCCATTTATGTCCGTGTACAATCTGTTTTTCTGTAGTAGTGCTAGTTTGGTTATAATTATCGAGTTCAAGTTCGTGTCTATATTGCTCGCCTGCTGGCGAGCTAGCTCGATTAGGCATCCATTTGTGTGCATTTTATACTATCTAGCTTGGTTCAACTCGGTTCAGTTTGGTCCAAAAAAAATATTTTCTTCTTTAAACAAGATTCAGCTAGACCTAACGAGCCAGCTCGTTAGCTCGCAAGTTAGCTCAATCCAGATCATGACAATTTCAGACTGAAATTTCAGCTCAGACCTCTAAAGTTAACTCGCTCGTGACTCAGATGAGCTAGCTTGTGACGAGTTCAAGCTAAATCTAGCTCGTAACGAGCCATCTCGTCGCCACCCTTAGCCAGAAATGATAACATATATTAATTTTTCTTCGCTAAACTTTATATAACCCTATTTTGAATAATATCATCTTTTCTTATTCTTATAAAATAATAAATTGATATGAACATTTAAAGCGTATTATATTCTTATTTTTTTTTTTTAAATGTCGTTTCATCATATCCATATCGTTCCATATCTAAAGTCCACCACAATTAATATAAAAAAATAACAATAATTCTCTTAATATTGTTTTATTCTAGTCTTGATATTTACGAAACTTTATACGATAAAAGAACAAACAACAATTAATACTATGACACACTCCTTATTCCATTAAATAGCAGTAAAAACAGTAAGCACATAAAATAGCTTAAACTCGAGACGACACAAATTCAAACTAGTTTTTTTTCTCATCGCCGCAGCAACGAACATTATATTTATCGCACAGGCATGCCGGTTGAATTTCTCTTGGATCGTCAAATTTGCCTGTCACACCTGACATAGAAACTGTAATGAATGAAACCCTGAATAACAATAGAAAGCAATATATATGACATCTTAAGTGCGTACATAATAGTATAATTATACCATTTACAAAGTTTGGGTAATTAACGAATAATAGAAGTCATTACTATATATATGTGTGTGTGTGTGTCTGTGTGTGTATATATATATAATTTCTAATAATTGGTGGGTTTTAATGCATTGGCCTTATTAACTTTTCTCAAGAAATAAAATAAATATATTAAATCCATGAAACTTAATTTATGCATAGTTAAGATAGCGATTCAAAAGTGTCTCACACACACAGATATATAAATATGCTAACTTGCTTTGAGAATTAAAGATAGTGTTTTATTTTTCACTTATATATTCAATTTTAAAGTTCAAATAGTAGATTCGAATATTCTAACATGATCTTCATATTAAAATGTGCTTGGAGTCCAAATTTTATATTTTTTGGATATTGTTTTTACTATTTTTCGGTTTTTTGAAAATTAGTGTTTTTCTGAAGTTTATATTATTCTTTTATTTAATGAAAAGCTGTGATTTTCAAAAATTCTAAAAATTAGTAAAAAGTTCTAAAATAATTTAAAATTTGATCTCCAAGGACATTTTAATATGAAGATCATGTTGGAAGGTTCAAATCGACTATCTGATTTATTTAATGAAGATCATTTTAATATGAAGATCATGGGGGGGGGGGGGGGGGGGGGGGAGCCATACTCTAAACAAAAACAGCAGGGCCTTTAGGGAATTTATTTTTGAGGCGCAACTGGTGGATCTCGGCTTTAAAGGTCCTGCATATACTTGGACTAATAGACAGAATGCATCCAGTGCCATCTTTGAGAGACTTGACCGAGTTATTGTCTCTCCTCAGTGGTGCCGTGCCTATCCGCAAGCTATCGTCAACCACCTTCCTAGAATCCACTCGGACCATGCCCCAATTCTTTTAAGAACAAAAATGAAACCGTACAAACCAACACGGTTCAAAGTTGAAAACTGGTGGTTCGGTACTGGTGGGTTCCAAGAAGTGTGTGAACAGAAATGGCTACAGACAGAGGGGCAAACTTGGGAGGAAAGAATTGATACAGTAAGGAGTGGAATTCAGGGATGGGCCAGGGAACAGCCGAGCCCACAGAATAGACTGAGGGACTTGCAACAACACATTTTACAAGTCCAAATGGTACACCCGAGTAGGCAAGACACGGGGGCCGAGGCCATGTTACTGGAACAATTTGACAAAGCTGAGCGGGACCTAGAGGAGTATTGGCGGCAAAGATCGAGAACACAATGGCATTTTGAGGGGGACAGAAACACGGCATTCTATCACACAATTGCAACAACACGAAAGAGGGTTAACCTAATCTCACACATTCAAAGAGAGGATGGTTCGTTTGCTTCAGATGAGACCCAGATAAGAAGAATTTTTGTTCAGTATTATAAGGACCTATACTGTGGAGGCCAAGGAGTTCCAGTAGGCCAAGTAGAGGATTTTTTCCAAAAATTCCAAGGAATGGATGTGAGGCGGATCCCTGACTCAAGTCATGCAACACTAACCAGGGCACCAAGAGAGGAGGAAATCAAAGCTACTTTATTCCAGATGGGCCCAGACAAGGCGCCTGGACCCGATGGCATAACAGCTCGCTTTTTGCAAAATCAGTGGCCTCTAATGGCGAAGGAAATCACAAGGGCAATGCAGGGAGTTTTCACCACATCCAAAACCCCAACACAGTGGCTCAAAAGCAACATCATCCTCATACCTAAGTGTGAGGAACCAATGAAACCGAAGGACTACCGCCCGATCACCATTGGAAACATTGTATACCGACTGCTCATGAAACTCATCGCCAACAGACTACAACCCCACATAAATGCCATAGTCTCCAACAACCAGACAGCTTTCATAAAGAATAGGAACATTACCGATAATACCATCCTAGTGCGAGAAATCTTGCACTCATTCCAATCGAGGGGGTACAAAGAGAAGGCCTTTCTCTTCAAGGCGGACATTGGCAAGGCCTTCGATACCATACAGTGGCCATTCCTGTTTAGAGCACTCAAGGCAGTCAACATTCCAACTCGAACAATAGAACTCATAGCCTCATGTTTGAGTTCAAGTCGGGTAACTGTGCTCATAAACGGAAGTGGACAGGGGTTCATTTCTCCAACCCGGGGCCTACGCCAAGGCTGCCCACTATCGCCATACCTCTTCATCATCGCGATGGAGTTTCTAACAAAGTTGTTTCATGTACAGGTACAGCAAGGGCTAATCAAGGGCATCCGTTTGGCACGTTCGGCACCACCGATAACGCATGTGCTTTACGCGGATGACCTCATGGTGGCCGGACTAGCAGAAATGGAAGAGGTCAGAGAGTTGCAGCAGGTGTTTGAGACATTTGCTTGTGTATCGGGACTCAAGGTCAACCCAGACAAGTCTAAAATCTGGTTCAGTAGCTGTTGTCAGGAGGACTGCAGAATGGCCATTCTCACAGAACTGCAAGCTGAATTGGCAGAAGGGGCGGAAAAATACCTGGGGGTATTCATCAGTAATGAGGGGCGGAGGCAGGATCTGACACATAACCTGCTCATTGAAAGAATGTACTCAAAACTGTCTGGGTGGCGCATAGGAATGTTATCCTTTGCAGGGAGAGTTGCACTTCTAAAATCGGTCCTAGTCTCCTTACCGGTTTACTTTATGACAGTGGCAGCTCTACCCACCAGAACAATCAATCAGATGAACCAAATTGCTAGGAAATTCATGTGGGGAAAAACAGGAGCAGATAGATATCTCTCTTTGATTGCCTGGCACAAGATCTGTAGGGAGGTTGAAGAAGGAGGTTTAGGCATCCGGGATTTTCGGATCTTCAATCAAGCTCTGCTCATAAAAATTGTTTGGCAAATTGCAGCAGGGGCGGATAAGGTCTGGGTACCTATAATGAGAGCAAAGTATTTTCCTAGAGGGAGTTTTTTGGCAGTTTCAAGCACGAGAAATTCGAGCCTGCTTTGGAAGGCAATTCAGAACCTAAAGCCGTTGATTAAGGACCAATTACAATGGCACGTGGGTGATGGATCGCGCATTGCAGCGTTAAATGAACCATGGTACACGAGGTGGGAAATACATAGGGGTCTGACAGTCGCAAAACTGAAATTGACGGTGGCCGACCTCTTTGATAGCCACTCGGATACATGGAACACCACCCTAATTAGAGAGATCATGGGTCCACAGGAAGAGCAGGCAATACTTCAAGTAGCTAAGAAGCCAGAAATGAGGCCACTTATTCAGGACAGGCTGATATGGGACAGGGGTAAAAGTGGCACTTACAATACAAAGGAGGGATACAAGGAGCTGGTTAGACAAGGGATGATACCAATACAGTACAGTGAGAGCAGACTAAAGGCCTGGAACAGAATCTGGCAGTGGAAGGGGCTAATTCCAAGGGTGAGGTTCTTCCTGTGGAAGGCGGTTCATGGGGGACTGCCCACTGCGTCAGAACTACATAGGAGAATCCGGACAATTATACCGGTATGTCCGCGGTGCGGTACAGAAAATGAATTCTTGAATCATTTGCTCTTCTTCTGTGATAGATCAAGGGTAACATGGTTCGGGTCTGAACTGGCACTGCGGGTTGACCATATTCACATGGATTTTACACAAGCCCTACTAGACTTGACGAACAACATGGATGAGGATTTCGTTACAGTTCTATGTAATTTGATGTGGTGTATTTGGAAGGCAAGAAATGTTGAAATATTTGAGGGTAAGAAGGTCTCACCACAGGACACAATAAGACAGGCAAAAAGAATGGAATACTCACACAGTACTGGGGCACAAAATGCGAGGCAGAGGAATGTAACAATCACTGAACTGATGCACATTCCCGGTGATCACAGTGTTCTATTAACTGATGCATCATGGGATAACACAAAAAAGGCAGGATGGGGGATGGTGGCGTATGACCAACAGGGGCAATTCCGGTATGCGATGATGGAGCCCATGTATGCAAAGGACCCATTGACGGCCGAGGCAATGGCACTACAAATGACCTTGTCACAGTGTCAGAGGCCACAAAGGTTTATTTGCACGGAAAGGATCACCATAATATCTGATTGTCAGGTCTTGGTCCGGCATGTCACTGAAGGAAACATAGATGGTCTAACATCATGGAGCGCTGCGATACCAGTGGGAGGATGCATCAGATTGTTACAATCAATGGAAGGGCGGGTATCAGTTAGGTACATGGCAAGAGAAGCGGTACAGGGCCCTCATTACTTGGCCAACTGGGCAAGGAAAAAACAGGAGGCAAATGCGGCAAGTCAGATCCAAGGAATGCAATGGATGTCACAAGTTGCGCAAGTCTTGGATACCAGCATGTTTACTTACTGAAATACTGCTGGTGGAACTACTAATCTGAGGAATTATATGAGCCTAAACAATAGTAGTGATGTTATTTAGTCTTTAATCTCTTTTCTAGTTAGTCTTTAATCTTTTCTTAGATAGTTAAATTTAATCTTGTACCGTTGTTAAATTCTTAGGAGTAAGGATAACAATAATTGTAACTTGTAAGACTCTTCTGAGATTTCTTTTAATTAATATCAGCGCCTAAGGGCTTTCACCTCAAAAAAAAAGACTATCTGAACTTTGAAAATAAAAATATGAGTGGAAAGTAAAACACCCTATTTAATTTTCAAAGTTAACCCATCTATATATATAGTATGGCTAATGCGCTTCCTATAGTATATTAACAATATGCTTCTGGTTTTCAAAATCTATCGCGTCAGCTTTAAATAACAAATCCAAACCGTTCAAACCAACCTTTGATGAGAGCTTTGTTTCCAAATTGATATTTAATTTGGAAAAGAGCAAACCCATTACTGGTATGTTTTCATCTTGTTTACAAGTTTTTACGAAATATATACTGCTTACAGATAATCATTGCTAGTTATCAAATATAAATAATTTAATTATATTGATGGTAAGTTTACCTTTACCAACTGCTATGTTAGTTTTGGCTTCCTTGTTGTTTGTTTCAGACGAATGATCAGCCGCTAATAATTCTGGAAGTAAGCTGCTTGCCACAAGCAGAAACATTGCAGCCAAGATTAGGATGCGCTTAGGAGTCATCTCTATCTCTCTCTCTCTTGGAACTTGAAAACTTGGCAGTGACTCTTGCTCTCTGATCTCAAAAGCTTGGTTTGTTTGTTTACGGTCTGTCTGTCCCTTTATATATGGAAAAATGGTACGCTAAATGAATATAAAATAAATATAGATAGTTAGGGATCCGTATCCTCCCATGCCGGGTACCTGGCTCAAACAAATTGAAAAACGAAGAGCGCAGGGAGCCAGCATTATTTGTACTTTGAGATTTGTGCCAACTTAAAATAATGTTTTTGGACCGTCCATTTCAATTGTCCTCAGTCAGGTAACCTAGATGTGAATTCATTATGCTAGGCAGTGTAGTAAAATTTGGTCTATTCGGCTGAATATTGCTATTCGGTTACAATCTGAATAGAAAATCTATATTCGGTCCGAATATGAAGTTTAGAGCATATTACCGGTTTAGAGTATATTAATAGTGATAAAAAATACTAGTTTGAAGTATATTAACAATGATTTATACCATATATTACTGGTTTAGAGTATATTAACAATGAAAAAAATACCGGTTTAGAGTATATATTATTTTTAGAGATACAAAGCTGAGGAGACAAGAATTTTTGTATATTGAAAAGTTGTATATTTTTTTTCTGTTACAGTGGCTATATATATCTTACAAGGTCAATATGACCGTTAGAATTATATCCCTTCTTGCTACAATAAGCTATTTAAGTTCTTTTGTACATTTTGCATATAAGCCCTTGATATATTATTTCTAAGATTATTATTCAACACCCCCCTCAAGCTAGAATTATAAATATCGAGTAATCCTAGTTTGTTTGTGATTTCTTCAAACGACTTTGGATCTAATCCTTTTGTGAACACATCCGCTAGTTGATCTTCACTTCGAACAAACGGTGTTTCTATTTCCTTGGCTTAGATCTTCTCTCTAATAAAATGACAATCAACTTCTATGTGTTTGGTCCGTTCGTGAAATATGGAATTTTGAGCAATGTGACGTGCGGAGTTGTTGTCATAATACATTTTCATGGGTTGATCAACATTGATTTTCATGTCTTTGAGCAATTGCTTGAGCCATATCAATTCGCTTGCGGTTGATGCCATAGCTCGATACTCCACTTCAGCACTTGATCGTGCCACGACATTTTGTTTTTTGCTTTTCCATGTGACTAAATTTCCACCTACAAATGTGCAAAAACCGATGGTAGATTTTCTATCAAAGCTACCGGCCCAATCTGCACCGGAATAGCCACATATTACATTAGAATTATTATTCTTCATCCAAATGCCCTTTCCGGGATTTCTTTTTAAATTTCTCAAAATTCTATTTACGGCCTCTAAATGTGGTGTTCTTGGTGAATGTATAAATTTACTAATTTGACTTACGGAAAAAAAAAATCCAGACGGGTTACCTTGAGGTAAATTAATTTTTCTACAAGTCTTTAAAATTAGTTTATATTTTTTAAAGATTCACCATCCTCGGTATTTAGTTCATATTTATTATCTATTGGTGTAGAGGCCGGTTTACAACGTAATTTACCGGTTTCTTTTTAATAAATCCAAGGTATATTTCTTTTGTCAAATTAATAGACCTTTGTTTGAAAATGCTATTTCTATTCCTAGAAAATATTTTAAATATCCTAAATCTTTAATATCAAAATTTTCTTTTAATTGGAATTTAATTTTTCTAATTGCTTCTAAATTGTTTCCGGTAATTATTAAATCATCTACATATACTAAAACAAGAATTCTATTTTTTTCCTTAACTTTTGGTAAACAAGGAGTGATCGGCATTGCTAATTTTAAACTTGCAAGAAATTAAATATTGATATAGTTTGCCATACCATGCTCTTGGAGATTGCTTAAGTTCATAAATTGATTTTTTTTAACCTACAAACAAGGTTAGTATTTTTTTTTTTCTTTTACTTGACCCGGTGGAAGAGTCATATAAACTTCTTCTTCAAATGTTCCTTGAAAAAAATGCATTTTTTATATCCATTTGATATAAATTTCATTCATTATTTACGGCAATGGAAAATAACACCCTAACGGTATTCATTTTTGCAACCGGTGCAAAAGTTATGTTATAATCTATTCCATATGTTTGTGTAAATACTTTGGTTACTAACCTTGCCTTGTACCATTCTATGGTGCCATTACAATTGTATTTAATTTTGTAAATCCATTTGCACCCAATGAGTTTCTTATTTTTTGGTAATGGAACTATTACCCATGTTTCATTTTTTTCTAGAGTTCATGACTTTATCCCAAGTTGAATTTTGAATGGCCTCTTGATAATTTTTTGGTTCTATTTTTTTTTTTTATGGAGGTAAGTAAAGCTTGGTATGAAGGCAAATTTTTTTCATATGAAACAAAATTTTGTATAGGATATTGGACGGTATAAGTAATATAGTCTCTAAGTTTAGTTGATGGTTGTGATACACTAGTTGTCCGTCTAAGCCCCGGATTATTCTCTACTTCGGTTTCATTTGTGTCATCATTATTATCATTAATTTCTTCTTCAACATCACTTGTTTCATTTTCTTCTAATTTATTTTGTGCAATATAGGGTGTTACCGAATTTATTCTTTCAATTTGGATTTGATTAGGCTCTTGAATCTCTCCTAATTTTTTTTTAAATATGGCTCATTTTCAAAAAAATACCACATTTCTAGAAATAAATAATTTTTTATTAATAGGATCATAGCATTTGTACCCTTTTTTAAATGGTGAATACCCTAAGAAAATAGTTTTTGTTGATAGAAAATCTAGCATATCTTTTCTTTTAATGTGTACAAAACTTGTACATCCAAATATTTTTAAATGATCAAAGGTGATTTTTTGTTGATAAAGAATTTCTAATGGAATTTTATTTTCTAACTTTGAACTCGGTAATCTATTAATTAGATGTGTAGCGCAAAGTATGGCATCCGACCAATATATTTTGGGGACATTACTTTGGAATATCAAAGTTCTTGTCATTTTCAACAAATGTCTATTTTTTCTTTCTGACACTCTGTTTTGCTCGAGTGTATTAATGAAAGTGGTTTGGTGTACAATTCTTTTTTCTTTAAAAAATGTTTCAAAATTTTTGTTTATAAATTCCGTTCCGTTATCCGACCTAAATATTTTTAATTTGGCATTAAATTGATTTTCTATGAAACAAAAAATTCTTTGAAACTACTAAACACTTCATTTTTTGACTTAAGTAAATATACCCAGGTGGTTTTTGAAAAATCATCAATAAAAATAACAAAATATTTAAATCCATTGTATGAGTCAATCGGGGCCAGTCCCCATACATCCGAATGAATTAAATCAAATATAGCTTCACTTTTACTATTGGAATGAGAAAAATGAAGTTCTGTTTGTTTTGCGAACTTACAAACTTCACAATTAACATAATTAAAATTTTTACAATCCAAAATATAATTTAAAACTTTGTCGGAGGAATGCCCAAATCTTCTATGCCATAGTCCATTATCGATGGATTTAGCGGAAGCACAAAAATAATTTTTTGAGTTCAAAAAGTAGTGTCCATTTTTAAGAAATCCTTCACCAATCTTCGTCCTGGTTTCTCGGTCCTGAAATACAATATTTTTACAAGAAAAAATCACGTCGCAATTTAATTCTTTTGTTAATTTTTGAACCAAAAGTAAGTTTATAGGAAACGTATCTAGGTATAACACATTAAATATTTTTTTGTTGCAAAATATAGTTTCACCTATACCATTTATTTTAGCCTTCATACCGTTTGTTATCAAGACAAATTAGTCATTTTTGGTCATATCTAAATTTTTTAGAAGTGCTTGATTGCCAAACATATGGTCTGTAGCACCACTATCAATAATTGTTTTATCTAACAATTTTTTTTTTTTTGAGTATGAAGAGATACCAGAAAATCTAGACTGATTTTGCTGAGTCAGCAGCACAGACATCTGCTGAATTAGCGACTGCTGTTGATCCGCTGCATGAGCTAACCCATTTCGGCCAGATCCTGACCCGCCAACGAAATAACTGTAGTTATTAATTTGAGCCGGTTCATGAATTATGTTTTTGGGTGCGGTCTGGGGTCCACGCGGCTCACAGCGCCCATGTACTTCATTTTACCCACGCGGCTCACAGCACCCATGCATTTCAATGGAATTATTTCCAGCAAATGAAGTATGGTTCCGTGAAATAGCCTCCTCTTTCCTTTTCTTTTGTCTTCTCTCCATTCCAGTCTCCTCTGCCTTCTTACACCATGTACAATATTTCTTGATTTCACTGTTATTTGAATGATTTTGGGATCTAGGGTTTTGGCCGGATTTGAGAAAATTAAATTTTTTTTACTGCTAAGAAGTCATAAGTCTCGTGTCCCTCTTTAGAAAAAGAAAATAAAGTAAAATGCAATAAAGTAAATTGGAGGTTGTTCTAACAAATTCTAATTTTTGGGTTCAATATCTGAAAGAGAAGAGTTTTAAACAATTAAAGTAAACAAAGGAAAGAAAAAATGGTTTGCTTTCAAGTTAAGGAGATCTAGGGGCATTCGGTCTACAATTCCTTGATAATTTTATCTAATCGGTTTTTGTTTAATTTCATGTATGATTTGACGACGTTTCTAACCTAATATGTTAAGAAGGGTCACTTTCGTAAATTAATAATGTGTCTAGATAATTCAGACTTTACGATTAAGTCCCTCACTCTAGCTATCTAGGTTATGAAACTCTTGTTAGTCTCTCCTCTCCTCAAATATTAGTACTTCACAATTAAGTTCATCATACCAATATCTGATTTAATTTGAGATGTCCTAATTAGGTTTGACTTCACTGTTAAGTCCTTTCTCAAATTCCTAATTTTAATTTCTGTAGTTCCGGCTTAGATTATAAATTAGTTAAATCCTAATCCAAACCTAAGGTATTTGCATTCATAATTTGGTACTATCCTATTGATTCTAGTCAATTTTGGTTATTTCGAATCCAAAACGGGATAACTACAACTCAAGTATTAATTATGTAACTAACGCAAATGATAAATCACAGAATTAACAATCAAATCTCAATAAACAATTATAATAAAAATAAATAACTGAATAAGATAAAATTAAACAAGTTCATGCATTGATCTAAACCCCTAGAGAGAGATCTACTCCCTCTTGGAGAGATATATTACAAAGTTTGACAAAATAAGAAGAAATGAAATAAAGAAATGATTACACCCTTTAAAAATTTCGAACTTACCGAAATCTTGCTTGGATCTTTTTCTCCTTCCTTGAAAAGCTTTGGGAACTCCAAGAATTTCTGTAGGTTGATCACCAAATCTTATGGAAATGGGCATGCACCAAGGGGGTAGAGAGAGAGAGATTGATTGATAGATGGATGGAGATATCTCCCTTAAATAGCCTATTCTATCCCCTTTTAAAAATTGGCGCGCGTCCAGAAATCATTCTAAGTACTTATTTTGGCCGTATCGGAATCTGTGCGTCCGCACTGGTCTCTGGAAGGTCGCATTTTGGTTTTTTTTTTTTTACCATTTTCTGCAATTTAAAACAAGCAAATGTAGTAACTTGATTCTATGTATAATTTAAGACATTTATATATCAAAATACAACCTATTTAGAGTATTTTATGCCTATCAAGATGAAAAAGACCACAAGACCCAAGAGGTGTCGGATTCAACAACGGACTTTGCTTTACTGGAAAAAGTAGATCCATTTTATCATATTAAAAAGGTTACAACGGCTTGCATTTTTCGAATGAGATCATTTTCCTAATAAAAATATTGTTACAACGACTTGTATTTTTGGAATGAGGTCATTGTTATATTAAAAATGTTACAACGGCTTGCATTTTTTAAATGAGGTCATTTTCTTAATAAAAATGTTACAACAGCTTGCATGTTTGGAATGAAAAAAGATAGTGACAACGGCTTACATGTTTGGAATGAAAAAAGATTGTGACAACGGCTTGCATGTTTGGAATGAAAAAAGATTGTGGCAACGGCTTGTATTTTTGGAATGAGGTCATTGTAACATTAAAAATGTTACAACGGCTTGTATTTTTTTATATGAGGTCATTTTCTTAATAAAAATGTTACAACGGCTTGCATTTTTGGAATGAGGTAATTTGCATTTGTTAATATAACATATTTGCATTTGTTAATCTTGGGTAACAATTAATGTTTATCAGCTTATATGCTTCATACCATCATAACTCAATAAAAAAAACAAATAATGCAAATATATTATACAAAATTTTATATGCTCAATGGCTCAATGCTAATACATATATTAATATAAATTTTTGCAAGAAAATGTAATATTTCAAAAGATGAAATTATAAACTATTTTCTGAAATATTAAAACAAAATGAAAATTATATTTGGCTTGCTTAGGTTGCACTGCTCAGTAGAGAGGAAACTAGCCATGTCATGATTAGGGCTGTAAATGAGCTGGTTCGGGCCGAGCTGGGCCTTAGCTCAGCTTGTTAATTCTGGCCCGAGCTCGTTAACAGCTCGCGAGCTAAAATCTCAATTCAAACTCGTGATGAGCCAGACCTAGGCAGCTAGCGAGCTGGCTCACTGGATTTGGTTGGACCTTGTTTTAAGAAGAAAATAAATTTTACAAAACTTTTTGGACCGAGCTAAACCGAGCTGGACCAAGCTTGACAGTATAAAATACAAACAAATTCATACAAATTCACAAATTGATGCCTAGCCGAGCTAAGTCCCAGCTCAAACTTGTTAATTTTGGCCCGAGCTGTTAGCGAGCTAGCTCGTTAACAGCTCGGTTCACTATCGAACGAGCTGTTACCGATTGAGTCAGATGTGAGTCACGAGCGAGCTACGAGCTACGAGCTTTTTTGACAGCCCTAGTCATGGTTGGTTTTATCACGACCATGGTAATTAAAGTCGAAGAGCAGAGTGAGAGGCTGATTGACTGGTGTCCAAAAGAAAATTGTTCTCACTACATGAAAGATCCAACATATATATATTTATTATTTCTCAAATTATTAACCGTTAATGTACGTATCTACACACTGGCCAAATCCAGTCATCCAGATCACCCGAGTGCATTAATTTGAGAAGACTAGTGTCATTAGTTGGAAGGAGAGGATACATGCATGATGAAGAAGTTCAAGAGATAATTTGGCCATTTGATCAGATTATTAAAATAAATCGTAGGAAATTAGTTCTTAATTTTGGCTTCTTTTCTCAATTTTTTTAAAACCACAGCACGGTACAAGTGCTAATTATGTAGTGTGACTCCGTGATGTGCCTATTTGCGTATCATCACCATCTATTGGGGACAAAAATACATGGTACGTAAATTGGCCTGATCATGACATATGGTCAACAAATAAACTTAAATTATGAAAATAATAATTAAATATGATCAAATATAACAAAAAATAACCAAATGTGCTATAGTCTCAAGTCTCAACCTAAACCAATCAAATCAGCCAAGAGCGTTATTCAAAGCATTACGTCATTACCTATAACTTTTAAAAGTTAATTAGGATAAGCACATAAATTAAAGTAAAGTTAGAATAATATCATATGAGTAGCTTTATGAGAGCCCCCATTTTATAATATTACTCTTAGGTTATGTGCAGGGACGTCGATCTACATAGGCTTACGAGTAGGCAAATGTCTACTTCTGAATTATGAATTTGTTTAGAGATCCATTAGTATGTTTTATTTAGTGCTTATTTCTGAATAATACTAGTGCCTATTCCTAACTCTAACTAAGATCTGCGTCATGTCTATAATATGTTGTGTGTTGAAGAGTGTGTTGAATTAAAAGGGAAAAATCAGGAAAGAAGAAGAAGAAAAAGAAATCATTATTTTTTTCATATAAAGAAAAAATATGGAAAAAAGAGAAGAATATGACATGTAAAACCAATATTTGTATTTTTTTTTTTTTGAGAAGACTGACAATATTAATGGCAGAACCAATATTTGTAATTTACTTGAATAGGTCGATTTTTAGTTTTCATAGTGGGTATTTCAAATTTAATGTTTATTTTAAGTTTTTTTGTTTCAGTTTTGACCTGAGTCTTTTTTTAAAATTCGTTCTTGGAGATACGTACAGTAGGACACTTTCTAAAATTGATTATATACAATCATCAATTGTACAAATTAATGATACAAAGCTATATACAATCAATTGGGTATCATTGCCTGGACTAGTGGATTTTTTATCATGTCCTTAATTAATAACTACATTTTTGGTAAACTACAACACAAGTAATTAGGATAAAGAAGGCATACATACTAATAAGGTCCGTAATTTTAAGGGGCCGTGTTAATATTTTATTGGGAGTAAATTTTATTCATTCAATTTAAGCAACTTTATATATTGTAATTTATTTTTATTTTTATATTATATGATAATAGTGAATATTTGAGTATTGTATTTTGACTTATTAAAATTTTCCCACGAATGAAAATTTTATATATTTTTTTTTCTATTTTTCTAAAACATAACAAATTATTTTGAAAAATCCTAGCCAGTCAATCAACACAAGGGAACAACTGCATGACACTACCCTAGAGAAGGAACCGATTTGTTTAGTGTAATAATTTGTCTTAACATAATTTTCTGACAAATTGACTTTTTATCTATTTTATCTTTTTTTTTTAGTACAAAACAAGATTATGTAAAAAAAAAAAATTAAAAATGAATTTCCAATCCGATTCGACAAAAAAAATGAGTTACCTAGTTTTTTCTATTTTTCAATGCCAGTTTTGTATATGCTATTATTTTTTCATGTACAAATTTCATACATTAAATTCTAAAAAGTATTTACATTTTGTGCCTGCATACTTCTGACTGAAATTCTGAATCTGCTCCTGACTATGTGAATGTGTTTATTGCGCTTTTAATTGCCTGACAGGACTCAGCATTGCCGCCTTGATTGACATGACTGAGCCAGTAAATAAACATACAAATAAATTAAATATACTCCCAACGGCTCTTAGTTGTTAATATTTAGGGCCATGATTGATATTTGACAAACTGGGCCGAGACAGTATTTTTGTGCATGTTGGAATTGAAGAAAAAACGAGCCGAGTTCGAACTTGATTATAGTCGATTTGAAGCGAACCGAATTTTTTTTTTTTTTTCACATTTCCTACATGAAATTATTCATTATGGAACGATATCAAACCCTATATAGTCCTTTTAAGCTAAAGTAATAACATATATTATTTCTTCTCCCCTAAACTTTCTATAAACCAACTTTGAATAATATTATCATTCATATTTTTATAAAATAATAAAATTGATATGAACATTTAATGCGTATTATTATATTCTTATATTTTTTTTAAATGTCGTTTCATCATACCCATACCATATCTGAAGTCCAAAACAATTAATATAATTTAAAAGAATAAAAAATAATTATCTTAATGTTGTTTTATTCTAGTCTTGAATATTATATGAAATTCTTGATACGATAAAAGCACATACAAACAATAAGAAGACACACTCCTTATTCCATTAAATAACATAAAGAACATACATAGCAATAAAAACAGTAAGCACATAAATTAGCTGAAATTCCAAAGAACACAAATTCAAACTAGTCGGTATTATTTACGCAGCAACGGAGATAATATTTACGGCACGGGCATATTTCAGGCTGAATTTCTCTTGGATCATTAAGTTTGCCTGTGACACCTGACACAAAAAACAGAAATGAATAAAACAGTGAATAACAATAGAAACCATATGACATAATAAGTTGAGTTTGTATTTTTACACATTACTATAGATGTAATTTGTAATACTTGGTGGGTATTAATGCATTAGAACTTTTCCCTTTTCTCAAAAAAAGAAATGAAATATATAAAAGCAGTGCATGAAACTTTATGAATAGTTAAGATGGCGATTCAAAAGTGTCTAACACACATATGTATACCTAGCAAAACCAAAATGATATTTAATTTAGAAAGAGCAAATAACATTGTACTGGTTTATTTTCATCTTGTTTACAATTTATTACTCTATATATACTGCTTGCAGATATATAATCATCAGTAATCAAAATGACAAAAAGTACCTTTATCAACTGCAATGTTAGTTTTTGATTCATTGTTGTTTGTTTCAGAAAAATGATCAGCTGCTAACTCTGGAAGTAAGCTGCCTGTTACCAGCAGAAACATTGCAGCCAAGATTAGGAAGCGCTTAGGAGTCATGTCTCTCTCTCTCTCGCTCTTGAAACTTGAAAACTTGGCAGTGGTTCTTTCTCTCTGCTCTCAGAAGCTTGGTTTTGCTTAAGGTCTGTTTATTATTTATCCTTTTATATATAGAAAAATGGTACGCTAAATGAATATAAATAAAAATAGTATAGAATAGTATTATATATGCTATGGCTAGGTTCATGCATGCCTTCATGATATGGGTCATGGAGCCACATAGGTGGGGGTGGTATATCTATTTTTGACAAAGAAAAACATATGGCCATACACGTTAAAAACATATATATCTTGAAGTTTAAAATTATATATGAATATCTTTATGAAAAGAGTCTTTTTGAGAGTTAGAGTACAATATTATAATTTACTGTTCCGTGTTCTGGAGAAATATCTAGGAAAAGGATATATTTTTTTTACGAGGTGTCATATCATTTTCAGGAGTAATGTAAATAGATGTGGCATGAATCTTTTGATACAACCAATAAATCTAATAATAATGTTATTAGTGTCTCAAAATTTCCAAACAATCAAGACCCCATAATTTTTTCATGCTATAATTTTGAATAAAAATTGCACCTATTATTTTCTCCATGAAAATTTGATAAAAACAAATAAATGTATATTTATAGATCCTTGTGATTTAAAATAAGTGTGAAAGTTAAATAAGCAAAAGGAAATATATATATAGAAAAATAAGTTCTTATGAGGATATTAGATATTATGGTGTTTTTATAGAAAAATTAACTATTTCAATTTTTTTTCTCAACACACTAACAGTTCTTCCTTATTAAATAAATGCTAAAGGTTGATGAAAAAGACCGCAAGATCAAAGAGGGGTCGGATTCAACTGACTTTGCTTTACTAGAAATAGTAGATGCATTTTATCATATTAAAAAAAGGTTACAACGGCTTGCATTTTTCGAATGAGATCATTTCCATAATAAAAATATTGTTACAACAGCTTGCATTTTTGGAATGAGGTAATTTTCCTAATTAATGTTACAACGGCTTGCATTTTTGAACTGAGGTCATGTACCTAATAAAAATATTGTTACAACGGCTTGTATATTGGAATGGCCATTTTCCCAATAAAAATGTTACAATGGCTTGTATATGTATTTTTGGAATGAGGTCATTTATCTAATAAAAAATGTTAAAACGGCTTGTATTATTGGAATGAGGTCATCTTCCTTACAACGGTTTTTTTTATTTTTATGAAATGAGGTTATTTTCTTAATAAAAAGTTACAACGGTTTTGCATTTTTCGAATGAGGTCATTTTCATTTGTTAATTATATAACATATATGCTTTTATTAATCTTTGTTAACAATGCTGATATGCTTCATAGTTCAAACCGGCCGTCATAACTTACTAAAAACAAATAATGCAAATATGTTACCCAAATTGTTATAAAAAGATTAACAAATACAAATATGTTATATAATCTTTTTTTTTCCGAAAAAACAACTGCAACATTACTACGGTTTGTTTGGAATTTATATTCTCAATGCTATAGATTTTTTTTTTTTTTTGAGAAACCATGGCAGAAGCTGCCAGTTTATATGAATGCTATAGATTTATTAATGTAAAAATTTACAGAAAATGAAAATTTTCAAAAGTTGAAATTATATCATCTAAAAAAAGGAAATTAAGCACCGGGTCACTTCTGTTAAAACTATTTTCTGAAATATAAAAAAAAAATGAGAACTGTATTTGGCAATGTTTAGTAGAGAGGAAAATAGTCATGTCACGAACACCATCTATCTCCATTAAAACCATATATGTATGAAACTATGAACTATAAAATTACTATATATTTCTACAATCCTGAGTTATTTGATTAAATATAAGCATATAGGTATGCTAGCTCCATTAAAGCATGTAGGTCTAAGTTTAAAATTGGTGACATGCATATTGCTCGATAACAACTAATTTATGCAGTCTAAAAATGTATAAGTACAGCTTATACAAGTTTAATTATAAAAACTAATTGGAGGTCAATCATACAAACTAATTGGAGGTATTTTTTCAAAAATAAAGTTGCACGATAGAAACAAATAAAAGTGAATAAGGTTATATAGAAACTAATACCAGTCTGAAGCAATTGGTAACACAATCTAGAATAGCTATGAAAGCAATATGATGAAAATAATGCAACTGCTACATACAAAATTCCTCAATTTTCTATAAGATACGTGCAAAATAATCATCACTAATGACCTTAATAGCGATTAATAATGTGAGAAATCAATAAAAAAAAAACAAGACAAGTGATAGAATTTGTTTTGGTGCTTGATCATGCATATAAGAGATATCTCAAAAGAGAAGCAAACGACCTACCAAATTGGATCTCAATAGAGATTTTAGCATCTCACCTGAACCTACAGGTCTGTGCCAGTCTCTGCTGGAATGGAACATATGTTAAAATTTGGTGATGCATTGAATAGATATCAACTAATTTATGCATACAAATCATTCAAGTAAATAAGAGCTAATTAATTGGAGGTCAATCATGCCAACTAATTAAAGGTAAATTTGTTTTTTTTTGATAAAAAAGGCTTTTGTAGCCGGTTTCATTGAAGAAACCAAGTCACCAGTGATTATAAACAAAAGTTTTGTTCATCCAGACAAACAAAAGGTAAATTTATATATCTAGCAGCTTAACCCTTGCCCATAACTAGTGACCAAATTAAAGAGGCAAATCACATAATAAGAAGCTAAGCATAATATATCATAACTAAGTCCTAACAAGGGTAGAACCCTGACGCTAAGCAACAGGCGCAGCCGGGTCATCTCCATCATCTGGGGGCCCTCGGTACAGCACCATCTGAAGGGGGTTATTAGCACACTCTTCCTCAGGATCCAATATCTTTAGTGGAATAGAGTCCAAGTCCATAGGCATCCAATCCACTTTTGGGTTAATGAAATGCAAAGAGACTTTACGGAGCTCTCCTTTTGGGGCAGAATAGTCCAAAGGAAGAGATTTTTGGGCTGTATAAGGGCTATGTACCTGTTTGGATTGAAGTGGATTAAGCGTTGAAGGAGTCTTAAATTAAGCCTGCTCGGCTCAACAGATGCAAACAGGGACAAATACACAAACATAATTGGGCACTTTGCCTTTTTTAAAAATAAAAAAACTCGGCAATTAACAAATACACAAACAAGTCTTAAAATTGTAAATCTTAATTATATGATATTCAGAATTATATAGAATTTTTTACTTATTTAAGATGCGTAGTGGATCAGAGTCAAGGTCATACGATTCGCATCAATATCCCTACGAATAATTTTAAAATGCGTCCAGAACAAGTTCGTATGAATTAATTTTAGTGCAGATCAAATGATTCTGATTAAATATTAGATCGAATTTGATCCGATACTCACTGGTCCGCTCCACTTCTGAAAGAAGTGACTGAATGAAAAATAAATTAATAATTAAAGTAAAATATATATATAATAAACTAAATTTATCAGTTAAATTTGAAACGGTCCGGTTTGACGGATCGATGCCCCCAAATTGATTATTCGTATGTCTTGATTATTCTATTAAAAAATTCATAAAACATCACATGCAAAATGACACGAGACAATATATATACGATGCGGTGTTCCTAGATGATATAATGACTGTCATTATTTAGAGAAAATAGTTATATCCGATCCCTTTGAATATAAATTATTTTTAACAGCTAGATGTATAATTGATTGGAATTTTATTTGACCGAAATAAGTACAATTTAACAGTCATCATTTCAATTTATAGTAAGTTGAACGGTGTACAAAGATGTTGAAGAATATATATGAAGAATTTAAAGGGTTGATGGATCGATATACCAGATGAATTAAAGAGTTAATTGATAATATAAAAACCGTCGGTAATGGTTAGTCTGGACATTATGGGCATTGAAAATGAAGACATGGACAGCCACTGTCAAATCTTTCAAAAAAAGAAAAAAGAAAATGAAGACATGGATCCATAACATAGATTTTATTCCACTAGCTAGATTGGGTAAGTTACATGAATGACATTTGAGAAACCAATCCACGGAGAACAAAAATTATTTTCATATATGGTTATTATTAAATGATTTTTTTTTCTTTTTTTTTTGTAAATACTGACAGCGGCTGTCAGTTACAAATGTAATTATTAAATGATCAATAAGCAATTCAAGTAAAAATAATAACTCAAATTATGTGACGGAGCTCTCCAGTTGGCAGTTTAAACTTGCGGTGCTCGGACAAGACAGTACTAACTATTAAATTTTTTATTCTTCGTTCGATATCCTCATTAGAAGAAGGATTTTCCTTCAAATTTTGAAGCAGGACTTGCAAGATTTGGAGAGTATCTCCATGGCTGACTATCAGGACTGCACATCTGCATGCATGACAAACGAAGCAAAGGAAACTTTAAGCAAAAGCCTACTTTTTCTAATAAGATTATAAGATTTATATTTTTATTTATGTTTACTATCACCAATGAAACAGAAAAACTATTTATGTGGTTGTGAAAAGTGGGAGTCAACAGCGTGCTATACAATTTTCACATAATCTCCCTCTGATTGTATGTAGAACATTAATTTAGAAATATTATTCAATATAATATAAAAAAAAGAAATCTTATATAAAATCTATAGGAACATGGTCACTAGTTGTAAGCCAAGATTACCATAATATTTTGTACTATTTTTAGTGTACAAGATGCCCTATTAGCATCTTTGCATTTGACAATTGTGTTAGATTTGATAACAACTAGCCTATTAACCGGGAATAATTTAATACCAGTAGTTATATGCTTCTATTGAGATCCTGAATGTTAGCTAGTTGTTAAATAAGAAAATTGAGCGAGTCTGCAATTAGTCTACAATCGACATACTTCCAAATCTACATACTTCACAGGAATATTTAATAGCATATATCTTCAAATTTCTTAAATTGAAACGCATATATTAAAGAGAACTGCAATAGAATACCCTTCAAATGCTGTCTCTGTGGCGAGCAAAGCTGCCGTAAGTCTTGAAGCAACATCAGCAACACTTTCACCATTGCCTTCTGGTGGCATAAAAGGATTTTTTTCATCAAGGGCCGACAAGGGCCACACCTCTGCATTCTATTAAATTGAAACTAATTTTAGCTACGTGTAAATAAAAATTAAAAACCAAATAGTTGTCGACAAGAGGCCACCATTACACCTTGAAGGCTACTACTGCAACGAGCACGTACTATATATTGAAAGCCAACAAACCTTATCATTTACAAGGAGATCAAGTGCACCGAAATATCATTCACGCAAGTCTACCATTTCCTACAAAACATTAACCCAAATGGTTACCAACTCACCTTAATTTTGTGCTAAAAGAACATATAAAAAGGGAATACCATAGTGAAATATTTCGAAACTCACTTTACAACTGGAGCTATCAAATGAAATTCCCAAAACTCTAGCAACTTCTCTAGCAGTTTCAGTTGTCCTTGAAAATGGGGAATAACAAATTCGGACTCTGTCAATTCTGAAGTTCCTTTCCTCTAACTCCTACAAATTCGGACTCTGTCAATAGTTATCTCAGCATGTGACATATATCTCTCAAGAAATTAGTTGTCAACTAAGGAAATGATAAGAGTGTTGGGGAATCATGAAGGCCAAACAATTACGCCTTATCTAGAGATCAAACAATTACATCTCATCTAGGGGTCAAACACTTACGCCCCGGGGAAGAAGAAACAATCCCCACCTTAACCTAAGAACCGCCCTATGCCAAAGCCGACTCATATAAACATAATCATAAGTGCGGAATACAATACCTGATTCCATAACGTTGGCCATGGAATCCTCAACTGCGAAGATTCGTCTCCGTGAGCACGAGACTCGTCTTCTACGGCAAGAAGCCCTTCTCTCCTCGCCTTTGGTTGT
This sequence comes from Carex arenaria, assembly GCA_964058825.1. Taxonomy (NCBI): domain Eukaryota; kingdom Viridiplantae; phylum Streptophyta; class Magnoliopsida; order Poales; family Cyperaceae; genus Carex; species Carex arenaria. The sequence continues at coordinate 290,169 of CAXKVW010000759.1, forward strand.
ATGGTCGTAGACTAGGTCTTCCAAAGCAACAAGATCGCCCCTTGAGAATTCCTCTCCAATTTTCTAAATGGAATTCTCCTCTCAATTCTTTGATGGTGGAAGAAAGGAGAAGGCACTCAATTTCTGTAGAAGAATAACTTCTGAAAAGAATTGGTTATCTTGTGCCTTGGGGACCCATCTATATATAGTTTACACATTCTGGCAGCGCGACTGCGGGTGGTCCACCCGCACTGGATCTCACTGCGTCCGCACTGAGATAATTCGCGTCCAAATAACCGCCTTAAAACTTAGCCCAAATTTTCACTAAGTCCTGAGTGCGTCCGCACTGGATCCCAGTGCGTCCGCATTACGCTCGGACTTTTTCCGAATTGAACTTCAGAACCTGAGTGCGTCCGCACTCAGGTCCAGTGCGGGTGAACCACCCGCACTGGGCTCCCTGAAAACTCCCAGAATTTGGCTAAGTACTGAGTGCGTCCGCACTTAGATCCAGTGCGGGTGGACCACCCACACTGGGCGCCCACTGCGTCCGCACTGGGGTTCCAGTGCGTCCGCATTACGCTCGGACTTTTTCTGTGTTGTCCGAACTTCCCAAAATTTGGCTAAGTACTGAGTGCGTCTGCACTCAGATCCAGTGCGGGTGGAGCACCCGCACTGGGAGCCCAAAATATTTCCAGAATTTGGCTAAGTACTGAGTGCGTCCGCACTCAGATCCAGTGCGGGTGGACCACCCACACTGGGCACTGACTGCGTCCGCACTGGGATCCAGTGCGGGTGGACCACCCACACTGGACGTCCAAAAGGCAGTTTTCTCAATTGCAAATTTCAGAATCAGTCCATCAATGATTTGATCTTTGCCCAAATTGTTCTACACACTTATGGACCACATCCTATTGAATACATAGATTGTTCTACACTTTATTAGATCACTTTAATTGTGACAATCATATTGACAGTAAACAATTCATAATTATATTACATATATGCTCAACGTTGGATTAAGATCCAACAATCTCCCACTTGAGCAATATGTTATACTCTTTTAATTATGTATTGTCAGCCTTATGTGCGCACATACTTTTCTGTCATCCTTATGTATTCCCAAATCAATTCCGTCCATCAATCATATTAGCAAAGGACTAAAGCGGCTTTCGTCACATTTATTTTAGTCGTAACTCAACCATCAATAATCACAGTACTAATATAACTAAATGACATGAATCATGATGTGGATGTGTAGCATAGAAATTACACGCAATTGTGATCTTACGTGCCAATTTCTAACTAGGTCTCCCACTTAAAACTTGAAACTAAATTTCATAAACTTATTGTAAAATGCAAAATTCAACTAAACAATTTGCAAACACATATTCAAATTTGAGGTCAAACTTAAAATAGAGACAGAAAACAAAATAAAACTCTTTTGCAAAACAATGCATATTACACAAAGAACTTGTTTCATGTTACAAGTTACATATCCAAAATAAGTAAATAGAACATCAAAATAAATAATTAACAAACTCCCACTAAAACTGAATTTCCCTAATAGGAATTACACCCATATGAGCAACATGCTCTTCAAACTTATTGGGTGGTAATCCTTTAGTGAGTGGATCCGCTAACATGGAGTTTGTCCCTATATGTTCTATTGACAACTGACCTTTCTGTACTCTTTCTTTTACAACCAAAAATTTAATGTCAATGTGCTTGGACTTTGACGAGCTTCGGTTGTTATTCGCGTATAGCACGGCTGAGTTATTGTCACATAACAATTGTAGTGGTTTCTCTATAGACTCCACTATGCGCAGCCTAGTGACAAAATTGCGTAGCCATACACCATGATTCGATGCTTCATAACATGCAATGAATTCTGCGGCCATTGTGGAAGATGCTATAAGTGTCTGTTTAGCACTCTTCCACGAGATGGCTCCTCCAGCTAACATGAAAACGTAGCCGGATGTCGATTTCATGCTATCTTGGCATCCTCCAAAATCAGAGTCGGTATACCCAATGACCTCTAGCTTATCCGACCTCCGATACGTGAGTATGTGGTCTTTTGTTCGCTTCAGGTACCTCAAGACCCTTTTGGCTGCTTTCCAATGATCTAGACCTGGATTTGACAAGTATCGGCCCAACATGCCAGTGATGAACGCAATATCTGGACCCGTACATACTTGCGCATACATTATGCTCCCAATAACTGAGGCATATGGATACTTTTGCATTACTTCCTTCTCTATAGGATTCTTTGGGCATTGGCTGAGACTAAATTTGTCTCCTTTTGCCACAGGGGTATTTCCTGGTTTACTGTCTTGCATGCCATACCTTTTCAGGACCTTTTCGATATAATTTCTTTGGGACAATCCTAATATACCTTGGGTTCTATTCCTCAGTATCTCAATCCCTAGGACAAATGATGCATCACCAAGATCTTTCATCTCAAAATTCTTCATCAGAAATTTCTTGGTCTCATGCAACATATTTATATCATTGCTGGCAAGCAATATGTCATCCACATATAAAACCAGGAACACGAACTTACTCCCACAGAACTTGAGGTATATACACTCATCCACAACATTTGCCTCAAAACCAAATGACATAATCACATTGTGAAATTTGTAGTACCATTGACGAGACGCTTGCTTTAGTCCATAGATGGATTTCTTAAGTTTGCACACCATAGACTTTGCATCTCCCGATACATAGTTTTCTGGTTGCACCATATAGATCGTTTCTTCAATGTCACCATTTAGAAACGCTGTCTTAACATCCATCTGATGAAGCTCTAAATCGAAATGCGCAACTAATGCCAATATAATTCTCAAAGAGTCTTTCAATGAAACAGGAGAGAAAGTCTCTTTATAATCGATGCCTTCCTTTTGTGTAAAACCCTTAGCGACAAGACGCGCCTTAAATTTCTCCACAATACCTTTCGAATCCCTCTTGGTTTTAAATATCCATTTGCAACCAATCGGTTTCGCACCTGATGGTAATGGGACAATTTCCCAAACGTCATTGTCAGCCATAGATTTTATTTCCTCATTCATGGCATCGATCCACTTTTAAGAGTTAGAGTTTTGCATAGCTTGTTGTAAATTTATGGGGTCATTTTCCAACATGCCAACATCAAACTCATGTTCTTGAAGGTAAACTACATAATCCGAAGATATTGCAGACCTTTTCTCTCTAGCAGATCTTCTTATTGGCACTTCTAAATTTTCTTGAGAATTTCCAGCATTGTCTACAACAATCTGGCCAACAACAACATCATCTATAATTTCTGGAATTTCTCTTTGTGTTGTTTGATCTTGTTGAGTTTGGTCTTCAATAATGGTTTCGTTTTCGACAATTGTATTTTGAGTAAAAATGGGTTCAATATCCACAAAACTCTCAACACCTGAGGAAACGTTTGCACATTCCTCTTCGAATTCAAAATCCATTATTGTATCTCCCCCCGCAAACTCAACATCCTGAAAAAATTTTGCATTTCCCGTCTCAAAAACTGAATGTTCTGTAGGATTATAAAACTTAAAACCCCTTGATCGCTCGGGATACCCAATAAAATAACAACTAACAGTCCTTTCATCCAGTTTCTTCTCGTGCGGCCTATAAGGCCTTGCCTCAGCTGGACATCCCCATACACGCAAGTGTTTCAAATTAGGCTTTCGCCCATTCCAAATTTCATATAGGGTTTTGTTAGTTGCTTTAGTGGGTACTCTATTTAGGATATATGCTGCTGCCTTTAAGGCTTCACCCCATAGATTTTGTGGTAAAGTAGTACGACTCATCATACTTCTTACCATATCCTTAAGCGTTCTATTGCGCCTCTCAGAAACACCGTTCATTGCCGGTGAACCGGGCAATGTATACTGAGGCACAATTCCGCATTCATCTATGAACTGTGCAAAAGGCCCTCGACATTGCTCACCCGATCCATCATATCTGCCGTAGTATTCACCACCACGGTCAGATCTAATGGCCTTAATGCGTTTGTTAAGTTGTAACTCAACTTCCGCTTTGAAACTTTTGAACATGTCAAGGGCTTGAGCCTTTTCTTTAATTAAATATATATAGCCATATCTTGAATAGTCGTCTATAAAACTAATAAAATACCGCTGACCATTTCTTGTAGCCGTTGGAAACGGACCACAGATATCGGTATGAATTAATTCTAAGACTTCTGAACACCTTTTGGCTTCATATTTTCTGAAATTGGTTTGTTTCCCTTTTATGCAATTAATACAATCATTAAGATCTGAAAAATTTAAGGGTTCAAGAATTTCATTAGACACAAGACGTTCAATTCTACGTTGAGAAATGTGACCTAATCGCTTGTGCCATAATGTAGCTGAATTCTCATTAGTTAATTTTCTTTTCTTACTATTTGTATCCACATGCAAGGCTTCAATATAAGAACTATTGACATCTAAAGAATATAGATTATCATAACCGAAAGAAAACCAGAACCAGCTTGTTTTGAATCATGAAACAAACTGAATTTTCCATTTCCAAAAGTACAAGTAAATCCATACTTATCCAAAGCAGAAATAGAAATTAAGTTACGTCTAAAAGACGGTACAATAAATGTCTCATACAAATTCAAATAAAATCCTGATTTTAACAATAATCTATAAGTCCCAATAGCCTCCACCTCAACTTTATTGCCACCGCCCACAAAAATGAATCTTTCATCATCACTTGGCTTCCGGCAATTTAGGCAGCCCTGCAAAGATATACTTATGTGAGTAGTTGCACCTGAATCTATCCACCAAATATATCTAGATACAGAAGATAAATTAACTTCCGTACAAACCATAACAAGAGATTTACCTTTCTTAGCACGCCATGCGTGATAATTCTGGCAATGAATCTTCTTGTGTCCAACCGCACCACAGAAGTAACAGGAATTTTCAGATGTGGCAACTTTCTTGCCCTTATCCTGTTTCTTATTGGTGGTCAATGCAGCATCCTTATTATCCTTGGTCTGATTGGATTTCTTACGCTTAGCCGGTCCCTTAGATTTGGAAGTAGTAGCAACATGGGCACTTTCTGTCTTATCCTGTTTCAGTCTTTCCTCTTCTTGCACACAATGTGAGATGAGCTCATTAAGTGTCCATTTTTCCTTTTGACAATTATAGCTCACCTTAAACTGTCCAAAGTGCGAAGGAAGGGATATCAATGCTAAGTGCACCAAGAGATCATCAGAAATCTCCAACTTCAGTGCCCTTAGTTTTGAAACAACATTAGACATCTCCATGATATACTCCCGAATACTTCCCTTTTCCTTATACTTCATTGAAACAAGTTTCGTCAAGAGTGTACCAATTTCAGACTTTTCATTCTTGACAAACCTTGTCTCAATTTCGGCCAAATATTCCTTAGCGTTAGTAATCCCATCAGTAATCGAGCCTCTAAATACCTCTGGAATGGACCTTTTCATAATCATTAGACTCACTCTATTGGATCTGTCCCACCTCTCCTTTCCCTTCTTTTCTTCAGGGGTAGAGGTATCAATAATGGTGGGACAGGCCTCTCTGAATGCTAAGTCTAAATCCATGACACCGAGAGTTATCATAACACTCTCCTGCCAATACTTGAAATTGGAACCATTCAACATCGGAATATCTTTAAGGCTAGTAGTAATGCTTGCTGAAAAATACGAACAAAAAATACACAAAACAACCACGATTTAGCGAAAAATTCTGAATTTTATAAATTATATTCAAATAAAGGCTAAATATTTCCATCATTAACAAAACATCGGTTTCCATTAATTGGTCACCGGAGGGTAACGAATTAATTTCTTATGATACTTTGGCGCAATAATAAAGCATTAATGATTTAGTAACATATCGACAATATGCCTTCCGGAGGGCCGACTTATTGACATATGTAATAAGACATAATAATCATCACTACACTTTATTATCACTTAATTGTACATATAATTTCAACAACCATTATCTTCCGGAGGGCCGATAAATGATCACTTCTATCAAATGCACACCTAATTTCCCTTTTATACAGTGAATATAAATTAACTTTGTCAAAAGAGGCACCGGAGGATACGATAGTGACTTAATCAATTCAATTCAAGGTACATATAAAACCTTAATGCCTTTATAAGAACTATAATTTATAACTTAGCCATAAAATAAAAATTGCAATTAAATAAATATAATTGCATCATAACAATTGCATTCATTTTCTAGATTTTTCCCGAGTATAGTGCAGACGCACTGAGGATGAGTGCGTCCGCATTGTCCTTATTATTATTTTAGTGTTTCGAATTTAAGGGAAAAACTGAAAAATAATTACAATTGTTATGCTGAATTATGACATGATCTAGAGAGACTTTAATTTTGGAAGCACCATAATAATAATAACCTTTCAAATTAAGAAATTTCTTTCTTACTTTGTAAATTCCTAATTCCAAAATTGCCCATAAAATTGCCAAATGAATGGCATGCGGAATTTCATGCGTGCCATGGTAGGCCACATAAAAAATTCCAAGACTGAATCTTGATTAGGTATATTGCGATTTCTGATGGAAATCTTCGAGCAATCCCTAATCAAACTTAATAACTGAAATCTGAGCAATAAGGACCTTAATTTTGTGCTATCCAAACTTTAATTTTCAGATCAAAACCAATCAAGAAAATCCAACAAAAAAAAAAAAAAAATCAACGAAAAATCATCAATTCAAAACCTAATTCTCTCTAGATCCAAAGACCTAATCCTTCGGCATAGGGAGGCTCTGATACCACTTGTTGGGGAATCATGAAGGCCAAACAATTACGCCTTATCTAGAGATCAAACAATTACATCTCATCTAGGGGTCAAACACTTACACCCCGGGGAAGAAGAAACAATCCCCACCTTAACCTAAGGACCGCCCTATGCCAAAGCCGACTCATATAAACATAATCATAAGTGCGGAATACAATACCTGATTCCATAACGTTGGCCATGGAATCCTCAACTATGAAGAATCGTCTCCGTGAGCACGAGACTCGTCTTCTACGGCAAGAAGCCCTTCTCTCCTCGCCTTTGGTTGTATGGTCGTAGACTAGGTCTTCCAAAGCAACAAGATCGCCTCTTGAGAATTCCTCTCCAATTTTCTAAATGGAATTCTCCTCTCAATTCTTTGATGGTGGAAGAAAGGAGAAGGCACTCAATTTCTGTAGAAGAATAACTTCTGAAAAGAGTTGGTTATCTTGTGCCTTGGGGACCCATCTAAATATAGTTTACACATTCTGGCAGCGCGACTGCGGGTGGTCCACCCGCACTGGATCTCACTGCGTCCGCACTGAGATAATTCGCGTCCAAATAACCGCCTTAAAACTTAGCCCAAATTTTCACTAAGTCCTGAGTGCGTTCGCACTGGATCCCAGTGCGTCCGCATTACGCTCGGACTTTTTCCGAATTGAACTTCAGAACCTGAGTGCGTCCGCACTCAGGTCCAGTGCGGGTGAACCACCCGCACTGGGCTCCCTGAAAACTCCCAGAATTTGGCTAAGTACTGAGTGCGTCCGCACTCAGATCCAGTACGGGTGGACCACCCACACTGGGCGCCCACTGCGTCCGCACTGGGGTTCCAGTGCGTCCGCATTACGCTCGGACTTTTTCTGTGTTGTCCGAACTTCCCAAAATTTGGCTAAGTACTGAGTGCGTCCGCACTCAGATCCAGTGCGGGTGGAGCACCCGCACTGGGAGCCCAAAATATTTCCAGAATTTGGCTAAGTACTGAGTGCGTCCGCACTCAGATCCAGTGCGGGTGGACCACCCACACTGGGTACTGACTGCGTCCGCACTGGGATCCAGTGCGGGTGGACCACCCACACTGGACGTCCAAAAGGCAGTTTTCTCAATTGCAAATTTCAGAATCAGTCCATCAATGATTTGATCTTTGCCCAAATTGTTCTACACACTTATGGACTACATCCTATTGAATACATAGATTGTTCTACACTTTATTAGATCACTTTAATTGTGACAATCATATTGACAGTAAACAATTCATAATTATATTACATATATGCTCAACGTTGGATTAAGATCCAACAAAGAGAATTAACCTTCTTAAATAATTCTCCAGCTAATTTCGCCTGCTCGATTCCGAATGCAGCCAACCCATATTCCTCACGTGTCCCATTTTCCTGGAAAATTGTACAAACAACTCGTTTCAACAATTTGAAAAAAAAAATATTGCAAAATACAAAGAGACGGATACAAATTAAAATACTAATAAATTAAGTTACCAGAGAAGAAACAATGAGACTACGCTCGTTTGGAATGCTTCTACCATGCCTCAGCACCCAGTAATTGTTACGCAAGTGAGTGAAAGTCTCTGGCCTCTCCCCCATTTTTCACACGGGATGAGAGGGAAGAAGCTGATCAGAGAAATAAAGAGCTCTTTATTGGGCCCAATATTTGCGTTTAAATGCTATGTTTCCTGCTTCGAGAATTATATTGGGATATATTAACTTATAAGCAAAGGGCCTAACAAGATGTGGCTTCCACTCAGTTCCAGTAATTAACAAGATGTGCTGTCCATGAGGTTTTGTTGAAAATTATTATTAATTGTTTAATTCTAATTAACCTGCTCCACATGTCGATTATTATTATTTCTTCCGTGTTAGTTTACTTGCAAAAGACGTACATGCTAATATTGTATTTGTGTCTATCTGGCCTTTTCCATATATATATATACATATATACCTTCATATATGCCTCTGGTGGCAATCATTAGGTTATTTTTAAGAGAAATGTTCTAGCCTCCCAAACCTCAACCCCCCAGGTCTAATTCAGTCGCTAACTATTTTCCTAACCTATTGACATTTAAGCATAAGAAACTTAAATCTTATACAATAGTGAGATTTATATTGAATTTTAACTTATTGAAATTTTGTTTTACATCATTCATAATTTGTCTAAACAGAATTTTCACCCCTACTGAGGGTAAAATTTTCACTGGACAGAGTCAGCACCACACCATCAATGTTTTGAGTTTAGATACTAATATAACCGTCAGGTTTGTTTTGACACAAAATTAAAGGAGCTACGTGCATTCCACATTGAATCAGATTGGTTTGAATTTGATTGGACAGTCTAAATCTCAACTCAAAATATCCAATAGTTTGTTAGTCTATTATTACTAAGTTGTAGGTAATTATATATAACGCAGATAATTAAATTAGAATGGAAAAGAAAAATAGAACTAAGTTGTTTCGTGTTGTCTGGTGACAGGGATATATAGAGATGTTAGTAAGTGCCCTTGTAATCAAAAGCAATGCTCCCCAAGTCTTTATTTCTTTTTTAAAATAAGTGACAGTCAAGATATTAGATATTCGATAGTGTTTGGTGCGACAACTGAAAAAGGTTGCTAAAACCAACCTCAAGAGGTACATCAATTAAGTGTAAAAATCACAAGAGCTGCGAGTTGGGGATAATTCATAATTCTTAAAATGGTTGCTAAACCTTTTGATTACTATAATTCCTGTTTCATTTATTAAGCATTTTAATCAACAATTGATACGGTCTCATATTGTCTAATAATAGTTCTTCCGATCTGAAAGACCCAATTAATATATCGCTCCAAAGCTGACAGGCCTAGTTATGGTCTCACAAATTTGATTGGCCTATTGCTTGAGATCTCGACCATCTTGTATCTGTCTCTTTACCTAATGTGCATATTATATTTGTTTTATGTTTGCCCTACTTGTATCCACATCCTCTTGGATAGGAGCAATAAGATGTAGAAAACATGATTCTCTGTTTGTGATTTGCTGATTGTATTATCATTTCTTTGAGATTTTGACGAATATGAAAATTATGTCACATGTTCATGATTTACTTTATTTATTAAGATGTAAATACCTGTGTTAAAACTATACTATTAACTTTTCAATTCTTTAAAGAATTCCATTTGAAGATGATTGAGGAATGTGCGTTACAAGATGCAAATTAAGTTATTGTGGATGCAATACTGCTAGAAGCAGTTTGATGTTTCTCTTTTTGTTTGTGGTTGTAATTGTAGTTTTTACTTTTTGCATGTGTAACTGACAGCCACTGTCAGTATTAAAAAAAAAATTCAATTCTTTACATTTAGCAACTCAAAATTACAATAATTCTGTCAAATCTGACTGAGTGGTTATCTACTTTATATAAAAATATCACAACAATATTACATGATTCGGTCGATATATGCACATCTGACATGTCATTTTTAATAACTTCGAATACTTAAAAATCATGTTTATGTGTATTGCATTACATATATCTAATACATTTTTCCTTGTTATACTGGTTAAGAGAAGTATCTCTAGATGTCGACAATTACAAAGAAAGCCAGCAGATAAAGCCCCGTAACAATACTTGAAGTTTTGAATGGTAACTGGTAAGTATTATAGGCTTTTAGTTACTAAAGATTCTATTAAAATTGGATTATTGTTATCTTTATTTCTTTTTTGATGGTCAGCGGCAAAGATTGCCGCTAACAAATATATTGATTAAAAAAGTTTAAAAAGCTATAATTACATAATTAGATAATAGGTCTCATCCACTAAAATCTAGCTTAATTTAACCTCCCTTAGCCCAGCCCTAGCTACCTTGCGAACAAAGTTGCAAGTAGCCTACAATATGTGCTCCCAATTAATTCTTCCCCACGAGACCTAAGTAAAACGTATCCAATGTGAGATATCTCTTGTTGTATCATTTATTAACAAATTAATCGGTCTCCTTTTGTTAGAAAATAGCCTCCTATTTCTCTCTTTCCAAAGTGTCCAGGCACTCGCTACCTAGACCACCCCCAAAAGGACCGTTGCAGTCGTGATAGACCACTTTCCAACTCCGACCATGCCATCCATATCTTTATCCCTCCCGCCACATTGATGTTATATGTAGCCATGAGGTCCCTCCAGAAGGTCATTGCAAATGAACAGGACCAGATTATATGTTCCGTTGTCTCCTTGATTCCCACATTACACAGGTGACAACCGTTTGGCACTAGGATCCCTCTTGTATGTAACACCTCCTGAGTAAGAATTTTATTGCCCAACATTAGCCAAACAAAGACCTTTACCTTCATTGGCGCCTCAAGTTTCCATAGGGCCTGGTTGTCAAAGATGATTCCCCTGTGGTGCATAATAAAGTAAGCCGAAGAACAGGAGAACATTCTAGATGCTGACAATTTCCACTGAATACCATTCTCATAGATTGTTGAGGCTCTAAAGAAGGGAATTAGAGGCGAGAGGTCTTTAATGAAGAAGGACGATTCCCTTGCCATCAGGATATTACCTCCTGTCTTGATATTTAGCAATATTTTGACCGTAGATGCCCACAACCCCTCAGGCCTTGCCTCGATATTCCATATCCATTTCGTTAGAAGTGCCTCATTTTAACATTGCAGATATATTATTCCTAAGCCACCATTACATTTAAGCGCACAAACTGTTTCCCAATTGACTAGGTAGTTAATTCCCTTGCATGGTTCATTCCCTTTCCATAGAAAATTCCGCCTCATTCTATCAATTTGCCTGATAACACCTATCGGTAGCCTCAGTGCCTACATGTAGTGCAAAGACATAGCAGATAGAAAGCTTTGATGAGGGTAAGTCTACCACGATAAGATAAGAAGTTTGAGGTCATCCTTCAATTCAGCTTCTGACTGTTTGGATCATGTGCTAGTATAGGATTTTCCTGGGTTTTTTAATTGTGAGCTGAAGGCCAAGGTACCTCATAGGTAGTTGGGACGGTGGTGATGCTAGAATAGTACTGATGGTTTGGATTTGGTTAATTAGTACGTCTATTGGTACAAAAGAACTTTTGGAAGTGTTGACTCGCAGTCCCGATAAATCAGAGAATACCATAAGTACTTTTTTTTTATTATTTTTAAGGTCATTGGATGTGCCTTTATTGTTATCTTTAACTTCTTCGTAGTAGGTTCTAGGTACCTTGTATCCAGTTGTTAACATAATTTGTATCCTGTGTACTAGCACTCTCTCTAATATGAGAACTATCTGATATAGTAACTATATAAGAAAGTGAAAAATAGAAAAGAGCCGAAATGATTGTATCATTGATTTCTGTATGTCTTATTATTACATCAGTAATGAGAATGTTATCGCTTATATAACCTGTTTACCAATAGTGAATATATCGAAGAAAATATGCCAGCACTTCTATGCTCAGTGATTCTGATATAGTGCCACTGAGCAATCAGTTAAATAAGGAATTATTTGTTTTGGTTTGGTTAACCATAATTTAGTTTTTCCAATAACACTACAATTCAGCATCTTGAGACAGAGCAATCATTACCTTGCTAGTTCCAAAACTTAAGATCAAGTACTTTGCGATTGCTAGCAATGATAATAGCCTATTAACTAGTTGTATTATGGGGCTGCACAATACAAAAGATTAGAAGGGTAAATATTCGATCTACATGCCCACTTATTTGGAAGGTTGGAGGTTCATTTTTCACTGGTCAGCACAATGGTCAATTGGGATGGGAGAAAAATTTCTTACTGGTATGATTCATGGGATGAACCACCGATTAGGTTTTTCAGAGATGGAGACGTAAGATCAAGGAATCAAGTTATGTCACTTCGTGAAGCATATGAGTTTGCTTTTAGGGATCAAGATGTTGACATTGAAGATTTTTTTCTCAGAACAAGAGGACTCACTGGTTTGTAGGTGGTCTTCAACGGAAATATACTCTGCTAGTTCGTTTTATAAAATGTTCTTGGTAGGTGGGAAAACTAGATGGGGCTACATGGAAGTTTGGAACAGCTATTCACCAGCTAAGGTTAAAAAAATTTCATGCATTTTTCTAAATGAAAGAATTTTAACTCATGATCTTATGTTAACAAGGGGTATGCGAAGACTATGTGGTGGAGACAGCTGTGCATTTGATGTTTATTGTGTGTATGTAACCCAAGTGTGGGACTATGTGCAATTGAGAACAGGTCTGACTTTGTTGATAAGGGGTGACACGGTTGCTCAGACATGGCATTTGTCATCAAGTACTACAACGGGTGGAGCAAGGGGACAGCGACTATGAGCAACAAGATTTATAGTTGTCTTATGGCATGTGTGGAAACAGAGGAATGAGGCGATATTTAGAGGTTTGGCAATGCATCCGGCAATACTGGCATCTAAGATTATTGAAGAAATGGGGTTGTGGGTTCGTTTTTGTAGACCGATTGTAGCTTCACATCCAAGTCGGGCAATGAGTTTAGGAATAATAAGAGAGTAGTTTAGAGCTTTATATTGGTGTAGGATTGTGATGTAAACACATTTATCTATTGCACACTTGGTAGTCTCTACCAAGCATTTAAAAAAAAAAAAAAACTAGTTGAATACTTAGATCTTGAAAAATGTTGTTTCATCGATACTTGAATTACAAAACAATAGGAAAAAAAACAAAGTAGTAATATTGTAAATGTTGATTTACTCTTAGTCTACTTAAATACTTGTGAAATTCTTGATAAGATACATGGCACAAACAGCAATATAAGCACAACAAAAAATAATAAAATCAGAAAACACATCTCCTATTACAAAACAGAGTAGGATTATACTAGCAACACATCATGAGCTACAGTAGTTTTTTAAGGGGGGATGCAGCGTGTAAAGGTACCATTAGGTTGTCCACATCGTGGGCATATATGGAGAAATTTATTTTCTTTTGGATCATCAATTTTGCCTGTTGCACCTGACATAAAAGCAAAGATGAATCAGACAGTGAATAACACTAAAAACTATATGACATAATAAGTGCGTCACAATATATGTAATTAACGAAAATCTGAGAAAATGTGTATATTGCGTAAGGTCCATTTATCAATAAGAAATTAATTAACATACAAGCTAGCAAACGCGCGCATGCATTCAGAGAATGGAGCTGAAACTGTCTGAATAGTTTAGATGGGGATCCAAAATTATAACATATATATCTAGGAAGTCCCTGATCTGTCAAAGAGATCTAGGCCATGCAAAATAAAATTGATATTTAATTTAGAATAGAGAAAATCCTTTAGTAATTTCTTTTCGTCTTGATTACAATTTACAAGACAATGCTTACAGATATTCAACAATTTAACTAAATCGACAGAAGTTTACCATTACCGACTGCAGTATTATATTTGGCTTCCTTGTTTTTTTCAGTCAAATGATCAGCTGCCAACTCTGTAAGAAAGCTGCCATTGACAAGCAGGAACATTACAGCCAATATTAGGACGCGCTTTGAAGTCATCTCTCTCTCTTTCTCTCTCAAATTTGGCAGTCTTCTCTCTCCTCTCAAAAGCTGACTTAGTTTGGTCGTTGGATTTGTACTTCTATAGAAAAATGAAATTAACACTAAACAAATGACACACTAAATGACAAGAAGATAATACAAATTTAAGTTTTAAGTTCAAGTATTAACACTGGCTGCCGTTGATATTTAAATGAATATCAAATACACATTCAACAAATAGAATAGTATAGAAAATAAAACAAAATAAATTTTATTGATCTAATTCGATTTGAAAAATGTAGCTCTACTTCAATTGGAATAAGCCTCCACAATTATGTTCCAGTTTGATTTAGTGTCTTCTCGACTGCATATCCGTAGTGACTATCATAGTCTAGTTTATGTAATTCTCGATACGGTTTGATTCAGTATCTTCTAATAGAGAAACATGACAAATTGTCCCCCACAGAGAAAACAATCACTAGACTTCTATTATTACAATTAAACAAGGATGATCACTTTGTGTTCACACGATGCACATACGCCTGTGCGTTTTTAGTTTGTTTGCAACTGAATGCTTTCAAAGACACGTATTTTCTTATATTATGTAACTACTTGCTTGTAATTCTCCTCAATCAATGCAATCGCCTACAGACTTTTGACCGAAAAAATAAACTTGAAGGAGGGAGAGTGCCATGCCTAGTCCCGTGCAACATATGCATGATGTGTTTCCAGTTATGGACCTCACGTGACCTCAAGAAATTGTTTCGGTTAAGTGCAAGATATAGGCCGCCGGCCATTCAAGAGCTCGGGAACCTAAATTATTTGATGCCTCTAGGCCTCAGGGACAAAGCCATAGTCCAAAAGGTTAGGAATTCAAAGTGTTGGGGCTTTCAGAGTTCAGACTACATGCATTGTTTAGCTTACATGGATCACATGTATGACTAGAAGTTTGTAGCTAGATTTGGAATTTCATAATTTGTTAGTCTGTTATATTACCAAGTTGCAAGTAGAAATAAGGCAGACATATTAGACTGAAAAAAAACAAAAAATAGAAACATGTTGCTTCGTGCTGTCCAATGTGAACAAGAGAGATGTTGTTGCCTGTTATGTAGGTGTCCGTATAATTAGAAAAAAATAATTTTCGTTGTCTCATGTACACTCTCCCTCTCTTATCTCTCTCATCCAAGTCTTTTTATATTTTTTAAATCCACAATCATTATATTCGACAGTGTTTGCTGCGATAATCGAGAAAGGTTGCTAAGACCAGACCTCAAGAGGTGCATCATAATTCGTGTAATAATATTTAGTTATGGTCTAATTTTGTTTAAGAATACTTCGTCAGATCTCAAAGAGGCAATTATTGCATGTGGTTTTCCCCGTACACAATATATAGTTCTGTCATTTTGTATATTTAATTACAAGTAGATCTAGGGTGTTCTTCAGCTCATCAAGCCTCTTTGTGAGGTTAACTAAAAAATTTATCAGATTAGTTTCAAGCGATGCATTCAAACTGTTGAAACTTATCTATTTCATGAGTGATGAGTATACATGTCAAATTTATAAATTGTCAAACTAATTTTTGAAAATGAACAATTTGTCCTCCAAGTACATTTTAATATATGAAAATCATATAAAGAATAATTGTTCTAAAGTTGTAAGATTCTTTTTTTTTTTAGAATAAAATAACAAAATCCGAGTTGTGAATCTCCCAATATGTACTGGATTAAGCGTGTGTCTAGGTAGATCGACCCCTCAATATAATTTATCCAATTTTCATTAATAATTAATTTATCCAAAACCCTCAAGGCCTCTGGACAAAACCATAGTCCAACAGGTTAGGAATTAAAAGCCTTGGGACCTTCAGAGTCCAGACTACATTCATTGGTTAACGTGCATGGATCACATGCTAGATTAGAAGTTTGTTGCAAGATATAGAATATTATAATTTGTTTTTGTTATATTTACCAAGTTGCAAGTAGAGATTACGCACACATATTAGACTGGAAAAAATAAAATATTCAAGTGACAAGATAGATGGTGTTACGTGTCTGTATAATTGGAATATAGAATTCTCATTGTTTCATGTGCCCTCTCCCTCTCTTATATCTCTCATCCAAGTCTTTATATTTTCTTAAAGGAGTGATATAATAGATTCACTTATGTTTGCTGTGATAACAGGGAAAGTTGGCTAAGACCAGACCTCAAGAGGTGCATCACGATTGGTGTATAAAACAGAAGAGCTGCAAGTTGGGGATAAACCCCTAAATTGTTGATAGCCTTTTAATTTAAATCAAGATATGATACGGTCTCATTTTTTCTAATGATACTTAGTGAAATCTGATAGACCTAGTTAATTATGGTATGATAATCTCACTTCATAGAGGAAATTGACCCCTATATGGTTGAAAGGTTATTTCTTTATCATAATTGCTAATATTGTGTTAGACGTGAGACATCATGTGTTTAATCTGATAGCTTCTCTGGTCTAGTATTGGTATGCATAACTAATTGTTATATACTTATATCTCTATATACTTCTATTTATTTATTTGTTTCTACAATATTCCAGCAGCAATGCAGGATGAAGGAGATCTCAGTAAAAGATTGACAAAGTGTGGATTTTTGAGTGAAGATGAGAATGATGAAAAATGATTTTATTGATTGTTCTGTGTTAATATTACAAGCACTATACATGTGTATTTATAGGCTAGAATTTTACTAGCCGTTAGTATGTTGCCTAATTTACAGAAGTTGCAATATATTCTAATTAATTACAAGATTTACTAGCCGTTGCTAAAATCCAACTAGATTCCTAATCTTTGTGACAGCTATTCATTTGAATGTTCATATCAACTGTTGCCTAATCTTCATTCTTCAATACTCCCCCTCAAGTTGGGTTCGAATAAATTAATGGAGCCCAACTTGCTAAGTATGTTTAGATGACCGGCTCTGTCGAGTGCTTTCGTGAAGACATCTACCAGTTGCTCTTTGCTTCTGATAAATGGGGTTTCTATTTCTCCTGACTGTACTTTTTCTCGGACAAAGTGACAGTCGACCTCTATGTGTTTTGTTCGTTCATGGAATACTGGGTTGGATGCAATATGTCGTGCAGCTTGATTATCACAGTACATTTGCATTGCCCCAGTGTACTCTATCTTCATGTCACTAAGTAGTTGTTTTATCCATATGAGCTCACTTGCAGTGGATGCCATGGCTCGATATTTTGCTTCCGCACTTGACCTTGCCACAACATTCTGCTTCTTGCTCTTCCAAGTGACCAAATTGCCACCTACAAAAGTACAAAAACCGGTGGTTGATTTTCTGTCACAGCTACCGGCCCAATCTGCATCAGAAAAACCAACCACATTGTTAGAATTATTATTTTTCATCCATATTCCTTGACCCGGAGTGCCTTTTAGATATCTAAGTATCCTATCAATTGCACTCAAGTGACTGGTGCGTGGAGCATGCATGAATTGGCTTATAACACTAACTGCAAAGGCAATGTCAGGTCTGGTAACTATGAGGTAAATTAATTTGCCTACCAACCTTTGATATTGTCCTATGTCAGGTAATGGTTCACCATCTTCAATTCCAAGTTTAACATTGGTTTCCATTGGAGTATATGCTGGTTTAGCTCCCAATTTACCAGTTTCTTTCAATAGGTCAAGAGTATATTTTCTTTGGCATAAAAATAAGCCTTTACTTGAGTGAGCTATTTCTATTCCAAGAAAATATGAAAGGTAGTTCCCAAGGTCTTTGATATCAAATTCCCTCTTCAAATATTGTTTTACCTTTTTAATTTCCTCATTATTTTTCCAGTGATAATAATATCGTCTACATAGACAAGGACAATTGTGGTGCAATTTTGTGAATGTTTGACAAACATAGAGGAATCAGCAGTGCTTTTATTAAAGTTAATTTTTAAAAGAGAAAATCATAGCTTGGCATACCATGCTCTTGGTGATTGCTTTAGTCCATAAATTGCTTTCTTTAACTTACACACCAATGTTGAATCAAATGCATTCTTATGACCTGGAGGAAGGGTCATGTAGACCTCTTCTTCCAATGTTCCTTGGAGAAACGCATTTTTATGTCCATTTGGTACAAATCCCATCCTAAGTTGGTAGCTACTGATAGTAAAATTCTAACAGTATTCATTTTTGCTACTGGTGCAAAGGTTTCTTGATAGTCAATACCATAAGTTTGGGTGAATCCTTTGGCCACTAACCTAGCTTTGTACCTTTCAACTGTACCGTCACAATTATATTTGATTTTATATACCCATTTGCATTCTACAGGCTTTTTGTTTTTTGGTAAAGGAATGATGTCCCATGTATCATTTTTTTCTAAGGCTTGAAGTTCTTCTTTCATAGCCTTACACCAGATCAAACTTTGATTTGCTTCATTAAAATTGGTTGGTTCGATTTGATTGTTGATGCTACCTAAGTAGGCCCGGTATGTAGGAGATACCTTATCATAAGAAATATAATCTTGAATTGGATACATCACCTGATGAGATACATAATCCCTTAGTTTGATGGGAGGCTGAGTTTGTCTTACTGATCTTCTCAAGACAATTTCTTCTTGAGTTGCTTCTTCGCTTGAGTCAATTTCAATCTCTTCTCGAGTTGTTTCTTCTCTTGACTCATTTTCCTCACTTTCTCCCCCTGAAGAGATTGCACTTGTCTCACCAATCTGATCTTCTTCCATATGTTCAACCTGCTCTTGATTTATTTCTTCAGGAAATATAAAATTAATTGGACATGATAACATTGGTTGACTTTGTGTATTTCCTTGTTCATTTGTTTGATAGTATGGTTCATTTTCAAAGAACGACACATCTCGTGAAATGTAAAGTTTATGATTTTTTGGATCATAACACTTATATCCTTTCTTTTCTGAGGAGTATCCCAAAAAGATAGCTTTAACCGAATTTTTATCTAACTTGTCTTGTCTTTTTATATGTACAAAACATGTACACCCAAATATTCTTATATGGTCAAGATCAATTTTTCTACTTTTAAGAATTTCTAAAGGACTCATGTTCCTAAGTCTAGAACTTGGTAATCTATTTATCAGATAGGTTGCTGTTAACACTGCGTCTGACCAATAAGTTTTTGGAACATTAGATTGAAAGAGAAGTGATCTAGTAACTTCAAGTAAATGTCTATTTTTTCTTTCTGAAACTCCGTTTTGTTCGGGTGTGTTGATGCATGTGGTTTGATGTAAAATTCCTTTTTGTTTAAACAATTATAAGAAATTTTTATTTATATATTCGGTCCCATTATCAGATCTAAAAATTTTAATTTTTGCATTATATTGATTTTCGACAAAATTATAGAATTCTTGAAAATATAAAAAAACTTCATGTTTTCCTTTCAAAAGATATACCCAAGTTGTACGGAAAAAATCATCAATAAATGTGACAAAGTATCTAAAATGGTTATAAGAATTGATAGGGGCTGGACCCCAAACATCTGAACGAATTAAGTCAAAGCATTTTTCTGATAGATTGGTGGACGAAGAAAATGGTAATCTAGTTTGTTTGGAAAATTTACACACATCACAATTTTTTTGAATCAAGATTATAAAAAAAAAGTTTATTTAAAACTTGATCAGATGGATGACCAAATCATCGGTGTAGCAATTTATCACGATCTACTGAATTTAATGACACAAAACATTTATTATTATACTCTTCAAGGTAATAAAGACCATTTTTCAAACATCCCTCACCAATAGTATTCCCTGATTCTCGATCCTGAATGGTTACTTTATTTGGTGAGAATATGACATTACAATTCAACTCTTGGGTTATTTTACTAACCGATAATAGGTTTGAGTTAAAGTTTGGTAAATACAAAATATCATTCACATTTTTTGTAAGAAATTTGGTTGTACCAACACCTTGAATTTGGACCTTATTTCCATTTGCAACAATCACATGTTGAGAGTCTTTATTTTGTGTAATATTTTCTAATTTGGTTGAATCCCATGTCATATGATCTGTTGCACCCGAATCAATAATCCATTTACTAGTATTATGACACATATTTGCATATTTAAAATTATTATCAATTTTAAAAGAATTCAACGTGAGTTTAGAGGATACGGAACCTGAAGTTTGTTGCTGTAACAAACCATTCAATTGAGTTATTAGCTGAGTTAGCTTCACACTTTGGGCCACAGATGATCCAAAAGGAGGAGACTCGGCCTGTTGGTTTTTTATTGTTTCGGATCCAAGTCCAGTCGGCTCCTTCCCCATTTCTCCTCTATTCGGATCTGACCCCTTGCTCAAGCCGCTAAAACTCTTCTCCTTTCCATCGCCCCACCTGCCCTTGTTGCGCACCGGCCGGAGATGAGGATGTATCACCCAGCACCCTTCGCGGTTGTGCCCTGCGCGCTTGCAGTGGTCGCACCGGTTGGTTTCTGCGGTTTCCCTCGTCTTGGACGGTCCTCTAGGGTTAGGGTTAGGGTTTCGGTCGAAATCAGATTGCATCCTTTTCGGGGGCTAGGTGGTGAATTAAGGTAAGATCTTTCTGGTGTGTTTTTTTTCTGGTTCTTTGGTATTTTGTAAGAACAGGTCTGATCTGAATTTCTGGTAAAGGGACTGATACTTGCTGGTTTCTGGGTATTTTTGCTGATTTTTCTGATAAGAACGGATGCTTACTGCTTTATGGGTATTTGGCTTGCTCAATGATGTGAAGTTAAATGCACCAGGTAACTCGTCAATTTGATTGGCTGAAGATACCGTTGCTAAATTCTGAGAGCTCGTTTCGAGAAAAGCAATGTTGTTTAGTTTGCGGATTTTCTGGTTTGCTTGCAGTTCTTTGTTATCTGCAGCTAGATTTGAGTCAGGATTTATCCTGCTCTGATACCATGTGGATTTTTGAGTGAAGATGAGAATGATGAAAAATGATTTTATTGATTGTTCTGTGTTAATATTACAAGCACTATACATGGGTATTTATAGGCTAGAATTTTACTAGCCGTTAGTATGTTGCCTAATTTACAGAAGTTGTAATATATTCTAATTAATTACAAGATTTACTAGCCGTTGCTAAAATCCAGGTAGATTCCTAATCTTTGTGACAGCTATTCATTTGAATGTTCATATCAACTGTTGCCTAATCTTCATTCTTCAATACAAAGAGATAGTGTTGAGTACTTGGATGGTTACAAATCTGATAGTCTATTGCTAGTTATACAATCAATTAATAATTACAGCTACTCTGTGTAGGATCAGGAATTAAGGATCATCTTGTATCTGCCTCTTTTACCTAATGTGGATATGATATTACGTTTGTTCTGTACTTGTCTTACTTTTACTCACGCACACTTGGATTGGAGCTATTTAGATATAGAGAATATCCTGTCTTGGTTATCCGTGATTTCTTCTCTTATGTCACTTGTTCATTTACTTTATTTATTTATGCAAATACTTTAAAATTTCACTGTAAGTCTGTATTCCCAACTTTTTTACATTTAACAACTCCGAACTAGGGGAATTCTATAACAT
This sequence comes from Carex arenaria, assembly GCA_964058825.1. Classification (NCBI taxonomy): domain Eukaryota; kingdom Viridiplantae; phylum Streptophyta; class Magnoliopsida; order Poales; family Cyperaceae; genus Carex; species Carex arenaria. The sequence goes on from CAXKVW010000759.1 coordinate 311,927, forward strand.
CTATATATTGAGAGGTTATCAACAAACAAAATATCCCAAAAATTACAAAGAAAGCCACCAAATTCTATCATATGTAGATCAATATTGAGTCAACATATATGCACATCTGACGTATCATTTTACTTGTAATACTATTGTAATACTTGTAATCATCCATACAGGAAGTCCACAACAATTGAAAAAAGAACAAATTAAGGAATAATATTCTTAATGTTGATTCTAGTCTTAAATACTTGTGAAATTATTGATAATAGAAAGCACATAACAAAGGAGAAATTCCAAACAACACAGAAAAGCATGATTCTAGCACCACATCATGAGATACTGTTTAAATTAATGAGACCAGCACAATACAAGTTTTATTTTAATATATTCAGTACAATACAAGCACAAAGAATATGAATAAAAACAGTGCAAATTTTGTGGCGTAATAGGAAACACATAAAATCGGAGAAATCCCTAACGTCTACTATAATGATGGTACAAACAAATACATATTTAGCCATCTGAGGAGCAGAAGAGCAGCAGGATTAATTATAGCAACACATCATGAGATACGGTAGGATTTTAGCAGCAAACAACAATACCAGTTTTATTTCCGCCTCCACAGAACCCATGCGGGCATTGAAGAAGTATTTTTCTATTTGGAGCATCAATTTTTCCTGTGACTCCTGGCATAAAAACAAATATGAATCAATCTGTGAATAACAGTAAAAGTCACATGACATAAGAAGTGCTTAATGGTAAATAAAGATGGAAAATCCAAAGTCCAACAAATATGAAGGACCCTGATCTCTTTCAAAGAGAGGCCTACCAAAATAAATTATATATTGATATTTAATTGAGAAAGGAGCAAACCCATTACTGGTTTCTTCTGACCTTGTTTATAATTTACGATATAATGCTTGCAGTTAATCTTTAGTAATCAAATATAAATAATTTAACTATATATAATAACAGAAGTTTACCAATTGCAACTGCATCGTTATTTATTGTTTCCTTGCTGATTTCAGATGAATGATCAGCGGATAACTCTGGAACTAAGTTGGCTGTCACAATCAAGAACATTGCAGCCCAGATTAGGAAGTGCTTAGGAGCCATCTCTCTCTTTTTCACTCTCTCTATCTTGAAGAACTTGGCAGTTCTCTCTTTCTACTCTCAAAACCTTACTTAGTTTGGCATACGATCTGTCGTTTTATAGAAAAATGAGGTTATGGCTGTATGAATTTAAAGAAAGAACTTCAAATGTCAAGTGGTATGCATAATTATTAATTAATGTTCACATTTATTTATGGAGTCCCAACAAGTTGACGTATGAATATATAAAAAAAAAAGATATTTAATATCAAGTTGTATGTATAAAGAATGTTCAATTTAGACAGTGTAGACTTCCCTTAGGTGTTAACATTTAATGTTCGTGTTTAAAATCCTCACGACATTGTCATGAATGTTCTTACTATTACTAGTCTGTTTACCTTTATTATGTTCAATTTGATATTATATTACTTATTATTGTTGAAATTATTATTTATTTGACTCAAAATTTCGAAAGTTGTGTGGGAAATAACACAGAATGTTTGCAATCATATAACTAGATATACAGTCGGATGAACCACTAGTAAGTACATAACAACACATCAGAAACGGTTAAGTTTGTCATCAATAACAGTTCTCCTACTGTTTATGACGGTTCCTTGACTAAAGATAGAGCCATCACTAACAGTTAACCGTTATTTTACTACATAACTGTTGTGATTGTTACTTTCACCAACGGTTCTATATAAAGAACTGGTGGTGATTGTTGTCACTTGCACCATCCTTTTTTAATTTAAAACCATTGTTAATTGTATTAATTAAAAAAATATAAAATTATTTTGCAGATGAAGCTAGCCATATATATTAATTCAACTATATGAAAATACTTTAAATATTAATTCAACTATATGAAGCTAGCCATACAAAATTTATAAAATTTAAATATCACATCATATTGAACATCACCAATCTGTTAAAGAAAAGTTGCAGACGGGTTGTTCTAATGCAACTTTTCTCCAAAAATATTTTGAACATTTCTCTGAAAAAGGATGAATATTGGTATAATTGTTATAACGGTTACAATTATGTCATGCCCTCATACCAATCAATATTTTCCTTAGAAGATAAAAATATAACGGTGAATGTTACAATGATTATAAACATCACATGCAATCTTTGGTGTCAGGTTTTGTCTGCTGATTTTTAATACATATGTAATTATTATTAACCATCATTACTAAGAATTGCCACACCCCCATTTTCCTCTCTTATTGTAAAAAAATATGAATACATAACTGTGGTATTTATTGATAATTATTGATCTACATTAATGTTACAATGAGTTATAATTTAATAATCATTATTATACCAGAACGGTTGGATCGATTGCTTTCATTATAAAACCATTATATAATACAAATAGAACGAATATACAAAGTCAACCAATTAACAGTACTTACAACGGTTGGGAACCGCTGTGACCGTTCATGCTTTAAAATACACATTTTGTCTTGTAATTTTCCTTATAAAACTTTTTTTTTGAAATGCTGGTAGAGACTACCAAGTGTGCAATAAATAAATGTGTTTACATCACAATCCTACACCAATTCCTTATAAAACTTGAACTAGACTCTCGAATATAAAAACCATGTTAAGTTGAACCTGACTTTAGGTGAAAGCCCTAACTCGTGATGCGCACATTGCTAACCATGTTGAATACTTCATATGAACTATTTAAATTTTGAAAATGAAGATATATATACATCCACCACGGGCCGATTTATAACATGAATATTACCGTAGCCACACTGAAAATTCAAATTCAAATTCAAGTATAAAATTGAACTTGACACTGGCTGCTGCCGATTGGAATGAATATCAATAAAAATGTAATAGAATCATGTTCAATTTGAATGTCCTAACAAGTGTTGTGTATAAATAAATCTTGATCGATTTATTTATACGTTCCTAATTAACAAATCCTAACAAGTTGTATGAATATAAAAATAAGACTTCTAATTAATGTCAAATTCAACGTATAAATAATCATGTTCAATGCATTTATACAGTCCTAACCAAGTCCTAACAAGTTGCATTAATATAATAAAAATATCTTAATTATAATGTCAAGTTGTTTGTAATAATAATGTTAAATTATTCAATACTTCGTATTAGGTGTTAATGAGTCATAACAACGTGGCCATGGACGTTTTTATTATATTACAATTGTAGTCTTAGTGTCTATCTTACCAACGTACATTTGGAAAATTACGTGAGAAATAACATGGAATGTTTGCAATCGTATAAGTTATACTGTTCGATGAACCAAACATTTTCTACTCTTTAATTATTATAATAAATTGGGAGAGAAAGGGATGAATATTTTGTGTTTTGTTCTAATGCCACTTTAATTTCTTCAAAACTATACTGTGCAAAAAAAAAGTTTGAATTTTTTCACTGAAAAATAGATATGTGCATATATAGTGGTCCTCAAAACTATTTTGTGTTTTTATTATATTACAATCATATTTATCAAATATTCATTGTAGCTCAAGGAGATCATACAACATATTATCTTGTGTAGCTTGTCACGTTCTGACTTGTCATGATATGCACTGAATTTCTTTGACCTTCGGAATTGATTTGTTATGCCAACTTGTCATGATATGAATCAGTAACTTTTTTTACCTTTGGTCGTAACTATTAAAACTGCACATATCTCATTTCAGATACGGATTCGGATATGGTTAGATAATATTATCCGATCTGTTTGCACCCCAAGCACCAAGCCTAAGACTCTGCTCCAGTAATTATATAAGAGAGGGAGGGGAGGGGAGGGGAGGGGAGGGGCTGGAAAGGGAAGGGAATTTTTTAAAGAGTTACTTGCTCCAATAATGTTCACGAAGGAAGAGAAGAGGCTAGCTGTAATTTTTAGTTTCACTTATATTTTATCTAAAATTACTAGTTTACCCTTCTAAGTTGGTTTTAGGCAGTTGAAAGATATATTTAGCTTTTTTGTTCATCATTGTAAGCACCTCGTAATAAAGTAATAAATAGAAAATTTTGGAAAAAAATCACAACCGAGTATTCCATTGTAAGGCTTATACTATAACAGGAGCAGCCCCTCATGGTACTTTTGAGAAAGGAAGCATTCATAAATTTATAGAATTGAAGTTATTTAAAGAGCTGTGAGAAAAAGCGGAGACCGTTAGGAGAAAAGACTAAAGATCGCTGAGGAAAAGCTGAGATCGCCAAGAGGGAGACGAAGCTTCGGAGGTGGAAAGAGGGCAAACTTGATCAATTTTGCTGGTGGGCCCGTTTTTCCTTCGGCTACACCCCAAATCGGGGGTGACAGTTTTCGGTCCTGCAGGGTGAACCATCCACCCGCTCTGTCTTTCCTTTCCTTTCGAAATTTGTCTGTGGAGCAGGTTAACTTAGAAAATTCCCTCACCCTCTCTTTTATTCCCCTCAATTGGAGCACACCCTAAGGGACTACTATACTTTGATCTTAGCCAACCTCTCTCTCTCTCTACACACACACACACACACACACACACACACTAAGAGGTTGACTAATATCAAATGTTTGTTCCTGGACCTTGGAACAAACGATTTGGTTTTTACATTTTCAAAGTCTAAAAATTCAATCAAAACCGTTCAACATTCAACCTACATTAATTAATTATTTGACAAGGATGTAATTTATATTTGAAGCTATCAAGATAACTAAAATTCTAAATATAAAACCCAAAATTTTTGTCATGCTGTGATATTTAAATGTTTGTTTTTGTGGCGGAACTACATGGACATAGAGATGAGAAGACCTAATTTTTTTTTCGTAACTATACTCTTATTATTATATATATTTTTTGAATTAAAAAATATGTTTGATTTTTAAATAATTAGAAAATATAAGAAATTTGTGTATCCAATCACACTTTTTGATTCCCTCATTATTTTATCTGAATCTCCATAACATAATTACCTGAATATCAAAGGAACTCAATATTAGTTCAAAAATAAATATAATAAGCATAAAGTCAATCAGAAGTACCCGTGTTAAAATCACACAACACAAGCTGATGCTTGAAGGCCGTTATTTACAGTTATTAGTTCCAATAATTAAATATTTGCATGACAACCAAAACACTTTAAATTTTCCATGATAGGCCTAACTGCCTAAGGACCCATATCAGAGCAAATGTCTTACAAAAAAGTTAATTGATATCCATGTAAGATCCATAACTCACTATTTTTATTGTTGGTTCAAATATGTGTGAATTACTATATGTTGAGCTGCTATACATTCAGCATGGGCCTTACAAGTACAAATGGGCTGAGCATAAATTATGTGAGGTTATCTTGGGCGAGAAAAGCCCAAGGAATGGCACCATTCATGATGTGGTTTACTGCTAATATATTTAGATTAGTGTTTTCCTATACTCATTCATGTTCTTCTTCTTCTCAGCCTCCGTATTCTTTTCTTTTCTTTCAAGTTTAGGAGTGTTTTTCTTTCACCTCTCTTTTCAGATCCAGTGCGAGAATTTTTTTTGTTTTTACTTTTACCTTGGAGTTTGTTATAGTTTTGGGTTAAAATGGTCGAAAATAAAAGCTTTTTGGGCTTTAACAGTTACTCTGCATCTTTTCGGATGGATTGAATTGGATTTACAAAGCTAAAGGCCGCTTAGCCCAAAAGATAAAAGGAAGCACATTTATTTGTCAAGTGCCGAACTCATCATCCCATGTTGTATTGTTATTTTTCATTTCTTTGATTCTAATTCAATGAGTAATCCAGATTAACTTAGGTGGACATTAGTTAATTATTTAGGAATATCAAAATGGATATTATTTAGCTCAAACACGTCAAAATATATAAATCTTATATACATTCAAATTTAAAAAATACACACACACACACACACACACACACACACTTATTTTAAAAAATTACATGATTCGTAATTATTCTGAAAGGAATTTTCACTCTTACGAGCTGATCAGGGCAATTTATAATGTGCTATTTATTGACTCCTGCATCTTAGGTCTCTTTCGATTATGAAATGTCCTAGCTATTAATGAGACCAAATTAATTAACCTTGAGTGCATAACTAATTAGCACCTTATCATGTTAATACATAAAGAAGGTGATCATGAATGATGATAAAGGAAGCAAATGTGCAATCTGTGCCTTGCTTCAGCTCAAAAGCTGATATTACACAAAATCAAACAAACATCATTATGAAATAGAGAAAAAAATCTAGGTGCGTCATAAGTAGCATGTGGACGAGATTTCTTGTACTGAAGATAATTAATTAGCAGTAGCTAATTTACTTTTGGGGGGCGTACATAAGAGAGAGCAGAAAATATTCCTTGTAGTATTGTGCAAACAAGAAGTAGAGTTGTTGCCAGTAAAGCCAGGATCAGCCATGGATTGTCAAAGTGTTTCTTCTTCAGCCAAGCCATCCACTTGTTCCAGCGGTTGCAGTAGTGCTTCTCTAGTTCCCTTCCAAATGATTTCTCATAGTAAGTTCCTCCAATTACGGGTAAAGCCTGGGCAAGATTTTGAAAGAGTTGGGAAACATGGTCATCGCAGGCAAGTTGATGGTCAATGATTTGGTTTTGAGATAGCAAGGTTACATCCTCTGGTTTGCTGAGCAGTTGAGACATGAATATAATGTTTGGCGTTACATACTTTCTAACTTTCTTTTCAGGTATTAGTAACTCAAAGATGACAAGATTCCTGAAAAAATCTTGTGTGTGCTCATCAACAAAAAATCCAGGGATCCATAATACACCATCTTCAAATTTTACATCGAGCAGTGTGTGGCAATGAGATGATGTCAGTTTTTTAAATTGTACTCCTGATTGATTGTATTCGACTGCTCGCCGCCACCTCCAAGACTGTCCCTCATGCTGGTTCTGGTTGCAACCAACCTCGGATCTGTTATTCCGCTCCTTCACAGGCACAAGCGAGCTATGAACCAAATGTAACAAATGGACCGGATTAGTATCCCTTTCTGGTGCCACCATTGGGATCTTCATTGTACTATGAAAGAACTCCACAAGTCTCTCCCCCAGTAGACAAGCAAACGGTTGCTGTGGTCTTTCTTTATGAGCAGTAGCGTACACCTTATTTAGTACATCAAATGGAATCTGGTTTTCTACAAGGAAAATGTCTCGATAATAACCAGAAGTTAACTCAGGACCCTTGTATTCCTCCGTGGAAAGCGTATCCCATAACTCATTCTCAAAAAAATCTATGCCCCAAAGTAAAAACACACTATCGAACAGAAGAATTTCAAGGAACTTGTGGCTAATTTCTGGTCCTATATTTTGGTAACAGTCCCTGAACACTCTCTCATGGGTGATCAGTTTACTGTAGTAATCACCCAGAGGGTGACCAAAGCTTTGAATCACATCTTTTAGGATGTACTCCTTTCCTTCGCCCATTGGATAGTGATACGGACCAATTGACAGGCAAACAGGTTTATATGCTTGTTCATCAATCTTAATATACTCTTCAGGCACCTTGAAGATCAGCTTTCTTCGATAGTCACCAATGTTGTCAGCTAACTTCCGACTTGTACAATCGACCAGTTCTTGTAATTTTTCATTAAAAAATTCCGTGGTAATTTCAATAGTTTCCGGCATTGCTTTGGATTTTGGACTGATCTGAGCATGTTTATTCAAGAGGTAAATATGGTCAGAATAAAAGTAGATAAAACTGTAAAAATATAACCTGGCTAGCTTTAGCAATACGTAAAGCTACAGGGACTTCGGTGATTAATTAGTTCATAATAAGGGTGTAGAGTCTAGCTATAAACTGTAGTGGAAGGGGAAGGGTTGGTGCATATGGCGAGACAGTCTCAATAATGTTGCTTCATTCCTAACAAACCCATACGATATCTCGTAAATTATGACAGCAATAGTAAAAGAATTACATTGTCTAGGAGATCTATTAGTAGTATCACACTAACAGCTATATTAATTCATGCCGAAGAACTAAAAAAAAAAATTATATTCATGCTGAATATAGCTTAGTAATTCATACTAAATTATGTTCAATATATATATGTCAGTTGAGAGACCAGATTATTCACATTACAAATAGATATATTCTTCGGAAAAGGAAAAAGAAAAAGAAAATAGTTCTGCTACCTTAAAAGTTTCTTACAATGGGCGGCTGGTTTTGACCTGGGTTGAGCTTAGATGCGCAGGCGACTTCCCTCTGTTCTCTTGTAAGTTTTAAGACAATAGAGCCTTGGAACTGGATACAAGGAAAGAAAGAGAGGAAGCCAATATCTACTGGTTGCTGCACCAACACTTATCCCCTCAGCAGTGCATATGATCTCAGAAAAAGAGGCCAAAGATGGAACCATTGATTATTTTTGTTAAATTTTTTTTTAGTAAAATTTGGAGGTCAAGTCAACCAACTATTTAATATTTATAAAGGATTTGATTATTTAATATTCATAAAAGATTTTTTTATCTGAATTTCGAACTTGCGATCTCTTACATAGAGAGAATTACCTTTGACACTAGACAAAAGCCTGGTTCGGAAAATCAGAATCGGTAAATTGATTTGGATTTGGCCGAATCAGATTGGAACCTCAATTTATTTCTTAAATAAAATTTGATTTGTATAAAAAGTAAGAAATTATTTTGTAAAATATTAGTTTCTAAAACATATATATTAAGACAAGAGATTTCACTCAAATAATCCACTGATATAATATTAGGACAGTACAAAAATTTGGGGCTAAACCAAAATTAAACCAGTACATTAGAAATTGCCTAAAGTAAATGAATAAAAACAAATCCCAAACTTAATTTAATTAAAAAAAAATTATACTTGGGCTAAGATTGAAACCGAAAATATAAAATAAATGCCTAATAGACCCATCTCATTTCCTTCTGTTGACAAAACAATGACCCATACATCGATCCATACTCAAAATCAACCGAATTTTCCGATTCCAACGACTTTTTCGTACAAAACTCGGTCGATTGGACGACTTAGGTCCTACTCCGTTGAGTTTCCACAACCATGTAAATCAAGCGTAACACATATCATAGTCACCATCCGAGATCCGCTCTGACTCAACTGAGTCAACTCAAAATCATTTGATCTTATAATGCATTTTTTTAGGGCGAAATCGGAACTAAATCTTCAAGGAACTTAATCCAGAGATAGAGGTGCCTTAAGATCCGGGCAGAGGATTAAGATTTGGACAAAAGGAGGTTAAAAATTGTGATATTAATCCTCGCTAAGAAACCGATGTTCAGTAAGATTAAGTGACTAAGAAAGCTAAAAGAGATAAAAAATAGCTTAAAGAAGTTTAATCTTTTGTTGCCGAACTACACCTTAGTGTTTCACCTGTTTCACTGTCAATTATATTTTGACAACTTGACACCTATTATTTGATGAATCAATTATCACTGATGAAAGATGAAACCTGATTTTGAGCTCTTATCTAAATTGCAGAAATTCAAACACAGCAATGAACCTATAGATAGTGTGCAAAATATCTGAGGTGTTGTACGTGTCGGAGTGTGTCGTGTCGGCATATCAAGTGCACGTCAGACATGCCATCCCGTAAAAAAGCACATGTGGTGTCTATAAATGCCATACTTAATTAGTGGGGTACTTTTTAGAAAATAAACTTTTGTGGTGTTTCTTGTTTAAACAATACATTTCTATTGGATCCGACTTTTTACAATAATTACAGGTTGAAATTTCTTCATTTTAGGTGTTATTTCTACCTCTTCTTATATCTACATCTACTACCTAATTTATTATCATGATTCATGAGATGCATCTCCTTAATCACATTTTAGTTACATGACTCTTACACATTTTCTTATTGAAAGACACTTTTAAGAGATAAACATACTATCTACTCGACATTTGGTCATCCATCTTAAAACAACCAATTGGGCATGTTTATCAAGGATGGAGACACTACTACAAAAAAACACTTCCTACACTGTACTTTATACACGGATTTTCTCTATTTTATATAAAATCGTGTACGAAATATGATTTTTCCAATGCTCAAAATATCTGTAAGAATCCTACACGGATATTAATTTAAAAATTAGTGTACAATTGTGTGGGGAAAAAACCGTCTGGAAATGAAGCTTTTGTACACAGATATTTCATTAAATATCCGTGTAGGAATGGTGAGAGAGTTTCACAGATATTTAATATAATATCCGTGTAGGAATGTCTTTTGTATACAGTTTTTTATTTAAATAGCCGTGTATATATGTTGAGAGAGCTATACGGATTTATATGTAAATATCTATGTAGAAAATGTCTATTAGGGTTTTAATGAAATAAAATGCTTCTCTTCTAGCGCCGTTTTGATCAATATTACTCTCTCTCTCTCTCTGTATTGAATGTTGGTTTGATTTCTGCGCACAAGGAGGGATCTGAGATCTTCAAAGTTTGTATTTGTCCTCTCTATCATGCTAAGATTAGTCATTTGTGTGTGTGTATATATATATATATATTTCTCTTTACCATTGTTGGGTTATTGAAGAAATTCGTTTTTCTTAGGATTTTAATTGGTTATTATCCTCTTCGCCACTGGTTGCTATCATCTTCGCCATCCTCCCTTAGGGTTCTGGTGCCGGTGCTGTCCTCTTAAGCACCACTTCTACTTAAGCAAAATGCTAAGATATTCAAATTTTGGGTGTTACCAGACCTAGAACTGACAGGGACCAAAATGCAAAAAATTCGGGTGCTTAGATGTATGCTTTGGTTTAATTTTTTTTTTTTTACGAAATTAATTTTCAGTCGTTCGCATAAAAGCTATACAGATTTAATTAATTTTTTGTATAAATATTTTCTTATAATTTTAATTGGACGAAAATTTTAACCGAAAATTTTTATTCTCTATTATGTATGTATGCACATATATGTTGAACCTTGTTATTTTCATTGGAGATGCAATATTATTGGAGATCTTTAACCAAGAAGCATCATGTCATGGTCCTCATAGATCACATGCAAACTCTTTTTTTTTATATATTGGATCTAATACGTTTTAGTATGTATGAAATTTCGATCCAAACTAGATCATAACCATGAGTTTTGACATCATAACCATGAATTTTGATCACATGGTTACTAATTAGTGATGACATATTTTTTATACAAACATTGTATTGGATCTTGAGGAGTATATGTTATATGTTGAATCACATGGGATTGCATGTACAAAAGGCTATGTGTATATATATATATTGCAAAAGGCTATATGTATATACAAAAAGCTTTGTATTTATTTTTGCAAAAGGCTTTGTATTTATTTTTGCAAAAGACTATGTATAATCAATCTGAAATATTTATTATTTGCTAGCAAAAGTGGAGGCTAGCCAAAAAAAAAAAAAAGGACAATCCTACATAGATATTTAAATAAAATCCATGTAGGAAGAGATAAGAATAAAATATTAGTAATTCATAACATTCCTACACGGTTTTTTAACTTAATATCCATGTAGAAATAACCTTCATACATGGATATTAATTAAATATCCGTGTAGGAATCACTTCCTACACGGATTGTTTAATTAATATCCGTGTAGGAAGCTTAAAAGAGCTACACGGATATTTAGTTAATATCCGTGTTGGAAGAGTATTCCTATACGGATATTAAGTTAAAAATCCGTGTATCTCTCTTGCGATGAGATGTATTGTAGGAGGTTTTCCACACGAGTCTTTATGAATAATTAGTGTAGGATTAGTATAATCGTACACGGATAATTATCCGTGTGTAAATGGTTGACATTCCTACACCCCATCATTGCACACGATTCCAAATCCGTGTAGCTCCATCATTTTTCGTCCATGTACAACTGTGTTTTTGTAGTAGTGAGAGGTCATTGGTTTCTTAAAGTTTTATTGGTCAAAAAATAGTTTTATTGGTCATTGGTTTCAAAAAATTGATTTATTGGTCAAGTTTTCATTTTATTTTAATTTAGTTCACCAACACAATCATCTTAGAGAAATAGTTTTTTAAAGTCTTTCTCTTATATTTGCAAATTGTTAAAATTCATTTTAAGGTTCAAGAGTTTTACAGTCTCATCAAATCGATTTATTGGTCAAGTTTTCATCTCAAACTTTTAATTTAGTTCACCAACACAATCACCTTAGAGAAAATAGTTTTTTAAAGTCTTTCTCTTATATTTGCAAATTGCTAAAATTAATTTTGAGGTTCAAGAGTTTTATGGTTCTCATCATATCGCTACCTTCATATTCCTTTGGCAAAATCCCTCATGCCTCTTTTGAACTTCATTTCCCTGTTATTTTTGAGAAAATATTGTCGGATATGGCTTGTTGGGTCATATTTGGTCACCTCAAGTGTGGTCACTATGTAACTAGCTATTAGTGTGACTAGATGTGACTAAATGTGATGTCATCGCACAATTTATTTCACTTTTTTCAAATTATTAATCTGACATTCACGATTTAATAGATATAATGACATGCATCTAGAGTGGACAAAACGTGCCGTGCCGTGACTTTGGTCTAGTGCCGTGTCGTGCCGTGACCAAGTGAACAGTCACACGTGCCGTGCCGTGACTAAAATGTGGAGGGGTGGTCAGGCACGCGAACGGTCACGGCACGTGAGTCACGCCGTGACTATTCACGTGCCGTGTCCAAACGTAACTGGTCAAGTTTCTCACATTTAACTATTTTTTCATAATTTAGGTTAGTTTATTCAAGATTAATCATTTTATCAAGACTTAACAGTTATAATTACACGTGACTCACATGACCACGTGATGTGCCGTGTCAAACTTTCAAACGATGGTCACGGCATGCAACACGCTAGTCACTGCACGCAAATAGTCACACGTGCCGTTCCGTTCCGTGTCGGAACCAACTCCGCTGTGTCATTTTTTCCACTCTACATGCATCTCTCTGTGACATGTTGTCCACAGACCTACATTTAACTATGTGACGTGCTATGACCATGATGCATTATAACCAGTTGTTTGCATTGTTTGTATGACATAACGTGATATTTTTTATCGAAGATAATCATACCACATAAAAGGACGTGTCATAGTATACATAAGCCACATCATGTGTCAGACTGTGACACATGTCATGTCTTGACATGACGTGACAGATATATGCAATGAGATCACAAAAATAAAAAACTATATATACCAGTCACACACCTCACATATGTCGTGACTTTTTTCTTCTCTAGCTACCATATACGGGTCTCCTTCAATATTTAAACCTTCTTTTTGTTTCATATCTTAGGAATAAAAACAACGCTAGCGCGGAATCTTGTGGCGTAATAGAAAGTACATAACAAAGGAGAAATTCCATACGACTACTATAGTGATGGTACATACGAATACAAAATTTAGACATGTTAGGAGGAGCGGGATTCTAGCAACACATGGGATACATTAGTTTCCTAAAAGCAGCAAAAAGGTAAACGTCGGGAGCACCGGCATCTAATAGGTTTACTTTCTTTTGGATCATCAATTTTGTCTGTGACCGCTGACATAAAAAAAAATTAAGATTAATCAAACGATGAATAACACTAAAAGCCACATGACATATAATTAATGTGCTCAATAGTATACATTTAAAACATTTGGGTTATTAATTAACGAAGAATTTGAGAATGCTTACAGATAATATTCAGTAATCAAATATAAACAATTTAATCATATTGACAGAAGTTTACCAACTGTACTGTTATTTTTGACTTGTTTCGTATTGATTTCAGACAAGTGATCAGCCGTTATCTGTGGAAGTAAGTTGCCCGTTACAAGCAGGAACATTACAGCCAGGATTAGGAAGCACTTAGGAGTCATCTCCTTTCTTTCACTCTTTCTCCCCTGAAAACTCGGCAATGGATCTCTCTCGCTCTTCTCAAAAGCTTGTATGAAAATTCCATGTACGCTCTGTTGCTTTATAGGAAAATGGTACACTGAATGACAAAGAGAAAATCAAATTCAAAGTGTTAATTGTTAATAGTCAACAGTAGAATAGTCAACAATGGCAGAGCACTCACCAACCCTAGCCCAAATTGCACCAGATTTGAACCATTTATATCGGTTGGAAAAGTACGTATACATTTTGTTTTCATCTAGCTAGCTTTAATATAATCAATATTGTGAAAAATATTTACTAACTAAATCTCACTTACTATATATATTGTGGATTTTAAATTTTTAGTCCCCCATAAAAATTTCTAGTTTTGTCCCTGTATGGAGTATCTTTTACCGTGAAACATTTGTAACCTTACCAATTCAAACTTTTAGATCTCTTTAACAATGCGATAAGACGTAAATTAAAGTTATAAACGAGTTTAACTAAGTCGAGCAAGGAAAAACTTGAACTCGACTCATGAATATAATGATGGAGCTATGTTAGTTGAACTTGACTTTAGACTCGAGTTGAAAGCCCTATCTCATGATGTACTCATTGCTAATCATGTTGAATGGTTCTGATCAACTATTTAAACTTTGAAAAGGGATATGCAACCTCCACTGGCCATCTGAAATATGAATATCACCATAGCCTCACTCAAAAGAAAATTCAAATTCATGTATTAAGTTTAATTTAACACCGTCTGCTGAGATCGGAATGAATATCAAATACAAATGTAATATAATAATGTTCAATTTTAAAGTCCTAACAAGTTGTATGTATAAATAGTGATATTCTTTTTTTCAATACGGTCCTAATTAACTAAACCTAACAAGTTGTATGAATATAAACAGAAGACGTACATTAAATAATGTCAAGTGCTATTTATAATTAATGTTCAATTTGTTTACAGAGTCCTAACAGAATCCTAACAAGTTGTACGAATATATTAAATAAAAAAGGCATCTTATGATGTCAAGTTGTATATGTATATATTGTTGGATCAATTTAGATATGAATTAAGAGAGAAAGGGACGGATCTTTTGCGTGTTGTTGTAGTGCATACTTGTATTGAGTCCAAGTGTTAGAAATACATCTTTTCATAGGTTGTTGTGAGGTAACTTTTTCTATCTTTTTAGCAAGGTCAATTCCTCCCAGTTTACATGTAAGGATAATTTCTCAAAAGTTGTAAATTCCTTTGTTTTTTAGAAGTCAAGGCTATGATGCGTCATCTAAGGAGTCAAGATTTTTTTTTTTTAAGAGAGTTGTAATTTATATTCTCTTTATTTTTTTTTCTTTTTCCATGGCTCCAAGGAGCTGAAACTCTCATCTCTAAGGTGAGAGATTGAACTATGAGTCATTTAATAATATTTTAATTTTGTTTATATTTTGTTGTGTGAATTTTTATTGCACTTTACTTATTTTTAATCCTATTCGAGTAGACCTAGTTCCATCTACTATATGCCAATGACTTATAAATACTAATGGAGGAGATTCGATAGATCCCTGTGTGAAAAAAATAGTATGTAAGTAGTTGAACTTCAGCTAACGATACATGACAGCAGTTCAAAGACTAGATTTAGAACCCAAGAGGCTCCCTTGGCGGTGTAGGATAGAAAACACTTTATGTTAGGTTTACTTAACCGGAATCACAATACAAATTATATAGAGATTTGGGATATTTCAACTACGGGGTAGTATCAGCAAAGAATATAATTTCGTACTTAAAATACTTTAGTTTTGGTAGCCCAAAGCCAATTGAAAGATTAAAAAACCTAAACACGACACACAACAAAATATCACGGCGCCCTATGGGTAGTGACAGTGCCGCACGCGAGGTTGTCTACGGGTAATATCTATGTTACATGCGGTAGTGACAGTGCCGTATACGGGTTAGATTGGTACCTGAACAGATAATTATAGTAGAGTCATAGGACAACCTAAACTCTAGAGAATTCATGTTACTCTGCCGATCACCAGTAGCGCTACCGCATTAAATCTTGCTATAACTCCAGTTGTATTTTAATTTACTTTTATTAATTAATTACTTTAAGATCACACACAAAAACTCTAATTAATAACCAATCCGACCTAGACTAACTAAATTGTTAGAAGCTTAATACACTATCTCTGTGGATCGATACCCTAATTATACTATGCGATAGGATTGTACACTTTCAATTTGAGTCGAAGGTGGAATCAAGGTTAAAAAGTATGGTCTACTATAATAAAATTTTGTGCGTTGTATTTTGACGTCATTAGTAGCTAATGGTATGAAGGTGCAAATAAATGGCATAGGTGAAACAAAATATTGTAACAAAAATATTTATAAAATGTTATATTTACAAACATTTGCTATAAACCTACTTTCGGTACAAAAATTAACACAAGAGTTAAATTGTGATGTAATTTTCTCTTGTAAAAATATTGTATTTTAGGACCGAAAAACTGGGATGAAGATTGGTGAAGGATTTCTCGAAAATGGATATTATTTTTTGAACTCAAAAAATTATCTTAGCGCTTCTGCTATATCCATTAATATTGATCTATGGTATTGAAGATTTGAACATCCTTCTGACAAGACTTTAAATTATATTCTAGATTGTAAAAATTTAAATTGTATCAATTGTGAAGTTTGTAAGTTGGCAAAACAATCAAAACTTTATAATTTTTATAGATAATCAATTTGATCTATTAGTAAAAGTAAAGCTATGTTTGATTTGATCTATTATGGTGTATGGGGACCGGCACCAATTGAATCATATAATGGATTAAAATATTTTATAATTTTTATTGATAATTTTACAAGAACCACTTAGTTATATGTACTCAAATCTAAAGATAAAGTTTTCAGTAACTTCAAAGAATTTTTTTGTCTCATAGTAATCAATTTAATGCCAAACTAAAAATATTTAGATCGGATAATGGGACGAAATTTGTAAACAAAATTTTTACAACTTTTAAAAAAAAAGAGAATTATATATCATACCACATGCATAAAATACACCTGAGCAATACAGAGTGTCGGAAAGAAAAAATAGACAATTATTAAAAATGACAAGAACATTGATGTTTCAATGTAACGTCTCAAAAATATATTGGTCGGATTTCATACTTTGTGCCACACATTTAATTAATAGATTACTAGGTTCAAAGTTAGAAAATTAAATTCCACTAGAAATTCTCTATCAACAAAAAATCAAATTTGATCACTTAAAAATATTTGGTTGTATGAGTTTTATACATATTAAAAGAAAAGATAAACTAGACATTGTATCAACAAAAATTATTTTCTTAGGATATTTTTCCTTCAAAAAGGGATATAAATATTATGGTCCTATAAATAAAAAAGAGATTTATTTCTAGAAATGTTGTATTTTTTAAAAATGAGTCATATTTCAAAAAGGTGGGAGAAATCCAAGTGCCTTGTAAAAATGAAAAAATAAATTTAGAAATCCAAGTGCTTTGTCAAAATGAGAAAACAAATTCAGTGATACCCTATATTGAAGGTCAAGACATTGTTCAAAATAATTATCATGAGAATAATATAAGTGATCATGAAGAAGAAGTAGATGAAAATAAAGATGACACAAATGAAACCAAAGTAGAAAATAATTCGGAGCTTAGAAGAACATCAAGAATATTTCAACTATCAAGTAGACTTAGAGATTATCTGACATATACCGTCCAATATCCCATACAAGATTTTGTTTCATACAACTGTAGAAAAAAGAAATAAAACCAAAAAATGACAAGGAGGCGATTCAAATTTCAACTTGGGATAAAGCCATGAAAGTAAAGCTAAAAGCTCTAGGAAAAAATAAAACATGGGTAATTGTTCTATTATCAAAAAAAAAAAAAATGTTGGTTGCAAATAGGTTTACAAAATCAACTATAATTGTGATGGTACCATAGAACGGTATAAGACAAGATTAGTAGCCAAGAGATTTACACAAACCTATGGCATAGATTATAAAAAAACCTTTGCACCAGTCGCAAAAATGAATATCATTATAATTTTATTTTCGGTTGCTATAAATAATGGCTGGAACTTATACCAAATGGACGTTAAAAATGTCTTTCTTCAAAGAACAGTTGAAGAAAAAGTGTACATGACACTACCACCCGGTCATGAAATGAAAAATATTTCTAACCTAGTTTGTAGGTTAAATAAGTCAATATATGGATTAAAGCAATCTCCACAGGTATGGTATGAAAAACTTATCTCTTATTTAGTTTCTTGCAATTTTAAAATTAGTAATGCCGATCATTCCTTTTCACCAAAAATGATGGTAGATCAACAACCTTAGTTTTAGTTTATGTAGATAACATTATAATCACCGAGAGTGATTATCAAGAAATCCCAAAAAATTAAAAATAATTGAGAGAAAATTTTGATATTAAGGACCTCAGATATCTCAAATATTTTCTAAAAATTGAGGTAGCTTTTTAAAAAAAAGGATTTATTTATTTCACAAAGAAAATATAATCTTGATTTATTAAAAGAAACCGGTATAATAGGTTGTAAACCGGCCTCTACCCAATTAATAATAAATGCAAATTAAAAAGTTAGGATGGTGAACCATTAGAAGACAAATCAATTTCAACGTCTTGTAGAAAAATTACTTTATCTAATGGTTATTTGTCTGGATATTTATTTTTCCGTAAGCAAAAGTAGCAAGTTTATGAACTCACTAAAATTACCACACTTAGAAGCTATAAATAGAATTTTGAGATATTTAAAAGAGAATTCCTGAAAATAAAATATAGTCACATAGAAAAGGATTTTGGTCATTTCAGACTCATACGAACTCGGATTAAGGTGATTCAAAGTTCTGTGAAAAGGTTACAAAATATTCTACAACTTTGATGTTTTGATATTTTCCAAAATAATAATGCATCACGGTCAAAAAGGCCTGTTAAAATAAGTGGTCAGTTTTGGACTGTGTTATTAATTAATTAGATGTGAGTTTTGAGTATGTTTTAAATATGGTCAAAGAGTATTTGTTTCCAGATGTATCTAGCTGTGTTTTGGATTTCTAGGAGAGTCTTTTAGAGTTTTTAGAAAGATAATTAAGAGTATTTTGGGAGGATAAAAAGTAGTTAAAGTTATATTAATGTTTAGGTGACTTTTGGGGATCATTGTAAGGCTATAAGAGAAGCCATGCTTATTTTGTAAAATAGCTTATGAAATATTACATTAAATTCTGAGTTGAGTTTATCTCCTCTTTATCTCTTTGAGTTGAGCTTACTCCTCTTTGAGTGTTTTCTGTTGAACTAGCGTGTGTCCTTGTGTATCTCCTTGGTTGGCCGGTGTCACTAGTAGAGCCTACAAGCTGATGTCATGCCACCAACCCGCACAAAATCATCAAATTCTCTAATCTCACATTTAGATGTTTAGTTTCTTGTTTGCTAATGGCGAAATTAGAGAATTTTGTTTAGGACCTAATCAGTAAATTTTAACACATAATATATCTTCTGAAACTTTGAACGAGGGAGGATTAAGGTCAACATTTAGTTATACCATATCATCAGGTCGTGTTGGTGTTGTGTGTATGCAGTGCTCTCTAGTACAGCCCTCCTAGCATTCACTTCCAATGATACATACGTGATAACGTGAACACGTCGGTATGATACCGATATGTACAGAAATTTCGTGCAGTGTCATTTCTAGCCCCGTGCAATGCATGCTGTGTTTCAAGTTATAGACCTCACGTGACCTAGATTATTTGATGCCTCTAGGCCTCAGGGACAAAACATAGTCCAAAAAGTTAGGAATTAAGAGTCTTGGGACCTTTTGAGTCCAGACTACATGCATCGTTTAACTGACATGGATCACATGCAAGACTACAATTTTGTAGCTAGA
This sequence comes from Carex arenaria, assembly GCA_964058825.1. NCBI lineage: Eukaryota > Viridiplantae > Streptophyta > Magnoliopsida > Poales > Cyperaceae > Carex > Carex arenaria. The sequence continues at coordinate 331,735 of CAXKVW010000759.1, forward strand.
TTTGGAACTTCATAGTTTGTTTGTCTTTAATATCAGCAAGTAGCAAGTAGAAATGAGGCTGACATATTAGACTGGAAAATAAAAATATAGAACCAACTTCGTGTTGTCCAATGTGATAAGAGAGAGATGGTGTTACGTGTCCGTATAGAAAAAAAATATTTTTCGTTGTCTTATACTCTCCATCTCTTGTGTGTCATCCCTGTCTTTATATTTTTTAAATCCACAATCAATATATTCGACAGTGTCTGCTGCGACAAATTAAGTTGGCTAAGACCAGACCTCAACATGTGCATCATAATTCGTGTAATAATACTTAGTTATGGTCTAATTTTGTCTAACAATACTTAGTCAAATCTCAAGAGAGAGAGACTGTGTCCGGCGTGCATTCAATTGGGACCAAATGCGGGTTAGGGTTAGGACAAATGCGGGGGGGGGGGGGGGGGGGCTTGTAACTTTGTTTTCAAATTTTGTAAATAATCTTATTTTTCTTATCAATATATTTGTTGTCGGCTAAGCCGACAACCGTCAAAGAAAAAAAATATATTAAGAGAGAGAGAGAGTGTGTGTCCGACTTGCATCAAAATGTTTGGATAGAAGTCTATATCCAAACATGTTATATTTTCGATTTCAAAATCCGAACAGTCGATCTAAAGCGCTCCACATGCATGTGAAAATGTGTTTGAAAACTAAATTTATGTTTTTGGATTTTTTTTTTTTTGCTGTTTTGATGAACTTTTTATTATTTTTTTTACCATTTCAAAACAATGATTTTTATAAATTGAAAAAAATAGTAAGAAGTTTCCGATAAATGTAAAATTTGGTTTCCAAGCACATTTTAATATGAAGAACATGTTAAATTTTAAATTTTACATTTTAATATGGAGAACTCCATATTAAAATGTGCTTGGAGACTAAATTTTATATTTTTGTAGAAATTATTTACTATTTATGAAAATCGGTACAAAATTGCTAATTTCAGAAAATTAAGGATCATTGAAAAATTACGATTGAAAAAAATAGTAAAAGTTAAAAAAAAATATAAAATTTGATTTTCAAACACATCTTAATTTGAAAAATATGTTGAGTGACTCAGATTGATTGTTTGGCCCCTATTGGTATATGTATATATAGTGTATACATATACTTGTGTATATACACGTGTATATATACAAACACATATACATGCATGCATATATACATGTAGACGGACAACTGTGCACTACGTATAGTCTCACTTATTATAAAGTGATCATCAGTGAACCTGTAATTCAGCATCTCGAGACGGGAATCAGTGAACCTTGGTACTTCCAGAAAATAATTAAGATCTAGAACTCGATTGCAAGCAATGGTATTAGCCTTTTAATTAGATACATAGTTCTTAGAAAGTGCTGTTTCATCAATACCTTTAATCGAAAGCAATAGAAATAAGAATAAAAGAATAATATTCTTAATGAAAATTCTTCATACGATACTAGCACATACAAGCACAATAATAAAACACAATTTTTTTTTCAAATCCAGCACAATACAGGCACATTAAAAAGCAAAACAAACAGAAAGCAAATAAAATAAGAGAAATTCCAAACGACACAAATACAAAATTTAGCAATCTTAGTCACAGAACAGAACGATTTCAGCAACACAACATGAGATGCAGTAGTATTTTTACTGGGGTTCGCAGCAATAAATCATCGTACGTGGCGATCCACAAACCCCGTACCGGCAATTCGATTTGTTTTCTTTTAAATCATCAGTTTTTCCTGTGACTCCTGATATAAAAACAAATGAATCATACCGCGAATAGTATAATACATTTAAAACGTTTGGGTATAAATAACGAAAAACTTAACTGAGTGGCCAAGCAAAACCAAATATATTGATATTTGACTTACAACAAAACAAAGCAAAACAAGCAAAACCAAATATATTGATATTTGACCCTACATCAGGACGTGCTTTAAAATTCTCTTTTATTCTCCTTGGTAGACTATTTGTTTGTTTTGCTTTGTTTTGTTGTAAATAATTTGGGGTGTTCCCGTGAATCTAGGAGGTTAGCTTGGTTATTTGCTAGCACAATTGCTGTGTTTTAATTTTGCTATTTTCTCTCTTTTATGTTCAAGACTGGATGACTGGATTAAGTAATATAATGGAAGGGCTTTTTGCCTATTTTTCCAAAATATTTGACTTACAACAAAGCAAACCCACTACGGTTTCTTTTCATCTTTTTACAAATTTATATAGTGCTTAACTACAGATAATCAGCAGTAATCAAATATAAACAATTTAACTAATTAAACTGACGGAAGCTTACCAACTGCAATGTTATTTTCGGCTTCCTTATTTTGAGACGAATGATCAGCCTCCAACTCTATAAGTAAGGTGCCAGCCACAAGCAGGAACATTACAGCCAAGGTTAGGAAGCGATTAGGAGTCATCTCTCTCTCTCTCTCTCTCTCTTGAAACTTGAAAATTTGGCAGTGGCTCTCTCTCTCTCTCTCTTTTCACAAAGCTTAGTTAGTTTGGTCGTACGATTTCAATTTGCCCTTTTATGAAAAAATGTTACATTAAATGACAAAAAGAAAATTCAAATTTAAGTCTTTAAGTTCAATTGACACTGGCTACCATTGATTGAAGTGAATATCAAATAAAAGTTCGATAATATATATAGAATAAGAAAGCAAAGTATATAATAAAATAATATTATTGATCAAAATAAAAAGTGAGGCTACAATACTATGCATAACCTACTTTGGTCCGTCCTACGAATTCATATTAATTTTCAAAATCTAAAAAGTTGATCCGTTATGCTTAATATGATTTCCATATGAAATTGTATTTGGATGACAAATTTTACATGTATTTTTAGATTTTTTTAAATTTTTAAGGAGGTACAAAATCACTTGATCTATAGATTGTAGACCATTCACAAGTAGATTTCAACATTAAAAAAAAAGTAAGAAAATTCTTTGAAAGTGTACAATTTAGCATCCCACAACTTTTTCAAATGAAGATTATTATGAATGGCCCAAATCGACTGCTTGGACTTTGAAATAGAGGTATAAAACCGTAGTATATATCAAAGTGCACTATGCATAGGACCGTAGCCTCAAATTAAATATGAAAATTATTGAATTCGTTTGATAACAATTGAAATAAGCCCCCAAAATTCATCTAATTTCCCCAATTATTGCTATCATGTCCTAATTAGAGCTTGCTACAAATAATGGAAAAATATTTAAACAAGAATATCATATCAGAAGCAACAGCAGCTTAGAGGAAAAAGAGATCATTGAAGCCGTCTGCTCGATCAAATATCTTTGTTAATTTTTTCGAGGAATTATGGGGAAGATTTCAGTTATATGGTTTTTATTTTAGTATGATGTCAAAAATAATGACTAATATTGAATTAATGCAACAAGATACAACGACTATTAATTCAGCATTTTATTAATTATCCGAGAACAGTTGTATCGGTTGGTATAATTTAATGACCGTTATATACACTATTACAAAAAAAACCCTTCCTACACTGTACCTTATACACGGATTTTCACTATTTTATAAAAAAAACGTGTATGAAATAGGATTTTTCCAATGTTCAAAATATTTGTAGGAATCCTACACGGATATTAACTTAAAAATCAGTATCCGTGTAGGAATGTGAGAGAGCTACACGGATATTTAATAAAATATCCATGTAGGGATGTATTTTGTACACGGTTTTTTTTATTTAAATAGCCATGTAGATATGTTGACAGAGCTACACGGATTTATAGTTAAATATCCGTGTAGGAAAAGCCTAGTAGGATTTTAATGAAATAAAAGACTTCTCTTCTAGCGTCGTTTTGATCAATATGACTCTCTCTCTATATATATATTGAATGTTGGTTTGATTTATGCACACAAGGAGTGATCTGAGATCTTCGAAGTTTGTATTTCTCCTCTTTATCTTGCTAAGGTTAGTCATGTGTATATATATATATATATATATATATATATATATATAGAGTTGGGCTATGGTACTCTATAGAGTACCATGGCTCGGTGCTCTACGGCACTATATCTCCATTTTAAAAATTCAAACACCCGATCCGAACCGTTGAACATGTTCTTCATATTGAAATGTGCTTGGAGACCAAATTTTATATTTTTTGAAATTTTTTTTGCTATTTATTAAGCCACTTTGAAAATCTCAGATCCGATGGTCCAGAAATTTTTACTGTTTTTTACTGTTCACAGCAGATCTGAGATTTTCAAAGTGGCTTAATAAATAGCAAAAAAATTCCAAAAAATGTAAAATTTAGTCTCCAAGTACATTTCAATATGAAGAACATGTTCAACGGTTCGGATCGGGTGTTTGGATTTTTAAAATGGAGATATAGCGTAGAGTACCGAGGCGTTTTACTCCATAGAGTACCATAGTCCATCTCTATATATATATATATATTTACCATTGTTGGATTATTGAAGAAATTTGTTTTTCTTAAGATTTTGGTTGGTTGCTGTCCTCTTCGCCACTGTTGGTTGCTATCCTCTTCGCCACCCTCCATTTGGGTTCTGTTGCCGGTGTTGTCCTCTTAAGCTATACATATTCAATTAATTTCTGGTGCTTACATGTTTAATTTATTTTTACGAAATTAATCTTCAGTGGTTTGTATAAAAACTATATAGATTCAATTAATTTTTGTATAAATATTTTCTTATAATTTTGCACAAAAATTTTAATTGAGAATTTTTTATTCTTTATTATGTATGTCATGCACATATATATTGAACCTTGTCATTTTTTTTAGAGATGCAATATGGATGGAGACTTTTAACCAAGAGACATCATGTCATGGATCACATGCAAACTCTCTTTTTGATATGTTGGATCTAATACGTTTTAGTATGTATGAAATTTCGTCCAAAGCTAAATCATAGCCATGAGTTTTGGCAACATGAGTCCATGGGAAGTGAAGACATAATTTTTATACAAGCATTGTATTGGATCTTGGAAAGTGTATGTTATATGTTGAATCACATGGGATTGCATGTACAAAAGGCTATGTATATATATATGTTGCAAAAGGCTATATGTATATACAAAATGCTATCTATTTATTTTTCCAAAAGGCTATGTATTTATTTTTGCAAAAGGCTATGTATATTCAATCTGAAATATATATTATTGGCTAGCAAAAGTGGAGGCTAGCAAAAAAAACAATAGAACAATCCTACACGGATATTTAAATAAAATCCGTGCAAGAAGAGGTAAGAATAAAATATTAGTAATTAATAACATTCCTACACAGATTTTTAACTTAATATCCGTGTAGGAATCCCTTCCTACACTGATTGTTTAATTAATATCCGTGTAGGAAGGTTAAGAGAGCTACACGGATATTTAGTTAATATCCATGTAGGAAGACTATTCTTACACGGATATTAAGTTAAAATCCGTGTAGCTCTCTTGCGATGAGATGTACTGTGGGAGGTTTTCTACACGGGTCTTTATGAATAATCCGTGCAGAATTAGTATAATCGTACATGGATAATTATCCGTGTGTAAATGGTTGACATTCCTACACCCCATTATTGCACACATTTCCAAATCCGTGTAGCTCTATCATTTTTTGTCCATGTACAAACTGTGTTTTTGTAGTAGTGATATACTAATATAACCGTTGTCCAAATTAAGTCATTGTGACGACTATAAAATTCACAACTTTTCTTTTGTATTGCCTACAAATTAATATAATGAATTCGATCTATTGTATGAAACACTTTTGTAACCATACTAAATTAGGCTTTTACATTTGAGACAAGACCTTTTAGTTTTTTTTTTGTTTCTGATGAATTTAGCCTAAAAAAAATCTTAAAGGTGATCTTTACTCCAAATTTGAGAAATATATTCCTTCATAAGTTTTTGGTGATTTATATTTCTGTAATAGCTAATGCGGTTCATTGTAGAGTTTTTCTTTGCTTCCATGCTGGGATCGAGTCTCACCTGCGATTGATCTTTCGTGGCATAAAACTGAAATAAATCTTAGAAATGTTGCACGCGCGTACATGAACATTTGAGCATTCTTAGGATATATAAGCACTGCATGTTATGAACTTATTTCTAAGTTTTATTGCTGTAGTTTGTAAGTTGTTTCCTTAGCTTGTTTGTTTTCTTTCATGGTACTTTTCTGGTTTGCTGATTTTTCGTATGGTACTTCAATTATGCATCAAGTAAACTTCGGGTTCCCTGACTGATTTTTTTTTTGAGCAAAAATAGGGGTCAAGCCCATATTTGATTGATAATGTTTGTTACAAGAGTTTTGTAATGCCTAAGTAAGAAAAAAAAAAATTTGCTCAAGATATTTGAGCTAAATAAAAGCATAAAGGAGAGAGAAATAAAAGAAACAAAACAGTAGGGTAAATAAAAGGAAAATAAAAACTGGAAACTAGAATTTATCAGGGGCTGTGTGGTGTGACTCTCAGCATGTATTGTTTATGTGCTTCAATTTCTTCCTGCAATTGATCTATATCTTTGGAGGTGTCCCTAAAAGTTCGATAACATCATTTCCGCCACAGTATAAACTGCGTAATGAGCAGTGTTGATCTTGTATCTTTACTAATTATATCGTTGAGTAGAATGTCGAGCAGAGATGTTCCCTGTGTGGTTCCCCAATCCTGTATCGATGCGTTGTATAAGGCTTGAGAAAAAGGGCATTCACAGAAAATATGCTTTGCTGATTCTGCGTTCCTCTTGCAGAGAATACATCAATTGACAATCTGCCATCCCCGTCGCGCAAGATTATCAATCGTTAGTATTCTGTTGTTTCATACTAACCAACCAAATACAATTATTCTCGGAGGTGCCTTGATTTTCCAGATCCCGTGTACTACTGAATGTATTCTCGGTGTGTTTTTCAATGCCCTATAGGTGGATTTGACCGTGTACATGCCGTTGTTAGACCATCTCCAGTGTATCTCATCTTGCTGCCCCGGCACCTTATCCCAGACAGTCGTTGTTGAAGAATTACCAGTTCTTGTGTTGCCTCCAATGTAAGTATAGGTCTGAAGGTTGTGCGCAGTGAAGCGGAATTGAGCGATGATTCCACTGTTGCTTCTTTGTACAAGGCATGAGAGAAAAGATTAGGAAATTTGTTTTCTAAGAAGCCCAACCCCCAATTGTGAGTCCAAAAAGAGCTCTCTGACCCTTCACCCAATTTGTGGGTCGTTGACATGTTATAGAAATTATACACATGTGCAAGTGTTTTTGTGAACAGTGGTGCTTGTGGTATGAAATTTGTGACCGTTACCGTGTTCTGTATGATAGGCTTCCATAGCATCCTTGCCGGCTTTTGCTAATTCCATTGCCATTTCAACAACAGAGCTGAGTTTAATGTACTGATATCGGGTACCCCTAGGCCTCCAAGAGATTTTGGGTTTAGAGTTTAGGGTTTAGGGTTGAGGCCACCTTTAGCAAAAATGTACCTATATCTAAATGTGAAATTAGAGAATTTAGTGATTTCACTTATAGCATCACATCAGCATGTAGGCTACTAATTAATGACGCAATACGGACAAGACTAGCAATGCATATATAATATCTTGATGCTGTTGAACATAAGAAATTGTCAAATAACTTTCAAGTTTAAACAATATTTTTTTGAAAGACAAAACAGTGTCTACGAATAGTGGCTACGAACGAAGAGAGCGAAAATCTAATTTATGTAACAATATATTCTTACAAAAATGTCGGAGCTCGATGTGCTCGATGTGCTCAAATATCAACCTTTGAAAATCAACAATTTAGGCTATGATCGATGTGCTCGTTCCTCAAAACTAACGTCACATTATATATTTTATTTCATACGTGTAATAAACAATTTGCAAAATAAACCAATTATGATATAATAAAAATGAAATACTATAAATGATATATTTTGTAACAGACAAATAAGTCACTTTGTGGCAAGTTTTGCAGTCTTCACTTTATACATCTTATTTCAGTATCTTGCACTTTATACTTAGAACCCACAAAGTATCTCTCAGTGCGGCTCAATTCCAATCGAACTATCCCCAAATCAGACCAACTGCAACCAAAACTACACCGAGCACAAAAAATATAGAATACAACTATAATCTAAGAGTCAAGGAACCTATACTGACATTGGAGGTAACGTATGCTGTGTTTCATGTCTAGCTCCGTGCAACGTATGCTGTGTTTCCACATATAGATATTTATTTGGGGGAAAGTGCAGAACAGGTCAAGTCGTGATAGAGCTCCGCAACCTAGATTATTTGATGCCTCAAATCCTTGAGTGTCCAGACTACAAGCATAGTCACAATGTGTGCATATTATACGCGTATAATTCGCGTATAATACATTTTTTTGGGTTGTCGTATCGAACTGCGTATAAATTGTTTGACCGAATGTTTGACTAAATAATTCGCGAATAAAATATGAATAAAACGCGAATCACACATTATTCACGATAAAAACTCGAAAAAAACACATAATTTTTTGTTTAGGATTTTTTTATTTCTTTTAAGGGTTTTTTTTTTCGGAATTGTTTTTTTGCTTCCTTATTGTACCAAATTATTTCCGAATTTACCCGAATTATACCTGAATCACGAATTTTTGACCCTGCCGAACCGAACCCGAACTTTTGATTTGTCACTATATGACAACAAGCATTGTTTAACTGATCACATGGATTACATGCAAGACTAGAAGTTGGTAGCAAGATTTGGCATTTAGTCTGTTATATTACCCAGTTGCAAATAGAGATAAGGCAGACAAATTAGACTGGGAAATAAAAATATATAGAACCAAGTTTGTCCGTATTATTAGAAAAAATATTTTTTTTATCTCATGTAGAATTATGTCCCTCTCTTCTCTCTTATATCCAAGTCTTTATATTGTTTAAATCGATATATTCGATAGTGTTTGCCGCAATAACCGAGAAAGGTGGCTAGCTAAGACCAGACCTCAAGATGTGCATCATGATTCGTGTAACAATAGTTAGTTATGGTCTAATTTTGTATAATAATAGTTAGTCAGATCTGAAAGATCCAATTATTTAGAGCTGACAGGCCTATTTATGGTCTGATAATCTCACATCATGTATGGAATAAACTCCTGTGTGGCTGTATGGTTGATAGTTTATTTCTTCACTATAATTTATAACATAAAAGTTCATAATATATCTAATAAAATTGAGGAATCATGCGTACGTATTGAAGCGATGTATCATAAGAGACTTGTGAACTATTTCTTCACTATTAATGGAACCATACTTCAAGTTTTGATCTGTAATAAGAGACTTGTAAACTATTAATTTATGGCACAATCAACACCCCAGTAATTACTAGGGCCGCTACTAAAATTGAATAGTCTCGTGCTTATCTATAAATAACTACTTTGTAGTAGGTTGTAGGTATCCTGTAACGGGTACGTATCCTTTGAGATATTTCAATTTTTGCATGACCGACGTGTCTGGTGCCTATTCGGGGACCGTAGGGGCCAGTATTATTTGAGCTTTGAGATTCCTGTAGAATGTATTTGAACAATTGAGATATTTCAAAAAGTCACGCAAAGTTTGACATATCTCAGAGGATGCGAACTGTCCAGTAACCGGTTGTTTTACGTAATTTGCATCATGTACTTGTTCTGTACTTTCTTGGGTTTACAGAAGCTCTCTCTGATATGCGAGCTATCCGATATAGAAAATAATTTTTTTGGCTTTGTTCTCCGCCATATTTTTCTCCTTTTCATTGTGGTCTTCCATGTACAAATTATTTCTGTCACTCTACAAGAATCTACCGCTATCTGTGAGGGGAAAAAATGACTATTGACTATTACATAGGCTAAGTTTACATAAATTGCTATTCCAAAGAGCATCAATGTTACCAACAGAAGTATCCGTGTCTTTGTGGACAGTGACAGATTTTTGTAGTCAATTAATTAATTAATTTGTAGATATACTTCACAAGAACGCGATTGGTAGCAACGGTAATAACTTATTGACTAGATACTTAGATCTTCAAAAATGTTTTTTCATCCATACCTGAAATCCCAAGCACTGGACAAAAGAATAACAGAATAATATTCTTAATGAAAATTCTTGGTACGAAACAATACAAGCACATTAAAAAGCAATAAAAACAGAAAGCACATAAAATAGGAGACATTCGAAACTTTGGCGAAGAAGAGTACGATTCCAGCAACACATCATGAGATGCAGTAGTCTTTAAGGGGGTACGCAGCAATATATGGTACTACTACGTAAATATCGACAAAGCCCGTGCCGGCAATTCAATATTTTTTGTTTTATATCATTAATTTGCCCTGTGACTCCTGACAAAAAAAACAAAGATGAATCAAACCGTGAATAGTATAAAACATGTAAATTGTTCGGGTAATTAGCGAAAATCTTAACTGAGAAACCTAACAAAACCAAATATATTGATATTTAACTTAGAACAAAGCAAACCCATTACCGGTTTCTTTTCATCTTGTTTATATTTTTATATAGTGTTTAATAACAGATAATCTGCATTAATGAAATATAAACAATTTAAATAAATTGACAGAAGCATACCGACTACAATGTTATTCTTGGATTCCTTATTTTCAGACAAATGATCAGCTGCCAACTCCGGAAGTAAGCTACTAGTCACAAGCAGGAATATTACAGCCAAGGTCAGGAAGCTCTTAGGAGTCATCTCTCTCTCTTGCAAATTTGGTAGTAGCTCTCTCCCTCTTTTCACAAAGCGTAGTTAGTTTGGTTGTACGATTTGCCCTTTTATAAAAAAAAAAATGGTACACTAAATGACAAAATTCAAATTCAAATTTAAGTGTTTAAGTTAAATAATCCTCCTTCAGCTAAAACCTTAGGTTCTCGTATTATCTCCTCATCTCCTCATCTCCTTTTTGGTGTACATCTAAATATATGGTTCCTATTTAAATTTGAGTTTTACCCTTCCCTTTGATTAAGGATTTGTGAGATCAGTTAAAATACATCCAGAGTTGTAGCAAGATGTAATGTGGTGGCACTACAGATGATAGGCAGAATAACTAAGATTCTCTAGGGTTTAGGTTTTTTTAGTCTAATACTCTATGTTGCATGGATACAGTTACGGATATCGTATCAGATACGATATGGATACGGCAATTTTCAAAAATAGAGAATACGATATGACTATTATATATATATATATATATATTATTTTAATTTATTAGAAAGAATAATAAAATACAACAATGAACTAAAAGGCTTAATGAAGAGAATACATACAAATACTAATTAAAAGCAATTTGAGATCCTAAACAATGAAATATGAAACCAAGAATAAACCCAAACATAAGAGCTGAATGCAATCATAGACATGACATCAAGTTCCATAAACAACATATTTAAATTAACTAGTTCTATACTTCTATTTACAAGTTATAAACAATCATTGGCAGTCACATGTATTCATAAACCTAAAGTCTCAGCAAAATCAAAAACATCGACCACAACTCAGATTAGTACCAAAATCTGATGCACATCCAATTCGGCAAAACAAAAAATTCAGGTTCGTACCCAACGATGGTACACCACAATCTGAACAGCACTCCCCAATGCAAATCATTCATCCAAACCCAACTTTCAGATTGTAAATACAAAATTCTATACAAAATCGAGTATTGTACCAGTTAAGTCTGATACAGCCTTAATACTGACGGAGAACAAAATTACCTGGAGTCTGGAGAGAGCAGACAGGCAGCGGATTAGGGGAGGAGAGACGGAGGAGGAGGAGGGAGGCTGAGCGGAGACATTAGAGAGGCAATGCGAAGAAGGCGGAGACGCGACTCAGAGACAGCGGAGAGGCGACCAGGAGATGGTGGAAAGGCCATGCAGAGACTGTGGAGACGACAAAGAGGCGACGGCAGTTGGATCGTCGCGTCCAGATTCTTATTTTATTTTTATTTGTTTAGTTCGGAGCGGAGAGAAGAAATGAAAATGGGAAACCTAATAATGTATCCCGACCGTATCCTTGACTTAAAATGGCGTATCGATGACCGTATCAGTTTAATACGGATACGCCACATAAGCCGATACACCAGCTGGGGTATCGGATACGTATCAGAGCCGTATCGGACGAGTATCGGTATCCGATATGGATACGATGCCTAAACTGAAGTATCCGAGTAACATAGCTAATACTAAGATATTTGTTCAGGCTCCAGTCTTACTAATTATGCCAAAACATATAGCGAAATCACTATCTGTTGTAATGGGAAATGGCGAAAAGCGAATGCAAAGCAGCCATCTTCCCGAAATATTTACCGCAAACGTATTTCTGAGTTATTTTGGTAGTTTTGGAGAAAATTGCGTATTTATGCCAAAAACAGAGCAAATATACCCAATTTAGGCGGTTATTTAAGATAGCCTCCAATCAGGACATTATATGGCGTATGCAACAGTCTACACGAAATGCACAACAACCAAGATGGTAAAATTTGATGGAAGTCTGCTAATTCTGGAATCCGTGCGGGTCCACCTATGTCGCATGCAGTATAGTCCCAATGGCCGCATGCGATGGGAATTCAATATGTGGACTGTTATTCTGCACTATTAGATCGACATATCTCAGTCCTTTATTGAAGCCTTCTAGAAGGATGGACCTCCAGGTCATCAACGCTGCTTCTCGAAGAAGTGGAGTCCAAGTTAGCTATTTTTGTAGTGTTATTTTTGGCCCTAGGATCAAGGGACCCACGATCCCCACTACTCCCACTAATTTAGAAAATCCTATAAATACCTCACTCTTGTATGAAATTCAGTGTGTGTGTTTACATGTTATTAAGTCCAGCACTATAGCCACAAAAATCCTCACCAATTACGATATATAGGTTAGGTTAGAGTTTTAAGGAGAGAGCCAAAGCCCTTGGTAGGCAAGACAAGGATATGTCATCTAAGGAGTTAAAGTTCTTCTTATTCAAGGAGTTGTAATATTTTATCTTTTATTCTCTTTATTTTTATTTTCTTTTGCAATGGCTCCAAGGAGCTAAACATCTCATGTCTAGGGTGAGGGTTTGAACAATGAGTCATTTAATAATATTTTGATTTTGTTTATATTTCGTTGTGTGAATTTCTATTGCATTTTAATTTTTTTTAATCCTATTCGAGCATACATATTTCCGTCCACTAGTGGAAAAATGACTTTCAGTGTCGCCCTAATAGTATCGGTTCTTTGAATGAAGTGATACAAAAAACATTTAGTATCGGTTGGTTAAAAATAAACGATACTGAAAAATATTTAGTATCGGTTCTAATACATAACCGACACAAAAAATACATTTAGTATCGGTTCATTACCAAGGAACCGACACAGAAATTTTTGTATCGGTTCTCTATAGATAACCGATACAAAATTGTGCCTTTTTGTATCGGTTCCTAATAGAGAACCGATACAAAAATTTCTGTGTCGGTTCCTTGGTAATGAACCGATACTAAATGTATTTTTTGTGTCGGTTATGTATTAGAACCGATACTAAATATTTTTCAGTATCGTTTTTTTCAATAACCGATACAAATTAGACCTTTCTTCCTATAAATTTATTATTCTATTTTCTTCCTATTTTCTTTTGCATGTAATTAAATATAAATTTATTATTCTATTTTTTCAATTTTTCTATTCATTAATTAAAGAGCTAAATTATTCCAGAAGTAACAATTAATTAATTTTATCTAATCCCATTTAAATTACATCATGTTTTAAATAAAATTAATATTAGTATCGGTTCACAGTGGAGAACCGGCACAAATTAACTTTTAGTATCGGTTCAGAGGTATAACCGACACAAAATTTCTTTTAGTATCGGTTCACACATATTAACCGACACAAAAATGGTTTAGTATCGGTTTATTCGTAAGAACCGACACAAAAATAGTTTAGTATCGGTTCATTAGTAAGAACCGACACAAAATAGGTATTAGTGTCGGTTATTAGGTTAGAACCGACACAAAATTGGCAATATTTACTTCCCTCCTCTTCTTCATTTTTACTTAGATCATTTTGTTTCAAATTTTTCCTCTCTCTCTCGGACTACTCCGCCGGCTAAGACCTCCGCTCGCCCAAGACCTCTCTCTCTCGGACTACTCCGCTCCGCCGACCAAGACCTCCGCTATTGTCGTGTCACCCCTCCTTCCCTCGGCCAAGACCTCCGCTCGCCCCTCCTCCTCGCCGAGCTCGCCAAGCTAGGGTTCCGCTCACCCCTCCTCCTCGCCGGCCAAGAAGGCACCGCATTTCGACCTGAGAACCACTGTGTAGTAGCAGGTACTTGAACTGTGAGGGTTTTGTGTTGTTTGTGTGGTTGTTTGATTTTGGATGTATGGTGTGTACGTTGGTACCAGTGGTACCATCCTTTGTGCTTGATGTCTTGCCTCTGACCTGTACCTCTACTGTGGCTGTTGCGAATTGGGAGTTTTGGTGCTATTTCGGTTTTGTGTTGCTACCAGTACTTGGAACTGACAGGGACCCAAATGCAAATAAACTGGGATTTTGGGTTTTTGTGAAAATTTCTAACATTAGACAAATTATGGTAATCTTAGTGACCTAAATGAAAATTTTTTTTATATAAGGAAATGGGTTCGGCCTTAGCTGGGGTTTACACAATTTTGGGCTTTAGCCCAAACTCAAACTCAAACTCAAAATCTAAATTATATTAGTTATATGTTGAGGGTTTAGGGTTTCAAATGAACCCGAATTGAACCCGAATTATGAGGGTTTAGGGTTACAAATTGTTTTAAGGGTTTAGGATTACAAATTATTTTAAGGATTTAGGGTTACAAATTGTTTTAAGGGTTGGTGATTATGTGTGGAATTGTGATTGTGAATTACAAATTGTTTAGGGGTTACAAATTTCAATTGGAATTGTGCTTATGTGATTATGTGAATTTAGTTATTGTGATTGTAAATTTAAATTGGACTAGTGATTATGTAAATTGGAATTGTGGTTGGAATTGTGATTGTTTTAAGGGCTACAAATTTCAATTGGAATTGTGATTATGTTAATATGTGAATTTTTTTAGGGTTTGTTAAATTAGAATTGGAATTGTTTTAAACATTAAATTACAAATTATGTTAAATTATGTGATTATGTGAATTGGAATTGTTAAATTACAAATTTCAATTGGAATTGTCTTCATATGTAAATTGGATTGGAATTTTTTAATGTGACAAGTCTTATATCATGACAAATTAGAATGTGTGCTTATATTTGTCAAGTATGAGAAGCATAAACTTGTAAGAGAACTTGCGATCATCGACGCGCTGAAGGAGTAAGTGTTTCAAATTAAATCTACTAAACCATTTCAATATCTCTTGTAAGTACTAATTTCTATGTTATTTCAACAGTCCCTGGGTTGTGGAGAAGGCAACCGGAGGAATCGGAAGAAGCGACAAGTTGAAGCTTATAAAGAACAAGGTAATGTGGTGCTTACGACTAAAATTTACTATTTTTAAAAAATTACTTCGGTTTATTATGAATTGTTGAATTGCATCTTCTAAAAATTGCTAACTTTTTGCTTGGGTACAATTTGATATAGTGCCCGCAACAAAGGGACGGCTGGGAATGTGCATATTATGTCATGATGTTCATGAATGACATAATTAATCACTTCCTCGATAATTTTTCGCCAATACAGGTATATATGCATTTATATTTTTCAAATGTAACCTTAGTTGTTGATTCGGTTTTTATTCAATAAATAATTAACTGCGCTCTTCTTTTATATTAAAAAATGCAGGATTGGAAAGCAACTCCATATTCTGTGGCAGAGATCAATTCAATTCGTTTCGAGTGGGTTAGGTTTTTCAAAAGTGAAATATGGCAACCAAGTATAACAGTTTAATTAGGATTGTTTGATGCGATAAGTTGTAAGAACAATTAATTTAGGTTTTAATCTAATTGTAATAACAATTTATTTGTTTAATTTAATTTAGGTGCTGTATAATATAATTTAGGGTTTGATTGTATGCATGTTTTTCATATAGGCCAGCCAAATATATGGGAGCTGGCCACAAAAATAAATAATTTTTTTTAATATAAAATAAATAATAGTATCGGTTCTGTAGGCACAACCGATACAAAAGGTAAATTAATATAATAATGATACCAAACAAAAAAGTATCGGTTGAAATGGAAAACCGACACAAAAACAAATTAGTGTCGGCTCTTAATCAATACCCGATACAAAAATAACAATTAGTGTCGGTTCTAACGTAATAACCGATACAAAAATAACAATTAGTGTCGGTTCTTATTTAATAACCGATACAAAAATATATTTAGTATCGGTTCTGAGTTAATAACCGATACAAAAAAAAATTTAGTATCGGTTCTGGGTTAATAACCGATACAAAAAAAATTTAGTATCGGTTCTGAGTTAATAACCGATACAAATAAGTTATAAAAAAAAAATTTCGGGTCGGAAATTTCTAACTTTGTATCGGTTCCACTTGATAACCGATACTAATTGTTGGATTCTATATCGGTTGTACAACCGACACTGATTAGTCCCGGAATTTGTGTCGCTTCTATCAGTGTCGCCCCGATGTCCGACACTAATAGGCCTTAATAACCGATACTAAATGTACATTTTCCACTAGTGGTCTACTATATGCCAATGACTTCTAAATACCAATAGAGTAGATCCGACAGATTCTTGTGTAAGGGGTTAGTATGTAAGTAGATTGAACTCCAACTAACAAGTCTTGGCAGCAATTCAAAGACTATGATTAAAACCTAGAGGGCTCCTTTGGCGGGATAGGATAGAAAGCATCTTAGGTGTTTACTTAACCGGAATCATAACAGAAATTGCATAGGAATTTGTGATATTTCAATTATTGGGTAGTATAAGGAAATAATATAATTTCATACTTAAAATACTTTAGTCTTAGTAGCCCAAAAGCCAATCGAAAGATTAGAAAATCTAAATACAGCACATAACAGAATACCACGGTGCCTTCCAGGTAGTGACAATGTCGCATGCGGAGTCTAAGTTGTATGCAGTATTTTAATTTGCTTTAATTATTTAATAACTTTAAGATTACACACAAACAAAACCTAATTAACAACAACCGACCTAGACTAAGTAAAAATTGTTAGATCTTAATACACTATCTCTGCGGATTGATACCTGATAATACTACGCGATAGGATTGTATACTTGCAATCTGAGTCGAAAGTGGAATCAAGGTTAAAAGATATAGTCTACTATACTGAAACTTTCTGCACTCCGTTTTTAGTGCATCAAGTTTTTGGTGTCGTTGTCCGGGATAGAGTAAGAATTCTCCATTAGAGAATATCTTACGTTGTCATTAGGTGTCAAACATTAGATGAGGTCAACCTTTTACTTTTCAGCACTATAATTTTAGTTTATTTATTTTTAGCATTCTATTTTATTCCCTAATCATCTATTTGGGGCGAGGTACTTTATATATTTTATCTTTTAGAATTAATAAGTTAAGCCAGTATTATATATATACTCCGCGACACTGACGATTCTATGATGATAAAGATGAGTATCCCTCCTACCACCGCGAATCTGCCTATTATCACGCCACTTTCATTACCACCTATTGGGATGGAAGATCAACCAATCATCGCCACCCCCTTCGCAAAAGCAACTAAGGAAATACCTCGGCCTCTGATAGATTATGCCTTCCCTTATGACTTTGAGAATCAAAGTAGTATCAAGCTCCCTAAAATAGAAGCGAGAAATTTCGACGTATAAGGCTCCTACATCAATTCGGTGGCAAGAAACATTTTTGAAGGAAGATCGCACAAAAATTCTCATATTCACCTCAACAAAATTCAGGAACGCATACAACGCAATAAAGATATAGGGGGTCACGCAAGATGACATCTGACTTCGTCTCTTTCCATTTTCTTTAGGAAAACAACCACAAGAATGGCTAGACTCACTAGAGGTCGGTTCAATTACAAATTAGACTCAATTGGTTAGAGTTTTTTTTGTCAAGTATTCCCCTCTTCTAAAACATCACAATATCGATTTCATATCACTTTATTCAAGTAAGGAGGAGAAGAATATTTAGGCGAAGCATGGGACCGTTTCAGAAAAATAGAGAAGGAATGTTCTCACCATGGACTAGGGAAGGAGATCATGATCCAAACCTTCTATCACAGATTACAACCTCATTATAGGAAATTCCTAGATACATCCGCTAAAGGGTCACTAATGAATCTAGATGTATGCAAGGCTAGAAAATTCATTGACGATGGGTGCTAGAACCTGAGCTATGCCGAATCATACAAGAATATGCCTCAAGTCATGCCTAGCATACGAGGGGCCAAGAACAATCTCCTTACATACAGGGTCAATGCTCTATGTAAGTGGGTACATGGCTCTTCAACCTAGAAAAAACAACCAACCTCATTGGACCAGGATGATATGTGTTGGTTCCAGAATCGGCGTCGAGTATCCCACCGATGTTGTAAGTGACGTCGATGATGGTGGTTCTGATATCTCTCTATTTTGCCTATATTTCGACACCGATTTACACCAAAACCCGTGCCTAAAAGCCTAAAAGTGTGAACATTTTACTTAAATATCTATATAATGTGGTACTGCTATGTTTTGTTCTTATTTTGCAGGAAACGGGTGAAATTCAGGAGCTGACACCTTTCTATACGGCCCGTATAAGATCTGCCCAACCACACAGAAAGTTCCACACAGGAGGCTACCTCTCTCCCACACAAAGGCATGGGTTAGGACCCAACTGACAAGGCAAAGAAATGGTTAGGGTTGTTACCAAGGGATTCGATTACCACTTGGAGGGAATTGTCCAAACTGTTTTTTACCAGTTTTTCCCTCACAAAAGAATTGCCAAGGTTAGGATCCAAGTGATCAGTTTTAGACAAACGCCTTATGAACTATTGAATGAGGCCGGGGAAAGGTTTAGGGAATTTCAATACTCTTGTCCACATCATGGTTTTCCCGATTGGTTACTTATTCAGTCTCTTTATGCTGGTTTGACTGATAGTACTCGTACTTCTGTTGATGCAGTTGCAGGTGGAGCTCTCCTGGATCGAGAGACTACCGAGGCAATGAACTTGATTGACAACATGGCAGCCAACCAATAGTGGTCCGGCCGAGAAAGTACTCGAGCAACTGGGGGTGGTCGACTTGAGGTCGATCAAATCACTACTCTCACCGCCAAGTTAGATGCTATGCAGAAAGCTTTTGACAAGATGAGTGTCAAGGCACTTTGAAATCAGCAACCACAATCTTGTGTCATGTGTGGAGACGAGGGGCACATGTATGAACATTGCCTGCTCGCACAAAGGGATGAAGAATCCGAGCAAGTCAACTCTCTCAACAGCCATCCTACTTTCTGAAACCTCCTTTCAACTAATCCTACTCCAAGGACCCAATTGAGCAACAGAATTGGAGGTGGAAACAGAACAACCCCGCACCATTCAACAATTCTTCAAGCAACAACAATAACAACCGAAACTTCTATCACAATGCTTCTTTCAACAACTCGAACAAACCATGCACCTCAATCTGATCCACCCAAGCTATATATTGCTCCCGCTGTGAGTGATTTCATACACGAGCAAAGAAAGATAAGTCAGATGATGTTCGAGCAGATGCAAGCGATTAGTGCTCAGTTAGCTGGTTTATTTTTGAGAAAATATTGTCGGATATGGCTTGTTGGATTATATTTGGTCATCTCAAGTGTGATCACTATGTAACTAGCTATTAGTGTGACTAGCTAGATGTGACTAAATGTGATGTCATCTCACTATTTATTTCATTTTTTTTTTCAAATTATTCATCTGATATTCACAATTTAATAGATATAATGACACGCATCTCTCCGTGACATGTTGTCCACAGATATACATTTAACCATGTGACGTGTTATTACCATGACGCATTATGACCAGTTGTTTGCATGACATAACGTGATATTTTTTATCGAAGATAATCACACCACATAAAAGGACATGTCACAATATACGTTAGCCAAATCATGTGTCAGATTGTGACACATGTCATGTCTTGAAGTGACGTGACGGATATATGCCATGAGATCACAAAAATAAAAACTATATATACAAGTCACACACCTCACATATGTCGGGACTTTTTTCTTCTCTAGCTACCATATACCGGTCTCCTTCAATATTTAAACATTCTTTTTGTTTCATATCATAGGAATAAAAACAACGCTAGCGGGGAATCTTGTGGTGTAATAGGAAGTACATAAAAAAGGATCAGAAATTCCATACGACTACTATAATGATGGTACATACGAATACAAAATTTAGACATGTTAGGAGGAGCGGGATTCTAGCAACATGCACATGGGATACATTAGTTTCTTAAAAGCAGCAAAAAGGTTAACGTCGGGAGCACCGGCATCTAATAGGTTTACTTTCTTTTGGATCATCAATTTTGTCTGTGACCGCTGACATAAAAAAAAATTAAGATTAATCAAACGATGAATAACACTAAAAGCCACATGACATATAATTAATGTGCTCAATAGTATACATTTAAAACATTTGGGTTATTAATTAACGAAGAATTTGAGAATGCTTACAGATAATATTCAGTAATCAAATATAAACAATTTAATCATATTGACAGAAGTTTACCAACTGTACTGTTATTTTTGACTTGTTTCGTATTGATTTCAGACAAGTGATCAGCCGTTATCTGTGGAAGTAAGTTGCCCGTTACAAGCAGGAACATTACAGCCAGGATTAGGAAGCACTTAGGAGTCATCTCCTTTCTTTCACTCTTTCTCCCCTGAAAACTCGGCAATGGATCTCTCTCGCTCTTCTCAAAAGCTTGTATGAAAATTCCATGTACGCTCTGTTGCTTTATAGGAAAATGGTACACTGAATGACAAAGAGAAAATCAAATTCAAAGTGTTAATTGTTAATAGTCAACAGTAGAATAGTCAACAATGGCAGAGCACTCACCAACCCTAGCCCAAATTGCACCAGATTTGAACCATTTATATCGGTTGGAAAAGTACGTATACATTTTGTTTTCATCTAGCTAGCTTTAATATAATCAATATTGTGAAAAATATTTACTAACTAAATCTCACTTACTATATATATTGTGGATTTTAAATTTTTAGTCCCCCATAAAAATGTCTAGTTTTGTCCCTGTATGGAGTATCTTTTACCAAGTAATTAATTTTTAGTCCCCCATAACCAAGTTGAGGCGAATAAGCTCAGTTGCGTTGTGAGTCCTGCATCGACAAAAGACTATCACCGACTAGGTGTTGTGAGCCGTGGATTGACCAAAGATTATTGTCAAACTGGGTGTTGTGAGCTCAGGGTCAGACCTAAAATTTTTGTCAGCAGAGCAAAAAAAAATACAAATCGGATTGAAATCCATTAACTAATTAAATATTTAATAAAAAATAATTCTTTAAATTATACTTTTCATGCTCTCACTTATACTTAATAAAAGTCTTTCTCTTATTATTGCGGATGTCTGACTTTGGACTTGGTTTTGCCAAAAGCTCTTGACACAAAAATTCCATTCTTCAAAGAATCAATAAAGACATGGTAATGACTAATGAGAAGTCACTCGTTTTTACAGCATTCAGTGAATATGTTTGAAGGATTGAGGAGTGAGCTTTACAGAATTCTAACGAAAGGACTACATACAATTTCAAAGTTGTGACGATTGGTTTTGTACGTGGAAAATCCGAAGATTATTGCTGTTTGAGGACAATTAGTCAATACAAATCAGTAAGTTTATTAAGTTTGAAATATGTTTACACAAATTTCAATACAAATCAGTAATGGCCATGCGTACGAATATGCACGTGGTTGGTAGGTCAGCAGGCAAGTAAGACGGCTACAACTAGCTAGCGCAGTACCTAGCCAACAAATCAAGGGACAAAAGAAACAAATATATTGAATTTAATACTTGCAAGAGGGCTATAGACCTATAGTGTATTACAAACGAGCAGGGCAGGGCACGGGCATGCGCGGGCACTGGCGGATGCGGGCATGGGCGTCACGGGCACACTGGCACACGGGCGCGGACACCGCGGGTATTTTTTTCAAAAAATCTGCCCAGTCCGCTTAATGCCCGTGCCCGCCGCGGGCGCACGAGCAGGACGGGTCGGACACCGCGGGCAGGGCCAGGCAAAATTTTTTTTTTTTTTTCTGTTTTTTTTTTCTGTTTTTTTTTCTGTTTTTTTTCTGTTTTTTTGTTATAATAAAATATAAATTAAAAATTTCTTAAATCAATTACTTTAAAAATAATATGTCAAATGAATTTAAATTGGCATGAATTTGGATTTATAATTTATTGGTTTTCAAAGAAAAAAAAATTGAAAAAAATTGAAAAAAAAATCGGAAAAAAAACTGAAAAAAAAAACTGAAAAAAAACAGAAAAAAAAAATAATTTGAATAGGTTAAATCAATTACTTTAAAATTCAAATCTAATTAATTTTAAAAAATCTAACATATTCAATTACTTTAAAAAAATCTAACATATTCAAAACAATTACTTTAAAAATAATTAAGCTCTTATTTTAAAATAATAGATTAAAAAATAAAAGTTACCCTCCTCTTTTATTCCGGGCTTGGGACCGGCTATGTAAAATAACATAGGCAGAGTTCTAACTTTTTTTTGTTAGTAATTTTTTGTTAAAATGAATAATTTAAAAACTAATTGAAATGTTTAGAATCTTATAATTTAAAAAATAACCATAAAGATTAAAGATGTTAGAAATATATACCGACACTATTTATCTAGAAGTTCGCATTCCTATATCATTGTTCGCTCTCTTCCATACCATCTGAATCCGAATTAACCTCGCCCCCGTGCCGCACCTCAGTACCGCTCTCTTCAGTGTTGGCTTCGGGTGATGATTGTTGTTGAGGCAGATGTTACGTGCGCTCTTCAGCATCAATCCAGTCTTTTAAGCACACAAGTCTCTCAAAGACATGTGCACCCAACTTACTGCGTTTATCGGAGAGGATCCTGTTCGCCGAACTAAAACAACTTTCGGAAGGGACAGTTGACACCGGCACGGCAAATACATCACGGGCCATCATCGCTAGGACTGGAAAGATCCTTGCATGCCTCCTCCACCACGCAACAACGTCAACAGTTTCAGGTTCATTGAACATCGCCATATAGCTCAATATCTCGTTTGTGGATGTGTGCGGTTGGCTCTCCGACTGGAAATCTGCTAACAATCCACCATTGCTAGTGCTCCTAGAAGTGAAACTATTAAAAAAAAAATTAGCAGACAAATAATGTAGATATTATAAATAATAAATATTAAAAATACATGTATATTTATATTTATACCTAGGGCCAGCTTGGGACGAAGACGGGTTCTGATTGCCATTCATTCTTGAACTGTATATGTGAAACATCTCATCGAACT
Organism: Carex arenaria; assembly: GCA_964058825.1. Lineage (NCBI taxonomy): Eukaryota > Viridiplantae > Streptophyta > Magnoliopsida > Poales > Cyperaceae > Carex > Carex arenaria. The sequence continues at coordinate 355,168 of CAXKVW010000759.1, forward strand.
TCGAATCCACGTATGCCTCCACCCCGGTGTTGTCTAAATGTAGATAATCTTTGTACCTTTCAATAAATTTGACCGTGTAATACTTCTTGTATGCCGGGTGGAGGCAGTTTGTGATAACGGCCAAGAGAGGTACATCTTCCCAATATTTTAGGAATTTTTGTTTCATGGCATCTACGATCGGAGTGAGAGATTTATCATTGATTTCAACTTGTTCCAAATCATTATATACCTTGGAGATGTAATAGAGATGTTCGAGCAACTTAAACGACGTTGGCGAGTACGAGCAGGATAGTTGAACGGTTGCTGTAAAGAAGGTTTTTAGGAACTCCTTAACCCTTTCTAGTTGCTCCCATTCTCGGTTGGTGAGATCCAATGCCAATCCCTCGGGGATTGAGCCTCTCAAAGCCTCCCCTATGACAGCTCTGTAAGGAAGACATCGGTGTAACATCCTATAGGTAGAGTTCCAACGGGTATCTATATCCCAAGGTACTCTCAACTTGCTCATATTATAGTGGACACATAATCTCGCAAACCGTTGTTTTCTTTCTTGGTTCGAAACAATGTGGTTGAGAGCATCTTTAAATTTAATTATCAGTAGCTTTACGGCTTCTGTTTTAAGACCCGCCTTCACGACGAGGTTAAGTATGTGGCAAGCACACTTTTGGTGAAACATTTCACCGTTCATAATCGGGTTTAGTGACTGTTTAAAAATCTCAATGGAAGCTATGTTGTTGCTAGCATTATCGAATGAGATAGAAAAAATCTTATTATCCATATTCCTCTTAAGGTTATAATCTTCTAAAACGTCAGTAATTGATTTAAAAATTACATTTGCAGTGTGCGGGGAGTCTAACACTCGAAAACTTAATACCCTCTTTTGTAATACCCAATTATCATCCATCTAATGCCCGGTAATACAAGAGTACCCGAGTCCATGTTTACCAGCAGTCCATATATCGAAGGTAATTGAGACCTTATTGTTTTGGTATGCAAATGTAGCTTTCAAATCATCTTTTCTGTTGGTAAACTGGTTTTTTATTTCACTAGACAATTTTTTATGATGAATCCTCTTGTACAATGGTTGAGAACACCCCCGAATGACCAACCGGGCAAAACTCAGGCAACCACCCATACTTATTGGTTGTTCTTTATGGGTAATGTACCGAGCCAATTCACTAAGCATTTTTGATTCAGCGAATTTTGGGTTGGTTCTGGTACCATCCGCGTTCAATAGGGTTTGGATTTGTCTCGGTCCAACATTTTCACTTGGTTGTTGACCATTTTTTTCGTGCATTTCGGCATGTCTCTTAAAGCTATTCATACCGTCCTTTCTTTTATAGACATAAGTCTTGGGACAGTCCTTTACCTTACATTGTAGATATTGCATAGTGCCCTCCTCATCTCTTGTCCAATCATAGTATTCCAACCATTTTTTATTGTATTCGGGCCATTTTTTCGCCTTCTTTCCTGCTGGTTGTTGCGGGGGCACTTCTTCTGTCGGAGGAGGGGCATCTTCTTCTTGAATTTCATGGAGACTTGTCGGAGGAGTACCTCCTATAGGGGCAGTGTCCGTGAATTGACTCGATGCTACAGAAGAAGTGCCTCCCTGTGCATACGGTGGTATCGGTTGATGTGCAACACTCAAAGTGCCTCCCTGTGCATACGGTGGTACCGGTTGATGTGCTTCTTGTGGAATAAATATGTTTGGATCATTTGAAGTATAATACGGTGCGATCATTTGAGGGGGTTGTTGACAATTTAAATCTAGCATTTGGTCTCTTCTTTGATAAGTTTGTAGATAATTGGGTTGATAATTTTGTTGATAATTTTGTGGATTTTGTGGCATAGTGGGGGCAAAAAGTTCGGTCGAAATTCTTTGGATTTGTTCTTCCACCGATTCGCGATTAGGAGTTGTCATTTTTTAACCTACTACAAAAAATAAATCTAACTACTTAACATTCAAAATAAATTCTAAGATATTCTAAAATAAATCTAATTACTTCACATTTCAAAAAATAAATCTAACCTTTTTTTTTTAACCTATTAAAAATAAATCCGAATTTAAAAATAAAATCTAAAATATTATAAAATAAATCTAATTACTTCACATTTCAAAAAAATAAATCTCACATACTTTTTTTAACCTATTAAAAATAAATCCGAATTTAAAAATAAAATCTAAAATATTCTAAAATAAATCTAATTACTTCACATTTTCAAAAAATAAATCTAACCTATTTTTTTTAACCTATTAAAAATAAATCCGAATTTAAAAATAAAATCTAAAATATTCTAAAATAAATCTAAGTACTTCACATTTCAAAAAAATAAATATAACCTACTTTTTTAACCTAATAAAAATAAATCCGAATTTCACAAAAAAATATAACATATTCTAAAATAAATCTAACTACTTCACATTTCTAAAAAATAAATCTAACCTATTTTTTTTAACCTATTAAAAATAAATCCAACTTTAAAAATAAAATCTAAAATATTCTAAAATTAATCTAATTACTTCACATTTCAAAAAAATAAATCTAACCTACTTTTTTTAACCTATTAAAAATAAATCCGAATTTAAAAATAAAATCTAAAATATTCTAAAATAAATCTAATTACTTCACATTTTTAAAAAATAAATCTAACATATTTTTTTTAACCTATTAAAAATAAATCCGAATTTAAAAATAAAATCTAAAATATTCTAAAATAAATCTAATTACTTCACATTTCAAAAAAATAAATCTACCCTACTTTTTTTAACCTATTAAAAATAAATACGAAATTCAAAATAAAATCTAACATATTCTAAAATAAATCTAATTACTTCACATTTTAAACAAATAAATCTAACCTACTTTTTTTAACCTAATAAAAATAAATCCGAATTTAAAAATAAAATCTAAAATATTCTAAAATAAATCTAATTACTTCACATTTTCAACAAATAAATCTAACCTATTTTTTTAACCTATTAAAAATAAATCCGAATTTAAAAATATATTCTAAAATATTCTAAAATAAATCTAATTACTTCACATTTCAAAAAAATAAATCTAACCTACTTTTTTTAACCTATTAAAAATAAATCCGAATTTAAAAATAAATTCTAAGATATTCTAAAATAAATCTAATTACTTCACATTTCAAAAAATAAATCTAACCTATTTTTTTAACCTATTAAAAATAAATCCGAATTTAAAAATAAATTCTAAAATATTCTAAAATAAATCTAATTACTTCACATTTCCAAAAAATAAATCTAACATACTTTTATTTAACCTATTAAAAATAAATCCGAATTTAAAAATAAAATCTAAAATATTCTAAATTAAATCTAATTACTTCACATTTTCAAAAAATAAATCTAACCTATTTTTTTTAACCTATTAAAAATAAATCCGAATTTAAAAATAAAATCTAAAATATTCTAAAATAAATCTAATTACTTCACATTTCAAAAAAATAAATCTACCCTACTTTTTTTAACCTATTAAAAATAAATCCGAATTTCAAAATAAAATCTAACATATTCTAAAATAAATCTAAGTACTTCACATTTCAAAAAAATAAATCTAACCTACTTTTTTTAACCTATTAAAAATAAATCCGAATTTAAAAATAAATTCTAAGATATTCTAAAATAAATCTAATTACTTCACATTTCAAAAAATAAATCTAACATATTTTTTTAACCTATTAAAAATAAATCCGAATTTAAAAATAAATTCTAAAATATTCTAAAATAAATCTAATTACTTCACATTTCCAAAAAATAAATCTAACATTCTTTTATTTAACCTATTAAAAATAAATCCGAATTTAAAAATAAAATCTAAAATATTCTAAATTAAATCTAATTACTTCACATTTTCAAAAAATAAATCTAACCTATTTTTTTTAACCTATTAAAAATAAATCCGAATTTAAAAATAAAATCTAAAATATTCTAAAATAAATCTAATTACTTCACATTTCAAAAAAATAAATCTACCCTACTTTTTTTAACCTATTAAAAATAAATCCGAATTTCAAAATAAAATCTAACATATTCTAAAATAAATCTAATTACTTCACATTTCAAAAAAATAAATCTAACCTATTTTTTTTAACCTATTAAAAATAAATCCGACTTTAAAAATAAAATCTAAAATATTCTAAAATAAATCTAAGTACTTCACATTTCAAAAAAATAAATCTAACCTACTTTTTTTAACCTAATAAAAATAAATCCGAATTTCAAAATAAAATATAACATATTCTAAAATAAATCTAACTACTTCACATTTCTAAAAAATAAATCTAACCTATTTTTTTAACCTATTAAAAATAAATCCGACTTTAAAAATAAAATCTAAAATATTCTAAAATTAATCTAATTACTTCACATTTCAAAAAAATAAATCTAACCTACTTTTTTTAACCTATTAAAAATAAATCCGAATTTAAAAATAAAATCTAAAATATTCTATAATAAATCTAATTACTTCACATTTTCAAAAAATAAATCTAACATATTTTTTTTAACCTATTAAAAACAAATCCGAATTTAAAAATAAAATCTAAAATATTCTAAAATAAATCTAATTACTTCACATTTCAAAAAAATAAATCTACCCAACTTTTTTTAACCTATTAAAAATAAATACGAAATCCAAAATAAAATCTAACATATTCTAAAATAAATCTAATTACTTCACATTTAAAAAAAATAAATCTAACCTACTTTTTTAACCTAATAAAAATAAATCCGAATTTAAAAATAAAATCTAAAATATTCTAAAATAAATCTAATTACTTCACATTTTCAAAAAATAAATCTAACCTATTTTTTTTAACCTATTAAAAATAAATCCGAATTTAAAAATATATTCTAAAATATTCTAAAATAAATCTAATTACTTCACATTTCAAAAAAATAAATCTAACCTACTTTTTTTAACCTATTAAAAATAAATCAGAATTTAAAAATAAATTCTAAGATATTCTAAAATAAATCTAATTACTTCACATTTCAAAAAATAAATCTAACCTATTTTTTTAACCTATTAAAAATAAATCCGAATTTAAAAATAAATTCTAAAATATTCTAAAATAAATCTAATTACTTCACATTTCCAAAAAATAAATCTAACATACTTTTATTTAACCTATTAAAAATAAATCCGAATTTAAAAATAAAATCTAAAATATTCTAAATTAAATCTAATTACTTCACATTTTCAAAAAATAAATCTAACCTATTTTTTTTAACCTATTAAAAATAAATCCGAATTTAAAAATAAAATCTAAAATATTCTAAAATAAATATAATTACTTCACATTTCAAAAAAATAAATCTACCCTACTTTTTTTAACCTATTAAAAATAAATTCGAATTTCAAAATAAAATCTAACATATTCTAAAATAAATCTAAGTACTTCACATTTCAAAAAAATAAATCTAACCTACTTTTTTTAACCTATTAAAAATAAATCCGAATTTAAAAATAAATTCTAAGATATTCTAAAATAAATCTAATTACTTCACATTTCAAAAAATAAATCTAACATATTTTTTTAACCTATTAAAAATAAATCCGAATTTAAAAATAAATTCTAAAATATTCTAAAATAAATCTAATTACTTCACATTTCCAAAAAATAAATCTAACATTCTTTTATTTAACCTATTAAAAATAAATCCGAATTTAAAAATAAAATCTAAAATATTCTAAATTAAATCTAATTACTTCACATTTCTAAAAAATAAATCTAACCTATTTTATTTAACCTATTAAAAATAAATCCGAATTTAAAAATAAAATCTAAAATATTCTAAAATAAATCTAATTACTTCACATTTCAAAAAAATAAATCTACCCTACTTTTTTTAACCTATTAAAAATAAATCCGAATTTCAAAATAAAATCTAACATATTCTAAAATAAATCTAATTACTTCACATTTCAAAAAAATAAATCTAACCTATTTTTTTTAACCTATTAAAAATAAATCCGACTTTAAAAATAAAATCTAAAATATTCTAAAATAAATCTAAGTACTTCACATTTCAAAAAAATAAATCTAACCTACTTTTTTTAACCTAATAAAAATAAATCCGAATTTCAAAATAAAATATAACATATTCTAAAATAAATCTAACTACTTCACATTTCTAAAAAATAAATCTAACCTATTTTTTTAACCTATTAAAAATAAATCCGACTTTAAAAATAAAATCTAAAATATTCTAAAATTAATCTAATTACTTCACATTTCAAAAAAATAAATCTAACCTACTTTTTTTAACCTATTAAAAATAAATCCGAATTTAAAAATAAAATCTAAAATATTCTATAATAAATCTAATTACTTCACATTTTCAAAAAATAAATCTAACATATTTTTTTTAACCTATTAAAAACAAATCCGAATTTAAAAATAAAATCTAAAATATTCTAAAATAAATCTAATTACTTCACATTTCAAAAAAATAAATCTATCCAACTTTTTTTAACCTATTAAAAATAAATACGAAATCCAAAATAAAATCTAACATATTCTAAAATAAATCTAATTACTTCACATTTAAAAAAAATAAATCTAACCTACTTTTTTAACCTAATAAAAATAAATCCGAATTTAAAAATAAAATCTAAAATATTCTAAAATAAATCTAATTACTTCACATTTTCAAAAAATAAATCTAACCTATTTTTTTTAACCTATTAAAAATAAATCCGAATTTAAAAATAAAATCTAAAATATTCTAAAATAAATCTAATTACTTCACATTTCAAAAAAATAAATCTAACCTACTTTTTTTAACCTATTAAAAATAAATCCGAATTTAAAAATAAATTCTAAGATATTCTAAAATAAATCTAATTACTTCACATTTCAAAAAATAAATCTAACCTATTTTTTTAACCTATTAAAAATAAATCCGAATTTAAAAATAAATTCTAAAATATTCTAAAATAAATCTAATTACTTCACATTTCCAAAAAATAAATCTAACATTCTTTTATTTAACCTATTAAAAATAAATCCGAATTTAAAAATAAAATCTAAAATATTCTAAATTAAATCTAATTACTTCACATTTTCAAAAAATAAATCTAACCTATTTTATTTAACCTATTAAAAATAAATCTGAATTTAAAAATAAAATCTAAAATATTCTAAAATAAATCTAATTACTTCACATTTCAAAAAAATAAATCTACCCTACTTTTTTTAACCTATTAAAAATAAATCCAAATTTCAAAATAAAATCTAACATATTCTAAAATAAATCTAATTAATTCACATTTCAAAAAAATAAATCTAACCTACTTTTTTTAACCTATTAAAAATAAATCCGAATTTAAAAATAAATTCTAAGATATTCTAAAATAAATCTAATTACTTCACATTTCAAAAAATAAATCTAACCTATTTTTTTTAACCTATTAAAAATAAATCCGAATTTAAAAATAAATTTAAAAATAAATTCTAAAATATTCTAAAATAAATCTAATTACTTCACATTTCAAAAAAATAAATCTAACATACTTTTTTTAACCTATTAAAAATAAATCCGAATTTAAAAATAAAATCTAAAATATTCTAAAATAAATCTAATTACTTCACATTTTCAAAAAATAAATCTAACCTATTTTTTTTAACCTATTAAAAATAAATCCGAATTTAAAAATAAAATCTAAAATATTCTAAAATAAATCTAATTACTTCACATTTCAAAAAAATAAATCTACCCTACTTTTTTTAACCTATTAAAAATAAATCCGAATTTCAAAATAAAATCTAACATATTCTAAAATAAATCTAATTACTTCACATTTCAAAAAAATAAATCTAACCTACTTTTTTTAACCTATTAAAAATAAATTCGAATTTAAAAATAAAATCTGAAATATTCTAAAATAAATCTAATTACTTCACATTTTCAAAAAATAAATCAAACCTATTTTTTTTAACCTATTAAAAATAAATCTGAATTTAAAAATAAAATCTAAAATATTCTAAAATAAATATAATTACTTCACATTTTAAAAAAATAAATCTAACATACTTTTTTTAACCTAATAAAAATAAATCCGAATTTCAAAATAAAATCTAACATATTTTAAAATAAATCTAACTACTTCACATTTCTAAAAAATAAATCTAACCTATTTTTTTAACCTATTAAAAATAAATCCGAATTTAAAAATAAAATCTAAAATATTCTAAAATAAATCTAATTACTTCACATTTCAAAAAAATAAATCTAACCTCAAATCTAACTACTTAACAAATTTAACAAATATAATTACTTAACATTCAATAAATCTAACATTCAATTTAAATTCTAAATTTATCTACAAAAAAAAATCTAACATCAAATTTAATTTTTAAATTACTCTACAAAAATATATCTAATATTCAATATTTCAATCTAACAAAATTTAATCTAGCAAAATTTAATCCAACAAAATGTAATCTAACAAAAATTAATGTTACCTTTTTAATTTCGCGGGAAAATCTTCGAGAATAACTTCGTAATTCCGTTTCCGTGTTTGCGTTTGCGTATTTGTTAAACAACTATATTTTTTTTAACAATAAAATTAAAATGGAGAATAATAAAAATATTGAGATTGAGATTAAGAGAATGAGAGATGAAAATATTGAGAGAGATATGAAAATATTGAGAGGAATGGGTGTATATTTATAGAATTTTTTTTGGAGGGATTAAAATATGAATTTAAAAAAAAAAAAAAAAAATGGAGAGTTGCTGCCTGTGGGGGTCCGACTGGGAAGAGAAGGAGGGGAGCCCGGGGGGGGGGGGGGGGGGGGGGGTGGTGGGGGGGGGAAAATGGGGAGTGGGGGAATTCAAATTCAAAAAATTTGAATTTTAGGAAAAAAAAAGGGCGCGGGCACGGGCACGGGCACGGGCGGCGCGGGCACGGGCAACGGGCACGGAGAGCCGGGCAATCACGGGCGGGGTTCCAAAAAATCATGCCCGGCCCATCTACGCCCGCGTGCATAAGTGATATATTAATACTTGTGTGCATAAGTGTTCATACATGTGCTCGCCAGTTGTAATTTTTTTTTCAAATTTAAGTGATCCTCTAAGTAATTAATGTTTCTCCCAATTAGTTAGTGGTCCCCATTGTACTTTTTTATGGATAAGTTAGTTAGGAGAACATTTAGAGGATAGAATGGAGGGGACTATTAGTCGCTCCCTTTTTAATATAAAAGTTGATAATATTAAGTTAGACGTGAGACATCATGTGTTTAATTTGATAGCTTCTCTGGTCTAGTATTGGTATGTATAACTAATTGTTATATCTCTATATACATCTATTTCAATATTAAAATGACAGATTAGTCAGGATTCTGATATATAGGACGGTCCGTATCTAAATAGAAATAGTATGTTATCTTATGACACAATAATTTGAGTAGCTTTTCTTATCTTGGACTTTTGATAGGTCCAAATTCAAACCTCTGAACTACGTCTCGAGATTGCTTAATAATGCGCTTCCATTTAAATACGGTTCGTAGCTTTTGTAATGCATAAAAATATATGCTCAACGCGAACCTTAATTTGAAAAATTAGTGTATGCTGGGTTCTAAGCCAATTGCCTAATGTTAGGGTGTTCAAATGGTTCGGTTTATTTGGTTTTTAACCGAACCGGTGAAGTTCGGTTTAAATGGTTCGGTTTTTCGGTTTAATTGGTTCGGTTCGGTTCAGTTTTTTGTGTTATTCGGTTTTTGTTGTTTGGTTCGGTTTAGAGAGTTTTTAAATCGGTTGAACCGAACCGACCGAATTCTTTTGAAATCGCGTCGCACCTGTTGGATGGGGTTCATTTCACGCAACCCAACCCCATTTGTTTCCTTCTTCTGGGGTCTAGTGCCGCCTCAACTTGAGTCTCTGCGCTATTTTAAATGATCCGTACAGACGATGGATTATTTGGACCACCCGATTTTATTCTGCACGAATCTTGATGGGAAAAATTATGCCCCTCCTTTCTTATTTTCTCTTCCTCTCTTTTGTCCCTGATCCGCGCACCTCACCTCCCATATCGCTCTCTCTCTTTTCTCCTACCTGGAGAAGGAAACCCTAGGGGTTTTGCTCTTTCTCAAGCCCTCAATCTAAATCTCCTCAATCCAAATCTCCGCAGAAATAAATCAAAACAAAGCGATCCATCCTCTTTTCTATACTCAACGAAAAACTAATCAGTGCACCATTTTCACTCCTCTACCTCCTATCCGATTTCAAGATTTTTTTCTCACAAATTTGTCTTTTCTCTCTATTCTTGATCTTTCTTTTTGTACCTTTTGTCTGATTTGGGCAATGATCAGAAAAACATAAAACCTTAAAGGATTCGAAATTTCTTGCTGGATTTTTTACTTGGATCAAATCAAATCTGGAAGTGGTTCATATTTTTTTTTTTGGATTTCTTGGTTGAGTCTATCAAATTTCGGTTTAACCGAACAAACCGAAATTTACTTCGGTTAAGTTGTAATTCGGTTGGGAAGTTTAGTTCGGTCAGTTCGGTTCTATTTTTTAAAACCAAATAAAACTTCGGTTTGCAAAAATTAGTTCGGTTTCGACCGAACCGACCGTTTGAACACCCCTAATAACAATATAGGAAATGCCGTTGAGTCTGGATAATGTTGAATTTGACAAGAACTAATAAACGGGTGTATAAGCCCAAGAAAAAAAAATGTGAGGTACCAAAAAAAAATGTCTTAAAGAAGTGAATGAGCCCAAGATGAACCTCAAATAATATATTCTAAAGCCCATATGTACTAGTAAGGCCTATGCCGAATGTACACTCAACATAATAATTTTCACATTTATTTTAACCAACAATGAGAATACTAAGTTATGAATATTACAAAATCGATTAACTTTTCTGTAAGACAAAATTTATTCAGAAAGTTGAAAGAGTTTAAGTTGTCTTGCAAATATTAAATTATGGGTACTAATAACTGTAATTAGCGTCCTTCAAGCATCAGCTTGTTCTGTGTTTTGAAGAAGGTTGACATCATGCTTAGTTTTGAAGTAATATTAAGTTCTTTCCATTTTCATGCTATGTTAGAAGGATTTGGATAAAAAAATCAAGCGTAGAGTGGTATTTTTTCTTTCTTTCAATAAGACGTAATTTTATAATTATTTAAATGAGGCTTCGTGTTTTTAATGCTTCAATTGTGTCTCACATTCTTATCTTTATTTTCAAAGTTAAAACAGTCAATCCAAACTGCTTATCATGATTTTTTTTGAAACATTTTTCTATTTTATTAGATAGGTACAAAATTATTATTTTTGAATAATCTATAATTTTAGAGAAACAATAATTTTGTAATCTATCTAAAGAATAAAATTTGATCACCAAGCACAATATGGAGATCATATAAAGTTATTTAAATCAACTGTTCAAATTAAAAAAAATAAAAATGAGAAGGTGAGGCAACCTTCCTTCAGATATTTGGACCCCAACTTTTTTTAAAATGATAAGTATACTTTTAATTGTTTTTAGTCACGACTCACGAGACAGTGTCTTTTTCGACATTTGGACCTTTCCTTCAGACCGCTGACCGCTGACCACTGCACGACAAAAGAATTTGGAATATATATTTAGAAATTTGAGCTATTTCTGTAGCTTGTATCAATTCCATCGTTGTCAATTAATTAATAAATAAATTCATGACTTAACAAATTTTTTGCGATGCATATCAATCGATATCCATTGCGTCGTTAGCGTCAAGTGTGACTTGTCAAATAATTAATAAATAAATGCATGGCCTTGTGATTTTTGCGATGGAAAAGTAATCGAAAATTCGGAAAATATCTCGATCATTGGCAATGCCAAGGGTATATTTGATGGATTTAAATATGTTGAAATCCGACTTCTCTTAAATTTCTGAAATTTGAGATTCCAGCCGCTCGATTGTTTTTGTGCACGCATTTTGGAACAGCTAATTTTTCTGTTCATGCATCTCGAAACAGTTTGATGACTGGGATCTCAGATTTCAGAGATTTCAGGATATATCGAATTTTAACAAATTTAAATCCATATTTGATAGATTACTGTTGGCATTATCAACGATACAGTTATATAAAGTCTACTGTTGGCAATGTTAACAGTTCTAGGAATTTTTTGTTTATTTTACATAATATATTGACTGTTTTGTTAGATGGTTTTTTATCAAAAGTTTTAATATTTCAAAGAGAATTCAAATAGATAAGCTAAGTGACCGTACTCCCTGAATAGCGCCTTCAGCTTCATGTGGTATTGAGATACCGTCTCTGTATCCTGTCTAGTCTTCTCTTCTTCTAGGCAACCGCCGGTGGCATCCCTATCAAGTCCTCAACTAGATGATCAGCATACTACCCGTCAAAGACACCACTTATGGGAACACCAGCGATCCGTAAGCTCCACAAGCAACTCACATGCGAATTAAAGGTACTTAAATTATTGTAGCTGTTGTCCAATTCTACTAATCTACTAAATTGTCTTACTTCACCTGAAGCATGAAAGTATTTTATATGGCATATTGTAACGACTTGTCTATTTTTTTAAATTTCTTTTATATAATTATTATACACATATATAATATGTTAGAAGAATATTTTTTTTACTAAACTAATATTAATTTAGCTAACAGAGAAGTCCAAATCATTCTTTTCGGTCTACACAGCCACGACTCGAATAAATTTGTGTAATATATTTGTGCTAACAACTTACATGATCAAATTAATATAATTTCGTTGTGCTTTACTAGGATTTTCTAACTTTAGCAATATATTCCTTCTGAAATATGGTTTTCTGACAAAAGATTTTATATGCTTATTATTATTTGATTTCAAATACGACGGTTAAAATGATAGGCAAAGCTGGTCATTTTAGAGTAAGATATCAAGAATAGCATCCCTAAGCTATGTATAAATCCGCCTCTGATCAAACCTATAAATAAAACCTCTTGTTATTGTAATCAAAAGCACAAGATCAATATAAAAGATTATCTCTTGCCTCTGGTAAATGCTGATAATAAGTCTCTTTTTTTCAGTTTTATTTTAAAATTTGGATCATATAAACAAGAAAAATGTAAACAAAACTTAAATGGTAATTTACTACTTTTGTTGTTAGATAAGCTAGAAAATCACTATTTTTTTATGGTCCAAAATATTTAAATTAGGTGATTTACTACTTATTTTAAACAAAATAGTAAACAAATTCTAAATAAATATAAATTTGATCTCCAAGTAAATTTTCATACGAAGATCATATTGAACGGTCTGAACCGACTATTTGGACTTTAAAAAGAATGATCGACATGCGCTTTGCAAAGTACCATATCCTCAACAACAAAAATACTAATTAACGTGAACCCTTAAAAAAAAGTTAACACATTTCCTTAATCTTTTTCCGAAATAATCGCAAACATTCAGAGGTAACAACTTAAAATGACAACGAAAAAAAGGAATTATTGGCGTAGCATTTATGACTCGGTCAAAACATGGACAGAATGTGTGATTGTGAGAATTGGAACGAAAGCTTCTTTTTATTTTTATTTTTTTTTGAAAGCCCGTAGGCATTGAGAACGAAAGTTTGTCTCAACTTGTAGACTTCTACATCCGAATTGACTATTATATTTGACTGAATGCGTGATTGTGAGAATTGAGAACGAAAGTTTGTCTCAACTTGTAGACTTCTACACCCAGGTCTTCTCGGGCCCCGCTCAATAATTTAATCACTTATTTTATAAGTGAATAATGGTGCAATACTGGATTAAATAGTGAATTGCTGGTTTATTATAGCTACCAATATCATGAACGAAACAAAAAGAAACTCCTTGCTAGTAGTACGTACCAACACAGCTACAACGGCAATGATATTAACCCAAATTTTTCTTGTTCTCTTCATGCAATTCAAATGGATTGAATCTGTGAAGAACACCATAGCTCTACCTGGGTGCCCAGAGAGCTGTGGTCGAATTCCCATCCCATACCCTTTCGGCATTGGCCCAAATTGCTCCCTGTCAGAAGACTTCAATATCAATTGCAATGAATTATATATTGATGGGACCGATAATCCTTATTTTCTATCTGGGATCAGGAACTATATGAGTGATAATAGTTGGGTTCCATATGAGATTCTGGATATTAGCCTGTCCTTGGGACAAGCACGTGTAAGCAACCGTATATTTTACCAGTGCTACAACAGCAAGACAAAGACATTAGATTACCCAGCCGGATATCAATTTTCGGTACGGGGCCACTTGGATCACTCATCCTTATATTTTCAATTTCCTGACTTGAGCTTTGGTCACAGACCATTCTGGCTCAACACCGAGAAGAACAAATTTACCGTTATTGGGTGTAATACACTTGGCTATCTCCGCCTTGACGCCACTACTAATTACTCAGTAGGGTGTCTTTCTTCGTGTGATAGCCTAGATACCGTGATAAAGTATGGATCCTGCTCTGGAATTGGTTGTTGTCAGACAGCTATCTCTAGAGAAACAAACTGGTTTAATTTTGACTTTGATGAGAGGTACAACAACTCGGAGGTGTATAACTATAGTCGTTGTAGCTATGCTATGGTGGTGGAGGAGGCTGAGTTCAACTTCAACACCACTTACATCACCAGTAATGTGCTGAGTTATTCTAATGCAACACTGCCAATGGTGATCGACTGGGCCATAGGAAACATGACATGTGACATCGCTCAGACAAACAAATCCTCCTATGCATGTAGAAGCGATCACAGTGTTTGTTTAAACTCAACCAGTGGTCATGGTGGTTATCTCTGCAACTGCTCCCATGGTTATCAAGGCAATCCCTACCTTGAAGGAGGTTGCCAAGGTATTTTTCTATCTCACTCTCGTGCTCTTGCTCTCTTTCATTAAAGAGTCATGTCAATTATCATGACAACTACCTAGCATAATTTAAAAATATGTTGTAGTAATATGTGGTATATTGATGCAGATGTCGCTGAATGTGCCAACAAAGATGCGTGCTTCAAGTCAGGAAAGTGTCACAATTTTCAAGGAGGATATCGGTGCTCTTGTTCTTTCGGCTGGCATACTAATCATAACGATCCCGGGCAATGCAACCTCAACATTGCACTAGTTATAGGTAAGTTATTATTATTTCAGGATTAATTAATTTTCACTAACAAGGAAAGATTGCTTGTCACGATAAATAGAAAATACATATTTTGCACCCTTAACTAGAATATACACACAGTAACAAGAACCGTTGGTGATCGAGCGTAAGTGCTGTGGTGGTCTGTACTAGATATAGTTTAGAAACTCAGAATTGGAATCGAAATAGATATTATTTTGTTGAATCAAAATGGGATGACTCGATGAGGAAAAATAGGCAACATCCAAACATATAATTTCTTTTAATTACAATGCTTCTCATGTTATCAAAGAATTTGTTCAAGTTCCTGCTGAGGAAAAAAGCACCAGTCATCATTAGACTTCCCCTATTAAATAGCATCCAGTTTATGACTACATCATTAAACTCCGTTAGATTGATGTGACATTCCACTCAATAAATTGTTTACATTAATCATGAATGATCGGTATTGATGTTGTCTACACCAAAACCTAAATTACAAATGAGACACCTAATTACATTACCAACTTCTAAGAACAATAGAATATATATAGTATCAGAGATACTGTCAGTATTTTGTTTTTTATAATAAAGAAAAATTATCCAATATTATCAAAACCACATAATGCTAAGTGCAGCACCATCACATGCATGCTCCTGCCTGCTAGTCGGCCAAAGCAAGAATCTAAGAGAACTGGGAAAGAGAAACACTCAGAGAGAGAGAGAGAGAGAGAGAGTAAAAATTAAAAACAGATATACAACTATGTATGATATTGATCTGGAATAAAATTATATATATAAGTATTGGAGTATTAAGAGGAAAAAAATTCATTTCGGAATTAAAGTAAGTTTGCACTAAATATTGTAGGGGCTGCTGTTGGTGTTGTCACTTTATCATTCGTTGCGGCTGCTATATATGTGGTCCTACAAGGAAGAAATCTTTCTAAAGTAAAAGAAAAGTATTTTCAACAACACGGGGGATGGATTTTGTTGGAAAAAATTAAATCAAATCAGGGATTTGGTTTTACAATTTTCACGAAGGAACAAGTAGAACAAGCAACAAATAATTTTGACAGTGCAAATATTCTTGGTCAAGGGGGTCAAGGCACTGTCTATAGAGGGACTTTAAAAGATCAGACAGTTGCCATTAAAAAGTGTAAATTTGTTGATGAGAGCAAAAAGAAAGAATTTGGAAAAGAGATGCTTATTCTATCACAAGTTAACCACAAAAATATTGTCAAAATCTTAGGTTGTTGTCTAGAGGTCGAGGTTCCTATGCTTGTATATGAGTTCATCCCTAATGGTACTCTATATCACTATATACATTTCAAAAAGCAAGGATCACACATTTCTCTCGCAACCCGTCTAAGGATTGCAATTGAATCAGCAGAAGCACTTGCCTACTTGCATACTTCAGCATCTCCTCCAATTTTTCATGGAGATGTGAAGTCTGCAAATATTCTCTTAGACAAAAATTATACATCAAAGGTGTCAGATTTTGGAGCCTCAATACTAGTTCCGACAGATGAAGCACAATTCGTCACGCTTGTGCAAGGAACGTGTGGGTACCTTGATCCTGAATACATGCAATCTTGTCAACTGACAGACAAGAGCGATGTTTACAGCTTCGGTGTAGTTCTTTTGGAGCTTCTAACGAGCAAACCCGTAATTGATTTTGACGCACCAGAAAAAGAGAGGAATCTTTCATCTCGCTTCCTCTCTGCTATGGAAGAGAACAAAATGAAAGAGCTTGTAGATGATGAAATTAAACATGAAGAAGACATGGGATTAATCTGGGCAGTTGCTGAGCTAGCAAAGCAATGTCTATGTATGAAAAGGGAAGACCGACCTATGATGAAGAAAGTAGCCGAAGAGCTTCATCGAATCAGCAAGTTTAAGCATCATCCTTGGGAACAAGAATACAATACTGAAGAAACAGAGACTCTGCTCAGCGAGCAATCCCGTCATGACAATGATATCAAGCTTATAGGTATTAATTCTCTCAGTATAGATCAGGAAGCAGAGAAGATCATTGCCATCGGTCGTTAATTACCATTCATTTTTTCAAGTGTTGTCCTCACAATGATGTATACATCTATTGTTATATTTATGTTGGTTGTATGTTTTATTTTCTCAATAATTTCTTAGTACTATTACATTTCTTTTATGTTGTCATTTTGGTTTCCCGGATAGTATTATGTTGTTCAAAAGAGCTTTCACTTTACGTAATTAATTATTGGATGTTTCTTATAAGGATGTTTCTATGTAATTAATTATTTGATAGCTTTCTCTTGGTTTCTATATAAGGACATTTCTTATTGGAAACATCTTTATATAGACTATCCATTGCTTGCAAAACTGAATTGGAATTGGAATCAGTCACTTGACTGTAAAACCAGAATTGAATGAACTGGTCAAAATCAACTGAATCGAATCGGAAACTCAAATTTTTGTTTTGCAAAAAAAAAAATGTACTAAAATATAGTAAAAAGTTGGTAAAAAAATTAATATGCTAAAAAGTTAATTATATTGAAACAAAAAAATTACAGTCAAACAATCCATTTATATAACATAATAAAATTATTACAATTTAAACACTTTTAAATATAATTAGTAGTAATGTAATTGCTAAGGACGTTAGTACTTTGTAATGCACAAAAAAGAAATGTGCTCCTTCGATGATTTAAAGGTGTCCCAGAGTCGGGGAAAGTACTAGAAAATTTTGTAGGAGACTGAAATTTAAAATACATAATTATTAATTTGTGGTTATTGAGATTTGAACTTAAGATTTCTAAAATGTAATATATAGTCTCAACACCTAAATTATAAGGACATATCTAATATTTATAAGGAGAGCTGAATTATATATAAAAAGATCAAAAAAATAAAAATTCAATTAAATTTCAACATGTGTAATTAAAAATTTCATAATCATGAGATGGCTTAGCACTCCCTGAACAAATTATGGGTCCGCCCTTCTTCAAGAACACAACATAAAAAGTTAGAAGAAGATACCGGAATCTTGCTTATTTGAAAAAATTTACCGGAATGGACCCATTTCGACCAAAATTTGATCAGATTCGGACCGATTCAGCACCTATTCAACCAATTTTCAATGAAAAAAATCATCTAGCGCATAAATTGGGTAGAAATCAGATCGGTAATAATAGTGTCATGGACTAATAGTGTCATTTTTTAGGTGAATCATTGAAGGGAATTGAGACAAAGGAGTACACGGTTCTGCTCTTTAAGTGTAGAAATGGCAACACCATATATAAATCGCATATTGTACCTTGTCAGAACTGGCAACGGATAGAGATAATGAAAGAGACATTGAATTTGAATGTAAATATATTTGTCTTGATAAATTCAGGGTGCATGGGCGGTTTGTCAGAACTGGCAAACAGAAAGAAATAAAGAGAATTTATCAAGACAGAATATATTTATATTTAAATTCAATGTCTGATTTGAAATCCGACTATATCACAATGATTCTGAACTATCATTGTAATTTGATTTCAAATTCTTAATATATCGCTATCAGATAACTGGACTTTTTTATAATTTGTATTTCTATTTTGTATGGTTGATTAATTATTGATGTTGTGTATCGATTATAATGACATATTTGATAGGATAGCGGATATAAGGTTAGAATTTGATTTGTGATGTGACGGAGCTATGTGTTGTGGAAGTTGAAAATTGCCTGTGAGCTGAGATTCTAATCTTGAATTGTGCGATGAAAATATGCAAATCGCCTGTCACAGAAATTACACATGTATGAATATGATTTACTTATTTTACTGATAATCTAGAGTACCGGCGTACTATTATGAATTATATATATATATCTGGTGTAAAATAATCTAACATGTTTCAATTGGTTATTAAATTAAGTTAATTTTAAATAAGCACATGTTAAATAACAAGTCATACTTAGACGCTATCGCAATAAATTGGTCCAGTCGTTCATTAATTTATTAACTATTGACAAAAGATGGAATTCAAACAAGCTACAGCAATAGCTAAAATTTCTCAATATAGATTCCAAATTCTTTTGTCGTGCAGCGGTCAGCGGTCCTATGGGAATGATTTTTCTCCGATGGTGGAGCCGCATGCTCCTAGCTAGATTGAATAGGACACTGTCTCGTGACCAAAAAATAATTCAAAAATATACTTATCATATAAACAGAGTTGGATTTTAAATATCTCAACTGTCCTCACATCCTTATTTTTATTTTTAAAATTTAAACAGTTTATTTAAATTACTTAACATGACCTACATATTATCATGCATGTGCTTAGTATTCAAATTTTATTAATATTTAGATAGTTCACAAAATCATTTTTCGATCTCCAACAATTATAGACCATTCAAATATAGTGATTTTGTATCTATTTATAAAAAATAGTAAACAAGTTTCAAATGTATATATATATATATATATATATATATATATATATATATATATGAGTTGGACTATGGTGATTTGCTAAGTAAAGTGATTGTTTTACTTCACACTCATATTTTGTGATTTAAAAGTTCAAAACATCGATTCGAACCGTTCAAGTTGATCTCCATATTAAATAGTTCTTGGAGACCAAATTTTACATTTTTTGGAAATTTTTTAAAATTGTTGTTTTTATTAAATTTTTTACAATGTACATTTTTTGGAATTTTTTTACTATTTATTATGCTAGTTTCAAAACTGTTGTTTTATTAAATTTATGCAGCATTGAAAAATAGCGGTTTTCAAACCAGTTTAATAAATAGTAAAAAAATTCCAAAAAATATAAAATTTGGTCTCCAAGCACATTTTAATATAGATTGAACATCTAACGGTTTGGATTCGTTGTTTGAACATCAAATACTAAAATATGACCCCAATAGCACTTCGGTTGAAGTGCTACTAGTAGCAATTTAGCCATACTATATATTTATATAGTAAGGCTATTATGCATTGCAAATTAAAGTGGGTGTTTTAATTCGTGCTCATATCGCTATTTCCAAAGTTCAAATAGCCGATCCGAACCGCTCAACATGATCTCCATATTGAAATATGCTTAGAGACCAAATTTTATATTTTTTGAAATTTTTTTACTATTTATTAAGCCACTTTGAAAATCGCTGATCCAGTAGTCCAGAAATTTTTACTGTTCATCCGTTTTTATCAGATTTTCAAAATGGCTTAATAAATAGTAAAAAAATTCCAAAAAATATAAAATTTGGTCTCCAAGTACATTTCAATATAGGGAACATGTTGAGCGGTTCGGATCGGCTATTTGAACTTTGGAAATAGTGATATGAGCACGAATTAAAACACCCACTTTAATTCGCAATGCATAATAGCCTTACTATATATATATATATATATATATATATATATATATATAGAGGTTGGCTAATATCAAATCAGTTGTTCCTAAGCTCCCGTGCAACCAAGTGGTTTTTTAATTTTCGAAGTCCAAAACGTCGATCCAAACCTCTAGATGTGTTCTCTATATTAAAATGTGCTTGGAGACCAATTTTTACATTTTTTGGAATTTTTTACTATTTATTAAGCCACTTTGAAAATCGCTGATCCAACGGTGGCTTCTGTTTTTACTGTTTGGTTAAGCCATCGTTGGATCAGCGATTTTCAAAGTGGCTTAATAAATAGTAAAAGAATTCTAAAAAATGTAAAATTTGGTCTCCAAGCACATTTTAATATAGAGAACACATCTAACGGTTTGGATCGACGTTTTGGACTTCGAAAATTGAAAAACCACTTAGTTGCATGGGAGCTCAGGAACAACTGATTTGATATTAGCCAACCTCTATATATATATATACACACACACACACACACACACATAATTTAGTCTCAGGTATATTTTAATATAGTAAACATTTTAAGTAGTTTGGATTGACTGTTTAAACTTTGAAAATGAAAATAAGAATGTGGAAGACTATATATTGATGCTTAAAGACATATGAAGCAATTGAATTAACATGCTTATTCAAATAATTAAAAAAATTCTGTCATAATTAAAAACTAAAAAAAAAAATTGCCACTATATCAGGTTTTTTGGCTCTGCGCTTGATTTTTTTTTTCCAAATCTTTTTAACATAGCATGAATATGAAAGGAACTCAATATTACTTCAAAAGTAAGCATAACTAACATAATGTCAATAAAAACCCTTCTTCAAAACCCACAACAAGCTGATGCTTCAAGGTCGTTAATTACAGTTATTAGTACCCATCATTTAATATTTGCAAGACAACTTAAACGCTTTCAAATTTCTGAGTAAAATATGTCTTACAGAGAAGTTAATCGACTTATATATGTAAGATTCATAACTTTACTTTCTCATTGTTGATACAAAAAAAAATGTGAGAATTATGTTGAGTTGCTATACATTCGGCCTAAGGCCTTACTAGTAAATATGGGCTGAGAATAAATTATCTAAGACTGTCATCTTGAGCTCACGCACTTCTTTAAGTGCTTTTTTTTAGGGTACTTCACATTATTTTTCTGGGCTTATACACCCATTATTTAATTCTTGTCAAATTCAACATTATCCAGTTTAAATTTTATATACATTAGTAAAGGTTCATGTTGAGCATATATAAAGTTCGCTATGCATTAAAAAACCTAGGAGGCGTATTTAAAAGGAAGCCCATTAAACAATGTCGACGAGCAATTAAGAGGTTTAAATGTTGGGCTTATCGAACCCAAGAGAAGAAAATAAGCTACTTAAATTATTGTCATTAGAGTATTAGACCTATGGTGAGTGGAAACACATATAAACACATAATGTTGTTCCTAATCAATTCAAATCGTAACTTAATTGTCCTTTAATGAAATATATATTAAAGACTTAACATATTTATTAAACAACTTACTAATATCAACACTGCTTTTGCACCATTACGGGATATGAATATTAATGTTGGTCAATTATATATTAGGGTGATGTCCATGACATGCAGATCGGTCATAGCAGCATAAAATTAAGGGGACTAATTAAAAGTTTACGTTGGAGTTGATCTTGATGGGGAACCCAATATAATTAGTTCAATTTGGCTTGATTATATATGCTACTAGCTAGCTAGCTCCCATAATCTTAAATAAACAATGCATATTAAGCATGAATTGAGTGTTCACATATATGTTTAATTGTTGTTGTGTTGAGTGTGATTATGTAATTTTATTTGTCTATATTTCATTGTGTTTTAATTCGATTTCTTTTCCATAGATTGTTTTACATAATCATAGAAACGTTGAAGTTTTCATCATAAAGAGATTGAAAACTTCAACAATTGAATTGAGTAATAATTTTTATCAATGTATACCTCATATACTTTAGAATGTTCATTAGAAGATATATAAAGGCTAAAGAGTCGTTGATAGGGGTGCACAAAAAGCTCACGATTCGAAACTCAGTTCGGAATCAATTCGGATTCAACTCGCTAATAACTTGGTTTGGAACTGACTCAGTTAATTTATGAGTCGATTCCAAGTCACCTCCAACTCGGTTCGGAATCAACTCGGTTGAACTGGCCAAACCCTAATTCATATATTCCTAATTTCCCTACATATAACCTTTCCCTCTAGAACTGCAAAATCTTATCAAAATATTAACTACTCAATTATTAAAACATTAGAAATTTAGCAAAACTTGCTCGATAATCTCAGCAATCTGCAATAGATGAAAAGAAGTAGAGAAAAGAATTGTGCACTGTTTTGTTAGACTTTTTTTTTGATAATTCTGTTTGGTAATTTGATAAATTTATTAGACTTTGTAATATTCAGCAATTTGGTGGACTATGTACTATTTCTTTTAATTGTGTGTTATTTTGATAAACAATGTACTATTTCTTTTGTTAGAATTAAATTAGATTGTCTCACTATGTACTATATTATGAGTCATAAGTCGGCTCACTTCGACTCGAGTTTTTTGCGAGTTGATTCCAAATCGGAGTTTCTGACTCAAAACTAAATTATCAACTCCGACTCAACTCGGCTCATGTGTTTGTGAGTTGAATCCAAGTCACCCTCAACTCGGACTCAACTCGGCTCATGAGCAGCCCTAGCCGTTGAAGTTTGTGTCCAAAATTAAAAAAAAAAAAAAAAGGAACAAGTAACGGATCAATAAACAGAAAATGAAAGTTTTAGGTAAGAAGAAAATCTGGTGGAGAGAATTAATGAAGAAAAGTGGTAAAAGCTAAAATGTCTAGGGGCTGTTATAATTAGGTGCATACATCTCCCAAGCATAAATTCTAAGTATTTTCAATACAATAAAAAAATTGAAACAGCATATATAATGATAATTGACATCAATTTATTTTTGTTCTTCATATAAAATGATAAACGACATCAATGTATTTTGTTCTTTCATAAAATACCAGATTCGATGTGATATGCCGAGTTGTTATCACAATATATTTTCATGGGTCATTTCTTTTCAATCCCCATATCTTTTAGTAATTGTTTGGTCCAAATCAACTCATTTGCGGTGGATGACATAGCTCGATACTCTATTTTAGCACTTGATCTGACCATCATGTTTTGTTGTTTGCTTTTCCATATATTGTGAGATTCCCTCTAACAAATGTACAATATGCAGTTGTTGATCTTCTATCACAACTTGTGGCCCAATTCGCATTGGCAAAACCTATAATATTCAAGTAATTATTATTTTGAAATCAAATAATCGATTGGGTGAGCTCTTAAGATAGCTAAGGTTGTGAACGATAGCATCCATATGATTTGGTCATGGGACATGTATAAATTGACTTACTGCGCTAATCTCAATTGCAATTGGATCTAGTTATGATTAGATAAATTAATTTGCCAGTAATTTTTTGATATTGTCCCACATTTTTTAAAGGCTCACCAATCTCGAGATTTATTTTTTTGTTAAATTCCATTGGAATATTAATTGGTTTGATACTCAATTTTTCTGTTTCTTTTAATAAATATGTTATGTATACTTTCTTTGTGAAAGAAATAAGCCTTTTGTTGAATGTGCTAATTAAATTTCTAAGAAATATGTTAGGTGGCCTAAATCTTTAATATAAAACTAGTATCATGTCTGTGCGTTGAAATAGGCACTTACAACAAGATAAATAAAAATTATCATACATAAATGACATATTTTCATAAAAGTAGATCAATGAAAATAACAATTATTCAACAATAAAATAAAAATTAGACCAACATGTTTCTTTAATTGATCATGTAATTTGACCCACATTAATTAGGTCATTTTTAATTTGAAACCTTTTTTTCATAAATGACATTCCTTACATAATATAAAAAATAAAAGAAACGAAAACATGGCCAATCAATTATCAATCAATCCAAAAATTGACAATTAAAAAAAAATAGAAAAAAATTAGCATCAATGGAAGGCAAACTAAATAAATTTGTGATAAGTACGTGTGGCAAGTATGTATCTAAACAAATTTATATTTATACACGTAAATAACCATAAAATGATTCATAAAAAGAAATGGACTATTGATTCGAGGGCTGATATTCAATATAAAATTTAATCTTTTAATCACAGTTGTTGGTAGATCAAGACATCTACATTCTTAATATAAGAATTAATAGAGATTTATTTTTTAGATTTTGTTTATTATTTCTAATCTCACTTGATTATTACCGGTAATTTTTAAATCATCTAAAGACACTAATATAATTGTGGTTGATTTTTTTCCTAATTTAACAAACATTCAGGAATCGGTCGAGCTCTTGATAAAACCAAACCATACAAGTGCATATTTAATTTTGCATAGTATGCATGGGTGATTGTTTGAGGTCATAGATGAATTTATGCAATCTACGTATATGCTAAACTTTTATCATTTTCATTGTAATGAACATGTGGTAAATTTATGTACACTTCTTCTTCTAATTCTCCTTATAAAAATACATTTTTAACATCTATTTGATACAAGTTTCAACTTTTGTTAACCGCAACCAATATAAACATCCTAACGGTACTCATTTTTGTATCTGGTGCAAAAGTTTCATCATAATCTATACTGTATGTTTGAGTAAATCCCTTTTCTACCAATATAACTTTATATCGCTCAATTGAATCATAACTATTGTATTTTATTTTGTACATGCATTTTGCCAGAGTTTTCAATTATTCTTCCATTGCTTTTCTACACAATGGATTTTCAATTGCCTCTTGATAATTAGATGGTTCATTTTGATTCGATCTTAAATAATGACAATAATTTGATGAAATATTATTATATGATAAATAATTTTGAATAGGATATGTGGTAGTATGATATGTGCAAAAATATTATAACCTTTGAGGAGGTCTAATAGAACGAGCTGACCTTCGTAGCGGGCTTAGAGTTAGTATCATTTTGAACTTGAAAATGGTTACGTACCTTACTTTTTATTTTGCTCAAGAATTAATGTTACATTGTTCTTCATTTTGCTCAATATTGTTACCTAGCTCTTCATTTAATTCGACAACATTATATTGCTCTTCGGTATCTCTTTCTAATACTTGCTTAACAATATTTATTTGTGGTCTTGGTTGCTCAAAAAAAATATGGCTCCTTCTCATATCTATTTAATTTTTCTATTTTATCATTTTCCCTTTGTTGAATTTTTTTAATTGACCATTTTCCCATTTGTTGGAAAGCTCCCCCTTCAAAAAAATATAACATCCTTTGATGTATGTAATTTTCTGCTGATTGACTAATAATATTTTTTAATGAATATTCTACAAATATACATTTAATTGTATGTTTATCTAATTTATATGCTTATTTGACTTGTGTAATGATTGCAAGGAAATTTTTTTTTTCAAAATTTTATGAAGTACCTTAGAATTTAAATATACTAAAAAGACCACAGTAATTTTTTTATTTACTAGAAGTGACTTTTGAACCGGTATCAATTCAGATACAGAGCATTTTGATTTTTTTCCAGTAACCAAGAAATAGATTAACTTTTTTTTTATATAGTCAGGAAACATCCGGCCTAAAAAATATTTTGGAGTCTTTGTAGTGCATCTAAATTATAAAATGATTTATCTATTTTATTTGATGTTCTTTCTAACATATTCAAATTCTTAATTGTTCTTTCTTTTTTAAAATTAATAAAAATATATATATATATTAAAAATCAAAGTAACAATTGTTTCAGGTGGTTATTTTTTTTTAGTTTTTGCAAGTCTCTACGACACATGGTCGCTCTAGTTTTGGGGGTTGTCATTTGTTGTTGCAGCTCTAGTAAATATCAAATTCTACAGAAATAATGATCATTTTTTTTTTGGAAATGATATTAATAAAAATTTCAGCCGTTATAGGGTTGTTGTTTTATTGTTAATATCACAATACGTATTACAATGGCTAATAATTTAGTTGTTATTATACTAGAATTGTACATTGTATAGGTTGACACGAAAATAAGTTAAAAGAGTCGGAAAGATTTTCATCATATTTTTAAAACGAGTAACAAGCCGAGGCAGCTTGACAGGTCTGACAAAGTGACAATTGATCAATATACAGAATCATTAAGAGATCTATTGCAAATACTGTAATAGGCAGGAAAGAGGGCTACAGCTAGCACAGTACTTGGCTAAGAAAGGAAAGAAGGTTGGAATCAGAGGCGGAGCCACAGCCACACAGTATTGTCTTTCTTTGAATTTTGAAAAACGTCACCAAATAGGTTTGAATTTGAGTTTTACCTACTCCTGGTAGAGCCAAAGTAAACAAGCGGGGTTGAGTACCCAAGGGATAGAGTTTGGCACATCGATTGCAGATTTTCATTTGATGAAGAGCAATGATTGAGAGTCGTTAATGAAGAATTGAGAAGGGGGGTCGGTCGTCAGATGAGAGAGAAGAAAGAGATCTAGCATCTAGGGCTGAATTTAACAGGAGGGAGGGATTCACATCATCCCACGTACCTAAAAAGAGAATCTTTTACAATTAATGAATCCGAGCAGTTCTTTTTAATTCGGCACGGATCTCAAAGCCCAATAATTTTGCACCAGTGCTAGCTCAAATCTCGAACAGTTTGAGAGTAAATCTCAAACTGTAAAGTGAAGAAAATCTTGTGCATTATCTGAAAGGTTATTGATCCGGGGGGAGGGGGGATAGGAGCTCAATTTTTGCCTAAATTTTTATTTATACCATATAAAAAAAATAAACCATTTTACCACTTTTTCTGGATAATCTCATATATATCACGTTCATCAATTGAATTAGCAAACCCAAAAACAGAGTCTACTGATTGAATTGGCAGACCTTTTACTTTTATCTAAGATTGGCTGATCATGCAGTACAAGTTATATGAAAGTACATCTGTACTTGTTTAAGATTAGACTTATCTACATATTATTCTTACATGTTAAGAACATAGTCTGTTTCATATCCAACATTTATTTGTTTAATTGTTAACTTATACATTCTAATCCAAATTAAGATACAGCAAACAAATAAGTATTACATCAAACATAATATTATACAATATAAAAATTATAATTATTGGTTCTATTATTTTAAAATAACATAAATTACTAATCACATAAAAAACTACATAAAGCATTTTATTAATAAATCTTGTCAAAGTTACTAATTAAATAAAACTATATAAATTGTTGTATATATATCAATATTGCATTTTACATTATATCGATGTTCTTTACCAGTCTGAAATATAAATAATACAGATAGAATACACAAATTAAAATGTTTCATTATTCCCTTTTAGTTTTCGTTCATTGAGCGCGGCTGTTACTACGAGGAGAGCTCAATTTATCTAACGAAATCGCACTTTTCAAACTGTGTCGAGTGGAGACTTATATTCTGTGTGGTGGGGATGGAATGGAATAAAAAAAAAGAAAAAAGAAAAGAAAGGGCGCGGGGGAGGGGGGTGGCTGCTGATTGAATTGACATGCAAACTTACCATCATCATAGGACAGCAATAATAGAGGAGTGTACTGTGTACTTAAGTTTAATCTTGTTACAAAGCTAAGAACTGTCTCCTACACGGGACCCATGTACTTTCACTTAATTGATTACTTTTTTTTAAATGATTTTCTGACTCCAGTTTACATTGCCACCTACAATGAAAGAAAAACGTGACATGAAGTGATTAATGCGTCGTGACTTGATTGCACATGATAAAAAATTACTTTTATATGACGTGATTGGATCAGTTTGCGTGACATATGTGATGTCATTAAAGTGGAGAACAATCACATCATGTGACATGTGAATTATGTTGTGTGGCCAACACAAATATGTAACATGACGGGACTGATATTAGCGTGACTAATTTTCTTAATTTCTCTCTGTAGGACAATATACAGTGAATTTTACATGGCGTGCAATAAATGAGGAGCACATGCAAATCAATTTGAGAGCATTGCACATTTTCATCTTTTCAAATCTCCTTCTTCGCCAGTCAAGCTGCAACACGTTCGAGTACATCACTTAACTTTTTTTTTTTTTGAAGGTTGGCAGCGCCATGCTGCCAACAGTTGTATTGATACTAATAAAAGAGTTACTTACATAGGCCCAGTAGCCTTATAATATGTAGATTTGTTTCCTATGTGAATATATAAATCTGATGGCCGCGGAGAGTAATTTTGTTTTTAAATTGATAAAGAAGATGGAGTGAATCCTGGTGATATATAAAATTTTGAAATGTAAAAATAAAAGAGAGGTGTCAATCTCACTAATACGGGGCGATGTTAACTGCGTAAAAACTAATAAGAATGCCTATACACCAAATGCGCTATGGTCTTCTTTGTGCAGATGATGTTTTTTCTGGTCATGCCAGAAATTCAGCAAATTCAGATTCTAAAGATTGTGCTTCTCACATATGCTACCATCTCGTGCCTTCATGTCAATATGACGAAATCGGAAATGATAGTGTCAGCAGGACCTGAACATTCGACCCATAACTAGTGTCAATTATTGGATGTGCAAGAGAGCAATTTCTGTTTTCTTATCTTGGTCTCCCATTATCTAATAAGTAATAACCGTCTACCAAAAACTGCCTTCCATCGGCTCATACAGAAAATTATTGCAAGGCTATCGGGGTGGGCTGCAAAATTTCTTAATATAGCATGGATGGTCCTCTTAACAAACACACTGTTGTCATCTATACTGATATATTATAAGTGATCAGTGAAGAAGATGAAGCAGACATCCTCTTTTTGGGTGAATCATCTTGCACATCTAAAACGGTCTACAAAATCGTGGTGACCAACAAAGAAGTGTTGGTTGAAGATGGTGAAGAAGAAGATGAAGCAGACATCCTCTTTTCAGGTGAATCATCTCGCACACTTAAGGGAAAATACCACTCTCTACTTGGTGGGTGGTAAAGAAGAAGATGAAGCTTCATTATCCACGGGTACCAATGAGCCATGGGAGCAAATCCTCACTCAGATCAAGGCTAAGAGCACTGTGAAGCGGGGCAACATGGGAATTAAAACAAGAAGAGCTTCACACCTTTTTTACAAAAGCTTATTATCATTTAGAAGGAAATTAAAACAACATGCCATCATGGGAATACAAGTTGAAAGTAAATTACACGAATGAAAGAAAGAAGAAAGAAAGAAAAAGAAAAAAACAAAGAAAGAAATAAGAAGAGAAAACATCCATCATTTTAATTAACTGGTTCAAGCAAGATTGAGGTTACTAGAATCTTGGTATCAGTGTCGGGTTTGCCATATCCATCGCCATGTTGGTAGATACATTGTGCCATGCGTGAAACATTGAAAGCAACATTATAAATAATGTACTTCTCGAAAGCAGAATTTCCTACAACTTCACCGTTAAGCAATGTCCAGTATTTCCAAATCAGTTCATTTATTTCTTGGCGAGCAACAGATTCTGAAACACCATTATTGTCCCGCATATAACATTGAATGGATTTGTCAGTATCCCCCCGCTCTATCTCGTCCTAAAATTAGAATTGTGATGTGTAATGCAAGAAAATTGTTTGAAATGAGGTGTATAATACAAGAAATTCCTAATATTGATAGCAACCTCATTTTCAAAAAAAAAATTCAGGTTGTCCGTGTCATTTTGAAAGAATAGGAACTAATCATTTAGTTGGGTATGTGACTGACAACAAATTAATTTATTTGAGTAACACCATAAAGTTCATTTTTATTACCTTCTTCTATCAATATTATTTTGAAGGGATAAGGTTTGGTCCAAATGGCTTTGGACCGGACACCGTCCAAAGCCTCTAAAAATTATACAATTAAAGTCCGAACAGTCGATCCAAACCGTTTAACATGATTTTCATATTAAAATGTGTTTAGAGACCAAATTTTATATTTTTTAGAAATTTTTTACTATTTCTTTAGATACGTACAAAATCACTATTTTTGGACCGTTTAGAAACAATGATGTTGTACGTATCTAAAAAAATAGTAAAAAATTTTCAAAAAAATATAAAATTTGGTCTCTAAACACATTTTAATATGAAAATTATGTTGAGTGGTTCAGATCGACTGTTTGGACTTTAATCGTATGATTTTTAGAGGCTTTGGACGGTGTTTGGTCCAAAGCCATTTGGACCAAATCTTATTCCTATTTTGAAATATATAGGCACTTACAGTAGATGTTGCTAAGTCGTTATAAAGCCGTAGGTTCATGGATGAATATCGAACAATGTCAGGATAACCAGATGAGAAGTGCTCTAGATCTTTGGCAATAACATAATTGTTTATACAGTAGGCATAGGAAAACGCTACATGGCCTGAAATTGAGATCCATGCGTTCTCAAGGTATTCGTCCAATGTTGGTGCATATCCATTGTGATACCACCTTGCTTCCACTATGTATGCTTTGCATAGATCTTTCCACTGCCAAATTGTTTCCAAGAATAATTAAATTAACAATAAAAACAACAGATTTCACCACTGATTACACG
Source organism: Carex arenaria (assembly GCA_964058825.1). NCBI lineage: Eukaryota > Viridiplantae > Streptophyta > Magnoliopsida > Poales > Cyperaceae > Carex > Carex arenaria. The sequence continues at coordinate 386,195 of CAXKVW010000759.1, forward strand.
ATTAATGATAGTGTTCATATGCCTCAGTCAGTCTTTATTTTAGGGAGACTTAACTTCATGTACATCCTTAATAAATGTCGATATTACATATTCCCCCCACTAAAATTCATAATATCGTATTTACAATTACAAACTTGAGAAGCTAGAAAAATTATTCAATTGATTGCCTTTAATATTGAAACTCAATTTAGAAAGTATCCATTTTGTCTTTTATTAAAAGATAGGATGTGAGGGCAAATGGTTCATTTTAGGTGGATTTAGAAAGTAAATTTAGAAAGTATAACATGAGGATTGTTTAATCTTCATATTGGCAGATGTGAGGGTAAATAGTTTATTTTTTTATTTGTGATACCAAAACAGCGTATGTTCAAATGCCAATGTGTATGCATCGCAAGTAGAAGAATAAGTCATTGGCTTATGGAAATCTACCAATTAGAAGACTGAACATTTTTTTACATGAACTACATATTTTGAAATATGTGGTTTTTCAAATTTAGAAGGATATATATGATATTTCGAGATTTTTGAGGGGCATGCATGAAATTCCCCCTATTTATTATCGTTGGATGGTAATAAAGAAAATTATCCAAATAAAAATCCTGTGATGAGGATTAACTAATTAATTACCGCTCGCCTGAGATAAGGAATAACATCAAGCCCTTTTTCTTTTAAGACTTCACTACCGCAATCTTCAACAGTACTAAAGAGAGCTAAAATGCACATCCGCAAGTTATCCGGGAGCCCCTCTGTAGCTGTAACATCCCATCTTAAAAAAAAATGATAATTAAGAACTGATTCAGAATGAATCAAGATGTGTATACCCGATTGCCAGTAAAGCACTTACTGTTGAATGGCGTTAGTGAAGACCTCAAGTTCATCCAATGACCCATAAACATCATAGATATCATCAATTGTTGTAATCAGGCAGTTTGCCTGTGTATTTGCTATTCTATAACTTGAATGCTCTGGCTCAAAACCGGAGCCTACACTCCAGAGGTAGTTCTCAACAAGCCTGTCGCGAATAAATGGTAATTTTGCATAAAGCCCCAACTCGGTCCACCAACTGAACAATTAAAATAATATATATAAGTGAAAAAAGAAATTTATAATGATTCGTACAAAGAATTAAGTGATCACTATACTACATAACAGTTTTTAACCAATGCCAATTTTGTAACTAGTTGAGACGTTATTGTAACAAACAGTTAGTATATATTTTGTGTGTCAAGTTGGTAAATAAGTCGATCTAATTTCTAACGGTTAGTTAGTGAAATATCCTTTGTAGAAGAGTGCTCCTCTTCTAGCGGTTTGTAACAATTAATAGATAAACATACTTTCTCTATCACAAACGGTAGGAAAATCTTTTTTGATAGAGCCCATTTGGAACTGTTAGAAGACTATATAGGTGCGTTTGGATGGATGAAAAATAACTATTATTCCGGATTAGCACTATTCCGAGCTACTATCTGGCGTTTGGGTGTGTTTGGATTAGCGAATAGTCATTATTTTTTGTTTGTCTTTTGTGGGATAGCCCACTATTCTACTATTCCTACAAAATGTTGAAATAGCTACTATCCTAAAATTGAGGATAGCTCTATCCTTACTACTATTCTTGATTCATCCAAACGCACCCATATAGTTTTGTACTAGTGTGACTAATTTGAATTATAGAAATTTCATTTACCTTGACACCTGCTTTAGTTCTTTCTTGTACAAGTTTTGAATTAAATTAAAATCCAAAATAGCCAGTTCCAACAGTTCAGATCTTCTCTGCTCATCCATTTTGTAGTGCTCGATAAACCAGCGAGTGTGCAGTCTTTGCATTCTCCAATTCAGAGGGAGCTCAAGTGCATGGGAAACTTGTTCCTTTAGCCTTGCATTATCATACTTAGAGCTCTCTATAAAATTTGTGAGGTATTTGGTTGTCAAGTGGCGGGTCATCTCCAACACCTTTTCTCCTTCTTTTGCAAAAAAAGAAGCTTGGTACAAACTGATCATATCTTTAATGTCTGAATACAGATTTGCTTTGTAGTTTCCTTTGTTGTCCAAGTAACTTTTCAATATATCTGCTCAAAGTTTTTGAAAAAAATTAGAATAATAATACCGATAAATAGCATTTAGTCTAGTAGACAACACATTTATTACAGGAAATTACAAGTTTTAAACCCAAAGGTGAATCTCTTCTGAGTATTTAAATTTGACTTCCATCTTAATTTATCTTAATTAAAATGATTTTTTTAAATACTCAAATTATAAAAGTAAAACTGTTCACCTATCCTCAAGTATAAATCAATCATATTAAAGTGAAATGTTAATTATATGTGAGATTGAAAATATTCATTATTTCATTCGGAACCAAACTCAAACATATAACATGTTATATTATTTGTAGTTAATTTAGCATTCTTAAAGAGCGCTGATATATAATTGAGGCCAATGAATAATTCCTTTCCTAACGGCACATTTTTTTTCTTTTTATTTAATGTCATCCAATTATTTAATATCCACAAGAAATTTCCATCTTCAGAGGTAGACCCAGTATAAGACTCAGAAGAAGGAATGCCTTAGGGGTGTCAACGGGTACGGTAAGGGTCGGATGGGAGCATTTTCATACCCGTACCTGTTACAAATTGTTCTTACCAGTACCCTACCCGTACCCACTATAAATTATCTTACCCATACTCTACCCTTACCTGTTATGGTTATCGGATAACGAAATGGTAGCAGGTAAATAACGGGTAATACTATTATAATAATTATTTTTATTATTTATTAAATAAAATATTAAAATATATACATTCAATATTTGATACATGTGTAGTATTTTATTCGGAAAAGAAATCTTATCATGCTAAGCACAAGTAAATCAATTAAAGTACTCTTTTCAATGTCTATTAATATATATAATATATATAATTTTTCTTTTATAATTACCCGATCGGGTAACGGGTACGAAATAGGCTTTATCCGTACCCTTACCCGTTTAGATAACAAAAAAAAATATTTATCCATACCCGTACCCGATAAGTTTACGGAAAAAAAATCTTACCCGTACCCATCTTATCGGATACTGTACAGGTCGGTTAAACGGGTAAAAGGGTGCCATTGACACCCCTAAAATGCCTACACCTTGATTTAAAAAAAAAAAAAAATAGACCATTTATTTTCAGGCTATTGTCTACATACCCCAATGAATAAGTTTACCTATCTGAGTTAAATTCATTTTCTTCCCAACTTATTTTATTTCCAATCTAAATCATTTTCTTCCCAACTTATTTTCTTAATTTCCAGCCAAACTCATTTGTTGCTTACTATGCATCCTGTTTATGAGCCTCCAAACCTCTCACACGAAAACATTGATTTTTAGCCACTAGCTGGACCAATGGTTGGTTCCCCATATTTTGGAACTCTAACAACAACTCATATATATAAATGAAAAAAATAACTAACAATTTAATGTGTTTCCGAAGCTGATAATTCATTTGAAGTGGAATCACTAATTGTGACATTGAATTATACATTATGGAAACTAAATCTTACCTTAGGAATTAATATATAAAGATACAAAATTAACACACCTTCATGTACACTAAATCCATGCATCCTCAACAGTCTGAAAAGAAGTGATACTTCATAAAGATTATCAAGCATTGCAAATAGAGAAATTTGATCCATTGATTCATGGATGGTGGTAATCACATAGTTTATCTCATCCTTGAAATGATATGCGACTCCGAGCTGTTGCAAGGCATCAACAAGCTCTAATTTATCCCGGAGCAACTCTTCCTTGTATATCATTTGACTCACCTCTTTCTTGAGCTTGCATACTCTTTCCATGTTTTTACCCTAAAATAAAAAAATAAAAATAAAATAAAAAAGAATATGCGTGTCATTTATCTAGCTAGCTAATTAATGATTGGGTACATGTATTGAGCTGAAGGAATTTCTTACTGATATGTTTATTTGCTTACATGTTCGTCTGCACTATCACTATGTACTGCCTGTACGAAGTTATCATTCCATAGGGTCGGTTGATAGTGTCCCGACCGTCGTCTCTCAAACCCGTGAGACTGTAAATTTGCATAAATACGGAACCTACATGAAAGCACTCTCATGTGTGTCTGGCGAACCTGCATGAAAGATGGAAGTGCATAGCATACCGCCATTTATGCAAGGAGCTAGGTGTGTAATTAAATTTTAGGAGATATATAATGGTGCCTGTGGAAAATAAATCTGCTGCAATCCTAAGGAATTGCAGATCTCTGTTATTCTAAATCCAACCTTTCAGTTTTTTTAGATTGTACTGATCACCATAGAAATTTTTTATACATGAATCTCAAAACAAATGAAAAGTTGGATTTAGAATAACATGTCCCCACAATTCCTTAGGATCGCAGCAGATTTATTTCCGTGGCTGTGTACCTGTGTATAACTATGTGTATTAATTTCAGATTGCTACTTTTAAGGCTGACGTTCTTTTCCTTCTATTTATAGATAAATAGAAGGATTACCTAGCAACTGTCCTACACGTGGTCCACCAGATTAATATAATATTTAAAAAAAAAAAAAAAGAACTTGTCACTGGATTACCTTATTTTTTTCAAAAGAAATTTCTTGGCCGTTAAAATTATCACGTGGCCAATAATGAAACTTCACATCATCACATGACAGCAATTTAGGAGATTTTTTTATAAACCATAAATAAAAAAATTAAATTTACTCTTTTGATATGATTACTCTCAGTTTTATAAAAACCATAAGAAACGACTTGCCAAGTCGTTCTCCAATTTTTTTTCTCACCAGAACGACTTCGCAGGTCGTTCCTGATCATTTTTCACGAATTCGTATAATTTTTGTGTTGTTGGCTGGGGAACGGTTTGGGAGTTCGGTCCCCATTTTTTTTCATTTTTTTACTGAAAAAACTATTTTTTAAGTGGAGAACGAGTTGCCAATTCGTTCTCCAATATTATATAATTTTTTTTTTTACAGTTTGCTTATAAATTATAAAATGTGAAAAAAATGTAAAACACACAATCAATACAAAATTACTATAAATTGTTTTTACTAACTTGATATTTCTATACAAAAAAAATCATATTTCTAGTTATTTAATATTAATTATTTCATTAAGCTAAGGACATTTTCCTTAAAAAAAATATTAATTATGTGATTTAGAAATAAGACCTCACAATGAAAATATACTCAATGTTTTCTAAATCGCAAAATTAATATTCAGACTCAATGTTTTCTAAATCACATAATTAATATTCAGACGTAAAGAACGATAATTTGTATTATTGTTTGACCTAATATTTGTACTAATGTTTGTATTATTGTTTTTTTAATTTTATCTAGCTAACTTAATTGTTCAAACATACACACACATAATAAAACACCCACATACACATAATAAAAACATTATAATACACATAATAAAAACATAAAAACATAATAATAAACATAAAAACCTGTGGTCCCAGGAGAACGGTTTCGCAAACCGTTCTCTTTAATTATTATTTTTTTCACGGAAGACCCACTTTCCAAACCGTTCCCTCATTTTTTTCACGGAAGAACGGTTTGCGAAGTCGTTCTGGGGAGGTTACCGAATTTTCTGTTGCAACTACTGTGCACCAGCAGAGAAACAGATGAAAAATGATCAAGAATGACCTGCGAAGTCTGGTGGAAAAAAAAAATTGGGGAACGACTTGGCAAGTCGTTCCTTATGGTTTTTATAAAATTGAGAGTAATCATATTGAAAGCGTAAATTTAATTATTTTATTTATGGTTTATAAAAAAATCTCCAATAACAGAGGAGTTTACTGTGTAGGTACGAGCAATCTTGTTAGATAGCTAAACTATCTCGTACAAGGGACCCATGCACCTACATGTAGTTTATTACCTTTTTTTTTTTTAAGGGAGAATTTCATGTATGCCCTTCAAAAACTTCAATATTACGTATTTCCCCCTCAAAAATTTATAATAACATATTTATCCTTCAAAATATTAAAAACTCACATATTTACCCAAAGCAATAAAATAATAGAATTCGGGTCTATCATATCCTGGCGCCTACTATTCTTTGTACTGGTTTAATTTCTTCATGTTCATGAGTTGGCTACTCAATAAAAAACTACTAGGGACCTTGGTTTTGCAAACTCTTTCACTAACACACACTGGAGCGGAAGAAAAGTATCAAAGAATACCAATTAATAAAATCTGACCATTATAACCCTCCCTTCTCTCTCCCTTCTCTCTCTCTTTCTCTCTCTGTGTTCGCTCCAATTATCTTCTCTACGCCAATCGCTACAAAATATTACCGCTCCAGAAAAATATTGGCGCCAAACACTCTTTGCAGTACCGCTGGAATCCAATCATAAATCTCCTCTCCTTCTCTCTGCTCGCCCCCTCATATCTGATTGTCACCTATATCCCTGTATGTTCCGTGCCTATCCGATATGGCATCAAATTAATGAATCACCCATCTCTCTCTTTTTGCTCGGCACAGTGGCAATTCAATGGACTTCGTTGCCAGCGATCTCTCGAGATCTAGATGGGAGAACATACTTGAGTCGCCTACTATCGAGTAAGTTTAGGTTTTCAACTATTTTTAAATTTGAGTAATTTCAGCGATTCCTCTGATATCAGTCGAGACATAGTAGATAAATTTAGTGATTTTTTAATTTCAATGAAGTATCAAAAGGTTCGTATTCTTTGATTTCAATGAAGTACTTAATATGATGAAATTGCATGTTGAGTAAGTACTTAATCACTGAAATTACTGTAGTATGTCAGAACATGCTGATTTTTTTAGCGAAATATACTATTGAATGGACAAATTGATATGCCAAATCCTAATTTTAGCCTATTACAATAATTTGAGTTATTTATGTGATCCACTAAAATATTTTACTGCGATTTCAGAACATGTTGACATTCCAGTTGTAGGCTGAAATTGTAGTATGTCAGAACATGCTGAACAATTTAGTAAATAAGCTTATGATATTTGAGAAAACATTTTTTTTAAAATATCATAAGCTTATCCCTTATGAGTTATGTTTTTAGGCTTTTGAGGATACAATTACTCATTCCCAGGAGTAGGCAAGTGTCTATTCCTGAATTTGAAAAAATAATTTCGGCCCAGTCTAATTTATAAGTGTGCCTACTCCTAGAACAAAATCGTGCCCAACCCTGATCCTGAAAGAAATTAATTTGTAGCCCAGGCCCGGAAAAAAAATTAAATCGAAGCCCATTTCACTGCATATTTTCGCTCCACTTCGCTACTGTCGGTCTCATGTCCCTATGCGCGACGCAACTACTTCAGAGAATTAAAAAAAATAATACTTCGCTACTTTTTTTTATTGATATCGCAGATCCCTGCAAAGCACGAGTCAGAGAAGTAACATAAAAAATAAAAAAATAAGACTTCTTGCTAAGTCAGAGCCAGGAGCACCATTCGTTGCTTTAGTTCAGAGAAGAAAATAAAAAAACCTAGCTTTTGACTTCAGCCTGCCGCAAGCATACCGTAGGTTTTTTCTTCTTCTTCATCAGCACTCAAGCACACCAGCGTCTCTTTCCTCTCCGCCCTCTTCCCTCTCTACCCTAACCCATTCTCCTCATCTGTGGACTCCTTTTGTAAGGTCTCAATGTTTATTTGTAATTTCTTGAAAGCTAGGTTCAACTTCATAAGAAATAGCAATGCATGTGGTGGAAGACAACTCAAGGAAGAGCATGAGAGATCAATGATTGAATGATTGTTTGGGTACTTAGAGGAATTTGTTCAAGGGTGTTAATAATGAAAGAATTATGCAAAAAATTCAACATATGAAGATCCGTAGAGGCAAGCTTTGTTCACCGTCATCGACTTGATTTGACTAGATAGGTATTACTATATTATTGTTTTTTTATATGTAAAACCATACTATGTTTTTTATTCTATAGTCTTGTTAGCAATTTACTCTAGCTCATGAGATCATATAGTACAAAAAAAAATTTGCACTATTATTAGTATTTTGTGCCTACTCCTGACCAAAATTCTGGATCCGCCCCTGCTCATTCCATATATGTATTAGTTGAAATATGAATTTTGAACCATATGCATTTAACCTGATCATTCCAGTATGTTGTGGTTATATACATGACCATGACTATGATACTGACAAGTGGTGGTTATTACAAGATGTAATTATAAGCTTGTGACATGTTGTGGTTAATTGTTGTAATTGTAAGCTGTTAACTTGTTAGTTTTTTATTATGAACACTTTATTTTTTCTGTTTTGAATTGGTACAAGCAAAGCACTGGTATCTCATTTGTGTACTGTTATTTTTTTAAGCATCTAGCTGGTGTAAGCACTATTAAACACTTAAGATTTGCACTTCTGTTTTTTTTTTTATATGTTTTATTGTAGAACATGGGTGAATATGAAGTTTGTGGAAGTAGTGACAACCGGGTTGAAATGAAGTGCAAGGGAAAATGTTGGGAGGTTATTTTAGATGAGAAAAAAATGCTCATGTCGGGTTTGGCAAGTTAGAGGTATGTGGATCCATATTTCACAATCAAGAAATGCAAAGATGTTTATGCCATGGAAATTGCTCCAATGCAAGAAAAGGATCAATAGGGTTCGAGGAAAGAATTCACAAGTACGTAGGGGTAAGAAGTCAAAGCCGTGTGAGGCCATGAGTTGATCATATTTGATTGTCTAACAGTTGTGATGTCTACTAATTTTTTATTGTTTAAAAATTGTTGCTACTGCATGGTGTTTTTGGCACATAGTAGTATACTCTTTTAGGTTATTTTACTTTTTGCTAGTTTGAAATAGTTTATGGTGATTGGTTGCTTATATGAAAAGTTATATGAAATCTACTCAAATGTATATATACAGAGGAGGGATCGGATTACACCCTTTTTTTTGACATATTTTGACACCTACCATTTTCGAAGTCCAAACAGTCGATCTGAACCGTTCAACATGATTGATATATTAAAATATGCTTGGAGATAAAATTTTATATTTTTTTGAATTTTTTTACTATTTATTAAAATGGTTACAAAATCATTGTTTTCAGACCATTGAAAAACAACAATTTTGTAACCATCTTAATAGATAGTAAAAAAAATTTAGAAAAATATAAAATTTTCTCTCCAAGCACATTTTAATATGGTTATCATGTTGAACGGTTCGGATCGACTGTTTGGATTTTGAAATTGCAAAATTGATCTATAAAAAAAACAGTGTCAAGATGTGTAGAAAAAAAGGATGTAATTTGATCCCTCCTCATATATATATATATATATATGAAATTACTTGTTTCGACTTATAAATGTTGAATTGAAATTATTATTTTGTCTACTGTTTATTGGTACGATTTGTAGATGTATTCACTGGTGCACTTTGGAAGATGTCTTTACAGGTGCTTCATTCGTAAGTCTAATGATGCGATAGCGTAATGTGAAGGCACTGGTACGGTGTGGAACAGGGAACAAAAGTATTTGTCCACTATATTGCATATTGGGGTAAAATTGATACGGGTCGTACAAGGGTTTAACATTTTCCATTTTTAAGTATTATGTGATGTATTCAAACTTTAATGATTAACTGATGAAAAAATTGCAGACTTAAGGACTTTACTGACTTGCAAAGAAAAAATATTACATATTACATATTACAGAGTTACTGACTTTATTGCATATTATGGACTTTATTGGCGAAAACTGTTAAAAAAAATCTAATGATGAAATTGAAAGAAAAGAAATGTGGAGACTTTGCTTTTGGCATCCCTCATAGCTGGAGTTGGCGCCAGGTGTTTTTGGGCGATTTATTTTAGTGCCGGAGGAGAGAGAGTTGGAGCAAACACAGAGAGAGAAAGGAAAGAGAAGGCAGGGGTATAATGGTCATATTTTATTAATTGGTATTGTTTGATAAATTTTAAGTGTTAAATTCTATTATTTTATTGTTTTTGGGTAAATATGTGAGTTTCTAACATTTTAAAGGGTAAATATATTATTACAAACTTTTGAGGGGGAAATACGTAATATTGAAGTTTTTGAAGGGGATACATAAAATTCCCCCTTTTTTAAAATGACTTTCTCGCTTCAGTTATCATTGCCTTCTATAGTGAAAGAAAAATACGTCTTGACATGACTAATTGCCTAGACTTGATAGCAGGTAACTAAAATATATTTTAACGTGAGAAAAATTTTGTGTTCCTCAACATTTTGGGATTTGGAGCACGAGAAAAGTTTGGGTCCTTTATATATACAATTTTTTTATGAGACCAGCTAATATGCTTCAATAAGTACTTCAATACTATATGCTTATAAGTCTTTTTTGCATTTTAAAAGTCCAAATAGTCGATCCAAACAGTTCAACATAATATCCATATTAAAACTTACTTGGAGACCAAAATTTACAATTTTTGAAACTTTTTTACTATTTTTAATATAGATAGAAAATCCATTGATTCAGAAGATTTTGGACCATAAAACAATAATTTTGTATCTATCTTAAAAAATAGTAAAATAATTCAAAAATAGATAAATTTTGGTCTCTAGAGAATTTTAATATGGATATCATGTTGAACAGTTTGGATCAACAATTTGGACTTTTGAAATGAAAAACGACTTATAAGCATATAGTGTTGAAGTACATATGGAAATATATTAGCCGGTCTCATTTTTTATTAATATGCCAAGAGATCATACCTATTGTCACAAACATACAACTTCATATATGCTTACAAGGCAATTAAAATATACTCATCACATTACAATAAAAGACATAAAACAAGTCTATATATAATAGTCCAAGTACAAAATATCTGATAAAAATATAACATACAAAACTACTAAGGTAATATGGTGACATATACCAAGGGCCTACTACTCGCGTGCCTCTCCAGGATCAACCGCACCGAAACCTGTAAAAAGAACCCAAAGAGAGGGGATCAGAATTTATTTCTCAGTGCGAGTTTGCCACAATCAGGTTTTTCGACTTGCAACCAGATTCCACATCCAAAAATGAAATTCATACAATAGTACATTAATAGTTTATATCAATATATAAAAGAATGCATATGCTTGACAACAAATATTCAAATGAAACATAACTTTACGGAGTTTCCAAGATGAAGTCCAAACATACATATATTTGGCTTAACTCATTTTATTATGGCTGGTTGCACCTACAGATGTTCAACCGACCTGAACCCTCTATCTGAACTTCATCTGTAGGGTTACTGACACCTGCAGATATTCCACCAAGCTGGACCCTTTATTTGACACACATCTGTAGTGCTTTGGCTTAACCATTACTAAAGTCTGGTTCAAAGTCATGTAAGGAAAATTTACTTGAAATAATTCAGAATGTCATAATATTCAATTGACCATCCAAATATATTACTGCGTAGGATAATGCTCCTGAGCCACAGATGTTACACACTAGTCACCCCCAATCAAAATCAACTTATATAGTCACCAACCTCTCGTTCCAACCGATACTGGAAAACTATGAGGGCCATTCACCTAATGCGCCAATAGGTTCTTGGGATCAAAGTCAGCTAGCCAGACTTTGCAAATTCATTCACATATAATTCCACAATCATAAATTTGTGATGACTTTTAACCATAATCAAATCACAAGAGAACAATCAAAATGACAACCATACAAATATTCAAATCAACCATATCACAACAATTCGATTTTAAATGGATTGGGTTATGCACAAAATTCACATAATTCCAATTATATAACAATCAACATACAACATGACATCGAAAAAGAATTTAATTTCTGAAAATAAAATATCAAACAAGTCCAAGAACCCCGCAACTGATTACGAAAAGCGTATCGCGCACCTATAATTCGGAAGTCACGAAAGGTCTCGCAACCTCTTGCTCAACCGAGCCTACACCTATATCAACATGCATAATGAATTTATTCTTTGTTCGACGATTGATATGCTTACTAGAGTTATATTAGTTTCTTTATACTTTCCTTAGCAAAATCCATATACCTTTGTGTCAACCCTTTTCATTCATCTTTATTACTTAACATCTATAAAAATTTACATAACTTACAACTTGGTCCTACAAACCATACACAATTGTAACATAGAAACAACTTGCAAGAGTACCCATTTAGTCATTGCTTAACCCAAGGTCGAAATATAAAAAATAAATAAACAAGAGTTATCAGCTATTCCAATTTAAACATCCATCTATTTATTCTCATACCAAATTGGATGGTTGAACATAGTCACAAATTAATTTCCCCACTACCCAAACCCTAGATTAATCAAAACCGAAATAAATTCTATATTTTAAAAGAGAGAGAAAGAGGAACTTACCAATTAACACCTTTATTTATTTGATTAGACTAGATTAATCACAACCCTTCTCTAATTTTCGGATTAAAGACCAACCCTAGATAGAAAATCAAGATTTAGCACAAATTGAGAAAGGAATTACCAAACGAACAACATAGAAGCTTAATAGGGATGGATTACTCACAATTTATACAAAAATTTCATATTTGAGCAAAATTCTAGACAATGGAGGTAAATTTCAGATTTTGAGAAAAGAGGAGAGAAAAAGAGTACCAATGGAGGAACTAGATGGCTACTATGGAGAGAAAATTAATCAACCATTTCCAACTTCTTTTTTCAATTTCTCAACTTATTTGGTGGATTTCAAGGGAGAAGAGAGGGTTCCTCTCTCTTTTTCTTTCTTTTGGTGAAACACAAAAGGGGGCAGCAGCAATAGAGAAGGGATGGAGGGGGGGAGAGAGAGAGAGACAGCATATATTTTGAAAATTTTACTAAATAGACCCTCAAAGTGTTGGATATTAATAAAAGAAGCAATTATACATATAATTATGCATATGAGATTGTATTTTGTTTTCAATTTATATAAGGTATAAATTTCAAGATTCGATTAAGTTTATTTGTTTCGAAAATTCAGACCAATGTTATAATTGTTTTAAATTTTAGACTTCTAGTTCGTCAATAAAATTTTCAATTATGTTTTAAGCATTCTAAATTTTTTTTTGTTGACAATTTCCTTAACGTAACACCTATTTATAGAAAAGTTGGACCCTTTATATATACAAAATTTGAACTCTAATTTATTTATTTTTAATATATACATATTATTTTTTTTAATATATACAAACTATTTTTTTTTATTTTGGGGCCCATTGGATTTTGAGGCTCGGGGCGGTCGCCCTGCCTACCCCTGGGCATGCGTGACGTGGTCAAATTAGTTTGCATGATGTTAAGTGACGTGATTAAAATAGTTGAAAATAGTTACGTCACACAACACAAGAATTATGTTATATATATGGCCAACACAAATACGTAGATGTCCGGACTCATAATGACACGACTAATTTTCTTAATTTATCTCTATTAAACAATATTTCAGTTAACTTTATTTGGCGTGCAATAAACAAGCAGCACATGCAAATTAATCAATTTTAGAGCATTGCACAATTTCATCTTTTCAAATATCCGGCTCTGTCAGTCAAGCTGCAACACGTACAAACCACATGCAATTTGGAGCCAGCAATCGAACAAAAGACAAGCTGCAGAAGAAAATCGCTAAATATTGGAAGCCAATGCGATTGACCTATTAGAAGCATATGCGATTTGATGTCCAACCGCACAAAAAACTGCCAGTAGTAGTTTCTGATGTTACTTGATTTCCAAACTCGAACAACACTATTGATGAATTAGAACTTATCTCTTGATCCCTGCAGGACTGAAAGAGATAATACAGCTTTGACCAAAGTCAAAGGTTGTTAGCAAATTCAGTTAAGAAAGGTTGTTAGCGATTCTGTTAAGAAAGGCTGTTAGACAAATCTGCTAGATTAGTTTGTTAGGCCTTGATTAGTTGATTCATTAGGCTATATAAAGCCCCTCCTGTACATGTAACATTTAAATGGAAAATCAATAATAAAGAAATACCTTTCTCTCTACTTTACTGTTCTTTCAATAGTTTTCATGGTATCAGAGGCCTCTCGGCAAACGCCTTGGGCTGTTCCTGTTTCCGCTCCTTTACCAGTATCCTAATTTTCAGACAATCATGTCTGCTACTACTCCAGATTCTACTCCCGATCCTACCCCAATCTCTTCTCCTCTTCCCACTGTCATCAATCCGATACAGTTTCATTATTCAATCAATCCAAAGCTCGATGAATCGAATTTTTTGCTTTGGAAATCACAAGTGTTACCTGTCATTAGAGGTCATGGCCTTCTATCCTTCCTCAATTCACCTCCTTCAGCGACTTCCCGCAGACATGATTCATCTTGGGCTTATACATTCCTTTTTAATTCTTGCCATTTTCAACGTTAAATTTTCTATATTGTTTTACATTAAACTAATGGCATGGAACCCAGCATACACCAATTAGTAAAGATTCGTGTTGACCATAAAAATTTTCTATGCATTGCAAAACCTAGGAGGCGTATTTAAATGAAGCCCATTAAGAAATTAGGCCATGCAGTTGACAGGTTCAAATATATATAGGGACTATCAAAGCCCTGGATAAGATAAGCTACTCAAATGAGTGAGCCTATGGTACTATGCAGAGCATGGATGGTCAAGAATTTTCACATCAAGTGATTTTCTACCTATCTAAAAAAATAGTAAAAAAATTTGAAAAAATATAAAATTTGATCAGCAAGTACATATTCATATGGAAATCATGTTAAATGGTTCGGATCGACCGTTAGAATTTTAAAAATGAAGATATTGAACCGTAGTACGGACCCATCCGTGCTATGCATAGTACCATAGGCTCACTCTACTCAAATTAGAGTTTTTTTTATAAACCATAATTAAAAAAAAAAAATCGGGTTTCAGCATGATTACGCGAGTTTTTATAAAAACCATAAAAAAACGGTTTGGCAGCCCGTTCCCTACAGTATTTTATCCCCCAGAACGGACTGCCAACTCGTTTTTGATTTTTTATAGTTTTAACTTGAAAAACGGGTTGGCAGTCCGTTCTCTACAGTAACTTTTTTTTTTTTTTAGAGTTTGTTTATAAAATAAATCAGATATTTTGTTTGATTTTGTATATTAACAATAAAATTAATGGAACAATTTGAATATATTTTTTTGTGTATTTTGACCATTTTATCCTTTGATCAAATCAATGGATTGATTTTCTATATAAAAAAATATGTAAAAATCAATGGATTGGTTTTCAAATGTACATATTATTTTTTCAAAATTTACTTTTTTATATTTTAAAAACAAACAAATTTAATCATTTAATTGTTATTTTTATTAAAACTCATTTTAATTTAAAAAGAACTTTTTTTTTGTAAAAATATAAAATAAGTGTTTTATTTATGAAAAAATATGTTAGTATTCTAATTGGTCGATTTTTTAAAATAATGATACATTAGTCTACTACATGGAGGATTTAGAAGTTTCTGTAACCATAAGTTTTGAAAAAAAAAATTAAAATAGAGTCGATTTTTTCCATAAAAGCCATTATATTATGGAAAATATGTCCATTAATCATTCAGAGACATTATTTCATAGAAAAAAGTATCCAGACATACAAATTTTTAGTATTGTTATTGTATTTCACTTTTACATTTTCTTCTAATTTTCTTGACGGAAATATTTATTGATTTTTTTATATAGAAAACCAATCAATTGATTTGATAAAATGATAAAATAGTCAAAATACACAAAAATAAATATTCAAATTGTTCCATTAATCTTATTGTTAATATACAAAATCAAACAAAATATCTGATTTATTTTATAAACAAACTCTAAAATAAAAAAGTTACTGTAGAGAACGGACTGCCAACCCGTTTTTCAGGTTAAAACTGAAAAAAAATCAAAAACGAGTTGGCAGTCCGTTCTGGAGAATAAAATACTGTAGGGAACGGGTTGTCAAATCATTTTTTGTGGTTTTTATAAAAACTCACGTAATCATGCTGAAACCCGAATTTTTTTTTTTTAATTATGGTTTATAAGAAAAAACTCCTCAAATTATATACATTGTTGCTAGAGTAAAGCTACGGTACATTACAACACGCAGATCAGTTTGTATATTGAATTCATATTTCTGTTTTTAAATTTCAAGTAATCAATTTGAACCATTTAACATTATTATCATATAAAAATAAAAAGAGATCAAATTTTTATTTTTTATAGAACATTTCTTTACTATTTTTGTAAACAATTAGAAAATTACTTGATAAAAAATTCTTCACCATCTGCAGCATAATGATTTTCTACTTATCTAAAAAATATTAAAAAGAATTTGAAAAAAAAAATTGATCTTCAAATATATTTTTATATGATAATAATGTTGAACATATCAGATTGATTATTTTTCAAAATATGAATTCAATACATTGATTGACAGATCTGTGCATTACAATGTAGCTCTTGTTGCCAATCAATTTGTCGTTTAATGAATGGTGATAGCCATAGGGCACGTGTCAGACCGTTAATTTAATGAATCTGAGGGATTTTCCATAGATTTTGCTTAACATCTTCTGTGTATTGTAAGATTCATGTACGAACAATTCATGTTAACAATCGAACAACTTCTATAATGATCAATGAGGAGGATTCAAATGTCTCCATTTTTGTGTCTCCGTCATGTCAATATTTTTAAAAATTATAATAACTCAAAATTTAAAATTTAAAATTCAAAATAAAACCGTTGGATGTGATCTATGTTATTTTTTTATGTGCTCATAAAAAATTATCACATTTTAATTTTATTTTTATGTGATTCAATAAGTTGAAAAATCAATGTCTAGAAATTACTCACATTAGTACATTTTTTTATAAACTCTTGATAACAACCAAAACAAAGTTGAAATGTTGTAATTTTTTATATGTACATAGATGAAATGATATAGATCACATCCAACGGTTTTATTTTGAATTTTAATTTTCAAATTTTGAGTTATTTTAGTTTTTAAAAATGGAGGCATGATGGAGGCACAAAAAATTGAGGCATTTGAACCCTCTCCAGGATCAATTTATATTTTGTTTAGAAACACTATTTGCGTTATCGTCTACACTAGAATTTTCTAAATTTAGCAATTTATTCCTTGTGATATGAGATATTCCGAAAATGATTTTATTTTTATTTATTTTTAAATGCTACGGTTAAATCATGTACATTCGAATTGCTGCATTCATTTTAAATATAAAAAAAAAAGTATAAGAAAAATAAATATTACACAAGCAAATAAGAAGAAACACTCCTTACCTTAGTAGTTTTGGAGTCGCTGCAGATCCAGTCCTATCCTCTGAGGTAACCAAATATTTCTGTTTAGATGCTTACCGTTCGACCATAATCTGGACCAATCTGTCCCTTTGATGTTCGTTGGTATTATGATCGGACGGTCGAGGTCTAAACAGAAATATTCTGCTACCTTCGGCGGGCGACCTCATAAGGCTGTCAGTCTTTGTTATTTGTGATACCTCAGATTCTAATCCAACGGTTGATACAGCCAATCCGACCTCATAAGGCTGTCAGTCGAACTGGAACCGGCAAATCACCAATCCGACCCGGTCCGGTCCGGTCCGGTTGAACCAGGGTATGTTTTGACGACTCAGCTAGACTCAGTCGGAACTCGGAAACGAGTAACATACGAATCAGCGAGACAGCGAATGCGAATCACATGTCAGACCTGGTCCAGTCCGGTCCGATTGAACCAGGGTATGATTTGACGACGACTCAGCACTGGAACCCTCGTCTCCTACGACTCGTCTCTCAGGCGCCCGCCCCCAATCTCTCTCCCATGCCTCTCATTCTCCCATGGCGATGAATCCCTTCCCCACCTATGCACCAAACCCTAACCCTAGCCCTCATCGCACCTCTACTACCCTCCTTCTTCTTCTTCCATGCTTCCCCGACCTTCTCACCTCCTCCTCCGCCATCTAAGCTTCTCCCCCCACCCGTTAATTCCTTCCCAAGCGTCGGACATTTGGATCTCAAAGGCTCTGACCATCTCCTTCCTTCTCGTTCCCTCTTCACTCCCCCTCTACCACCGCCTCAATCTCTCTCCTTTTGTAGCCTCTCTCGCCGTTGCTCAGATTAAACAGGTTACAAGTACATTCTCGTCATTTAATTTGTTTCTTTTCACTCGAGATCAGCTCTATATAACGCACACCATTCATACCTACAAGCTTCTGATTAATTACCTCTCTCTAGCGGGTCAAATGGCTGATGCACTCAAGCTGTTTGACGAAATGGTGACTACTTGTCGGGACTCACCAGATGAGAATTTTATTGGGTTTTTGATTGAATCATGCGTGGTAAATGATTTTCTTGACTCTGCCATGGATTTGGTGTCTAGAGCACAGGATTTTGGTTTTCGGTTAGGCCCCTCTAGGTATAACAACATTATGACCGGCCTTATGAACTCAAATCGGGGCAAGGATGCAATAGTTTTCTTCAAAGAACAGTTAAGTTTGAATAGATTTACACCTGATGTTTGGAGTTTTAACATAGTTCTAAAGGCCTTTTGTAGTTTAGGAGATGTATATGGTGCACTTGAGATGCTTGATAAAATGCGAAACCTTGGTTATTCTCCAGATATTATAACCCATAATACTTTGGTAAATGGCATGTGCAAGGCAAATCAGGTGGATGGGGCTTATAATTTCCTGAAAAGGCTTCAATTGGAGGGCCTAGGTGTACCAAATGTGATCACTTACACATCAGTTATTACGGCTTATTGCAAAATTGGTAAAATGTGTGAGGCACAGAAAGTGTTCGATGAAATGCTTCACTCAGGAATAAAACCAAATCGGATAACATACAATGTACTTATTGATGGGTATGGTAAGAGTGGAGACATGAATTCGGCAAGTGCCATGTATGAGAGGATGGTACATAGCGGGTGCTCTGCTGACATCATCACCATTACTTCATTGATAAATGGGTATTGCATAAACAACCGGTTAGACATGGCAATGTTGCTATGGAATGAAATGGGTCTAAAGGGTCTCTGTCCTAATATCTATACTTTCTCTGTAATAATTCATAATCTATGCAAAATAAATAGGTTAGAAGAAGCAGTTCAATTTCTGGATGAATTAACCAAGAGGAAAGATATCATACCAAAAGCCTTTGTTTATAACCCAGTTCTATATGGTTTGTGTAGAATTGGAAATGTGGATGAGGCAAATAGAATATTATATGAAATGGAGAAGAGAAAGGGATATCCTGATAAATATACTTATACCATTTTGATAATTGGGCATTGTATGAAGGGAAGAATGGAGGAGGCAATAGCTCTCTTTTACAGAATGTCTGATACCGGGTGTAAACCCGATAGCACTGCAACCCACTCCCTAGTTAGTTGTCTCCTCAAGGCAGGTTTACCAAATCAGGCTAGTATAATTATGTCAAGGTTTAGTTGTGATAATTATTCTGTAAAGGATGATGATTTGGCTTTGGTGAGAAAAAGCCCGGAAGTTTCTGTGGCTGTATGAATTGAATCAATTTTTGGCAAAATGAGTTCAAAATTTCTTCCATAGATTTTGTACTGAGATGCAATATGCACAATACATTCAACATCCCATTTCTTTTTGGGTTTTTAGATATTTTGTTCCTGTCAAATGTTAAACTGATGGATGTAAATTAATCATAAAATGTTGGGGTCGTCTTTCTCTAAATTTCAATTTTTATTTAATCTATATTCTGCATTACTGTTTGAAATTGAAGGTCTTTTCAAAAGTTAAAACTGTGAATATTGTGAAGTAGTTTTATTTGGAATATTAGGTTAGTCTCAGTTTTGTACTTGCATGTTGTTCTTCTAATATGAAATTTATTAGATAAAAAATTGTTACCATCTGAAGTCTGTTAACAGTAGTTTAGTGTGTGCTGTGAATAGTGATGGATTTCTTAAGACACTGTTCATTTTTTTTCCTCAGTGGCAGATCCAATGACTTTTGCACAAAATTTTTGTATCATTTGAAACTGCAGAAAGATAATTTTCATTGTTACATAAACATATCTCATTTCAAAAGTAAACATCAACTGTTAGACTGTATTTAATGCCCTTAATATCATATTATTGCTTCAGTATTTTTCTTGACAACAGATCTCAATTTTACCAAACGTCTCTTTCAATCACTCATGAAAATTACATTGAAACAGTATGACACAGTACAACGAAATACTTGCTGCATTGGAGTAACAGAAAGTTTCAATAATTCTCATTTTCTATTTCTCATTTGCACAAGTCTTAATCAAATTGTCAGTAAAAGTTTAACTGGGCAATATTTCTGACAAAGCAGGGTTACATGGTTCTAACTGCATTTTACATCAATTAGCAACTTGTGGATTCACCAAAGATGTTGTCAAGCACAGCAATGATTCCTATAACAAAAGCCTGGTCGGATCCGGACTGTACCCATACTTGGTACAAATCCTTGTTTCCAATGAGTTCTTGTACTTCCACCTGTACAATAATTAAGGAAGAAAAATTGAATAACATAATGCACAATTTTACAGTTTTGGAACTGAACTGTACTCGTACTGGTACATTACCAATTGAAAATGAAAGGATTTTTCTGTTCTGAATTTTCTACTGGTAAAATCTGTCTTACCAGGGAAACAAAACCCTATTTTTCATGATTTCCTTTTTTTTTTTTTAATTTTGAAGTATTTAAATCCTAAACAATCAAGTACAACTAGGCAAATCACAATTGCTTGAGAGCAAAATCAAAATCACCAACGGACAAACAAAATTCAAATTATGAGCAAAAAAAAGGGTGAGTAAGACATACTTGTGCAATGATTCTATTGTTACGGTCAATTATTGTGAAAGCCTTGTCAACAAAAGAACCGTTAATATAGAAATCCCATGAAAAATTGCTCTGTCCCTTGGGCTCAATACTGATCCTGATTGCACTGTTCGAGGCAAAACACGATTTCGGATCGGTTAGGCTGAAAACAAGTCTGTTTTGCCCTTGGTAATCGATCGAGTACCCATTCCATTTGCTTCTTGCGGTTAGAGCTTGCACAATGCCTCCCTATTGTTGCAAATAAAATCATAAACCACTGAAGAAGGGTTTGTTCACTAATCATGATTAGTGTTATAATATTAGCACATGCATTTCTTTAGTTGAATGATAACTCACCTGAGGAACAGTAAATAGCATTTCGCAGCAATTCAGTTGTGTTTTCTTCATAACACAAATTAAATCCTTTATATAACACTATGTTTTGATAGTACAACAGTCTGATTTCTCATTGACATGAAATTTATTGTACTACCCCCACCCCCAATAAATTGAAAATTCATAATTTTGTTCATAGAATTTTATAATTTTTGCATGTATCGATACTTCAACACCCTTATAAAATAAAATTACACTGCAATTAAATTCGCTGCCCCTCAATCTAAATTTCCTGTTCATCCCTACTTATTATGACATTTTAATTCACTAATAAATTGGATACCTTTTTGTGAATATGCAGAATTGATTCACCTTCACCATCTTTCACCATCAACTCTCCTTTAGCTCCAAGTTTGCCACAACCATCCACCACAAAAACCACCTTATGGCTGCTATCTGTCACTACAAATCCACCTCCATTTACCACAACCGGTCGTTTTCTGATCATCAACAATGCCGGTGAAGTTGAACAATACAACTTGCTCACGATCGGCACCACATCGGTTGAGCGCCTCATATTTGATCTGATGTTGATACCAAAGAACCACCACTTAGACGTCTCGACGGTTTGTTGGTTGTCGTCTCTTTGGAAGACAATGCATGGTTTTATATTGATGTAAAGAACAAATCACAAGAGGGCTTTTGTCAAAAGTTGATGTTACCAAAAGAAAAGCAAGCTAAAGAGAAGAAAAAAAAGATATTGTAGTGGTTGTGATTGATTGAGACTACGTTCTTCTTTGTTTGAAAAAATTAACAAGAGAAAGTGTTTACTAGAGCATCTGCTATTAATTTGAATGCAAATACATGGAATTATAAAATCTATATTGAAATCAACTCTATTGGTCATGTTTCATCATTTAAATCTTGTTCTTAGAGGAATTCATATCCAGTGCATTACCTGGAAAGGTAATCTTTAACAATTAGTGGATCCGGACCGTTCTTTTGAGCTTGGCACAAATCTCAAACCCAATAAAACTGCCCCTTATTTCCTCTCAAATCTCAAACCGGTTGAGATTTAATCTCAAACTGTAAAGTGAGGCCCATCCTCTACGGTACCTGGGAGGATATTAATCCGTTGTTAGAGCTGGCAAAAAATCTCGTAGCAAGAAAAAGATGAATTTTTTTCCGGCTTGTGGTTTTTGCATGCCTCATAGCATCAAATCAACAAAAAAAATTTGTTTATGCATGGCTCACAATATGAACGAGCAGGTATGTTGCAGCTCGTGATTAGCTCAACTATATTCAGGCACGACTAGGGTCAGCTCATCTTGGCATTAGCCAAGTTCAAACTTTGCCTGACTCGTTTGTAGCCCTACTTGTTGCTTTATTCTGTAAAATATTTGTTTTAGAATCTTGTTAAATTCATAACTTTTTTTATAGAAATTATCTAAAAAAAATATAAAGTAATAGATTAATGGTTTTGACATTTTTATCTCAGAGAAAGAATAAACTAATTATATTTTTTTAGGAGATTTTCGGTGATAATAAGTGGGTGATATGTTGATTTTCAAAAGAATCGACTTTGTCTAGTTTCTTGAAAATTGTGTAAGAAACTAAAAATAAAAAATCAGTTCTTCTTAATGAAATAAAAAAATTCATACAATCCATCCATGGATTATCTTATATTTATATAATTTTATAGATAAAAAAGCTTGTGCTAAATTTATGCATCTATATAAGGGGTAAACCGCTCATGGGAATATAATTGCAGAATTTTGTAATTGAACAATAATGGACGATGTGAAGTTAGTTGAAGAATGCTCTACCCTTAGACAATATATATATGCCTACAGCAAATGAGTGGTGGGAATTAGTGGCCAAAGAGAAGTCAAATTTTCTCAAAGCAGTATCTTTGAATGAGGTTGCTTCACGGTATCAAGTAGCTAGTTTGTTAGCTTTTATACCAAGTATTTCGATGATTTATATGTGTATATTCTATTCATTTATCTTTTCGGATAAGAAAATATCTTTTCTGATTTATATGTACGTACGAATATATCATATATTTTATGAAAAAAATTATATAATTCACTATTATAAAAAACATATATCCATATCTGTATCTATTTAATATCTGATTCATATTCGTTTCCGTCTAATATATCTGATCTGTATCTGTATCCAGAAAATAAAAATAGATATGGATATAATTTTACCACTATCCAATTCGTATCTGATCCGTTTGCAGCCCTATATATGTCGCTAAATACCTACATATAATATGTGTAAGTTTTACGATTGAAACTCGTTTGATTATCAACCAAAATATATTATTAAAATATATTAGCGCTCTTACAAATATTAAATTGTTTGATGCTGCTTGAAAGACTTCCGAATTTGACTCAACTGTAAGCTTTAGAATATGTTAGATTATTTTATTTTAAGGAATTATTTTAAGTGTAAATTCTATATAATGTTAATATAAAATATAAATCAAACAATTCTAACAAAACATTAGATCAAAATTAGTTTGATGCCCAGGGACAAATTTGGGTCCGATGCCCATCGGACTCAAATTTGGGTCCGATGGGTAGCATAACCGTCCGATATGCTTTAAAAATCGTGTACACGGATATTAAAGCAAATACGCATGGATATTAAAGTAAGATGCACAGATCTTAAAGCAGATTGGACGGTTATGGAACCCATCACACTCAATTTGAGTCTGATGGACATCGGACCCAAGCTGCTCTCCATCATAACAGCCTTTTTCTCCTTGACATTTCCCTTCTTTTATCATGTGAAACATTGGTGCTATAAAATTAAGCTAGTTAAGAAAAGGTCGAATAAAGCCTAATATAGGGGAACTTTATTCCCACCTAAATATTCCAATCATTTGAGGATATGATATTGGGAACAAAAGTTGGAGCGTATCAGTGGTCAATTACTGTACAAGTTCAGTTATTATGGCACAATGTTGAAAAGTACTTAATTAAAATAAAGTTTGCTTAACCCAATGAATAACCATTCAAAATGACAATAATTAAGTTCATGGAAATTTATTAGTTTACAATGGGGGGTTTGATAATGTGTGATGGACATCGAAATAAATTCGGTCGGATATCAAATCTGGACCGATCAATCTACATTGTGATTTGTGCAAAAAATTAAAATTATAAACTGTTATGTGAAATGAAATTGAGTGTCCGAATCTTGATGCAGATTACACAGTCTAGATTCAACATTGAACCAAATTTGATTCCAACTAATAGTAGTAAAGGTTTTGGTTCAGGTTACTCTTTAATTGTACGAGATCAATTGATGGTTGCAATCAAATTCGCGGTGTTTGTTTCAAATTGAATGGTTCAGATTTTCTCTGATGAGGTAACTGGCTAACTGGTCATATAGATAGTACCTACGCTATATGTTCCTTACAAACATCTAATATATAATTGCTATCACTCTAAATTATTGGTGTTAGATACTACCTTTGTTAACCTACTTTTGAGGTCTTTGACTTCTTATGATGAAATTTTGGAAAAAGATAACTTAATTGAGCCGAAAATGTCGCAATGTTAGGCCTTGTTAGGACTTAGGAGCATAGTGATAAATCAACTATTCGGGTTCGGTTTGGCAAGATCAAAAATTCGTGATTCGGGAATAATTCGGTATAATTTGGAAATAGTTCGATATTATTCGGATCAGAGTTGTCAGTTTTGTAAAGAAGCAAAAACAAAAAAATAACTAAAAAATAAAATTTTGAGAAAAATTCAGGAAAAATTCGGAAATTATTCGGTCAAAGTTCGGTCAACCAAATAATTTGGTGTTCGGTTCGGCATCACCAAAAATCCGAATAATTCGGAAATTATTCGCGAATCTTGTCACTATGCTTAGGAGAGCAACAATAGTAAGTGTAATCGCATTTCTCACTTATGGTTTAATATATTATTATTTTTATGTTTTCCTTTTCAATATAAAATAAGTTTTAACTTAACACGGGCTGAAAAAGTAACAGATTAATTGTACATAAATACAGGAACAATTAATATTTTCTACAAAATTGGTGTTGGGTTCATAGCCCATAACATTATACAACGGTAGAATTAAACAAAAATGAAACATATAATAAACATTTACCTCAGAAAAGCCTATAAAAGCCCAAAAAAGATTGTTCAAATCTCAATGTCACAAAGGGCCCATTGCAATCCTTGAATTGCTCAAATGGACGATTCGTACAATAAGTTATGAAATTCAGTCATCAATTTCTTTTCAGATTCCAACTAATTCTAAACCTAGAGGATATGGCACTTGCTATATCTCTTGGCTAAAAAAAAAAAGAACAATATTACCTATTAGTATGTTTAAAAAAAAAAAATCAAAATATAGTTAGAGCAAACCTAGTGTGTGATGTGCTCATCTAGAGAGGTTGGTGAGCACACTTTCAAAAGGCTATCGGATTGACTTCAAACTACAAATCCAAACTGTTGAAATCTATGTACTTCGTGAGTGATGCATGTACATGCACATTTTTTAAAGTTTTGAATTCATTTAGCACATGATCAAGCGGTCATAATAGTGAACATTTTATAAGTTAATTTTTTAATTGTTTTATGTATTCATTTTTCATCATTTTTTTTACCACTTGACCATGTACTAAATGAATTCAAAACTATAAAATTTTTGCATGTACATGCATCACTCATGAAGTACATGAATTTCAACTGTTTGGATTCGTTGTTCGAAATTAATCCGATAGTTTTTTTGGAGGTGTGCTTACCAATCTCTCTTAGTTAGCACATCACACCCTAATTTTGCTCAATTTTCTATCTATCTAATTAAAAAAGTAGTAAAAAAAATCTAAAAAATGTAAAAATTGATTTACATGTATACTTTTATGTGGAGACCATATTGAACGATTCAGCTTTAAAAATGTGAAACACATGTCCACATATAACCTCACCCATATATTGACATGTAAAAAAAAAAAATCTAGATTTTGAACCTATGATCTCTTACACAATATTATCATTGAAGATTGACCCAAAACTTTACTCAGAAAGAAATTAAAGCATATCAATTATACATAATCTATGGAACTTTGATTGAAAATTGATATGATTGTCTGTTAAATCTTCAGCCGTACGATGCACTAAAATGGTGCCAAAGATGTGTGTCGGCTTCAAACCAAGTTTACATCATTATAGTTAGTGGGTCAATTTATATCTAGTCCTGTAGTTAGGTGGGTCATTGCATAGAAATTCAAGGTCACTTGGATTTCTATGCAATCTTTGGTCATTTTCATATATAGTTTCTCTTCTTATATCTCGCTGATTTAATAGATCTGGGTTTTTTCTTGTTCAAAATGTCAGATTTAATGTTCATGCCAATTAAAAATTGGTACTTCTTCCCCAATTAATGTCTGGACAAATTAATAATTACTTTTAATTTCTCTTAAGGAATGATTGATTTGAATTTATGATGGGATTTTTTTTGTGGGGGTGTCCCTTTAATTGTCACATCTCTTTTCCTTTATATGATAAAAAATTGCTGAGTATAGGAAATTACAACATATACATATTTTATGTTAATGTCATAATATACATTAACAGAATTTTTTTTTTCCAAAATTAGTATATGTTAAATGTAAAATTAGGGAATTAATTTTTTTATGTTAATAAAACTTTGACATTTCTTAATTCTTTTTAATTAAAGTATATATATATTATATATTAGGAGAAAACAGTGGGAGATTTTTTTTTTTCTTCCCCTCACATCCCTTGTAAAATTCGCCTCCATCAAATTAAGCTAACCCAAAAAAAAGGAAAAAATGTTATAAATTACGAGAAAATTGTACAAAATATTTGGGAAGAACAATTGGATGCTAATCTTATCTAGGTTCAAGTGTTTTAGAATACATATATAGTCAATGGATGTGTGTAGCATCCATTTAATTTGAGCATCCGTCCAATAAAATTAGAACATTCATTTCCTATAATATCATTGATCAACGAGTTTGGTAAAGATTAAACTTGAATTAATTAAAATTTCTTGGCCAGACCTACTTGTAAAAAATAAATATATATAAATCAATACATTTCTGGTACAACTTGAACTTCATGGCATCAGAATTAATTTATTGCTCAGCTACTCAAATTGAAAATTTCGCCAAATTACACATTTAATTTGCAATAGGTCTTCTCTTAATTAATTAATTGAAAACAGTAGAACTATTAGGACCATCTTTTCTTTAATTAATTGGACCAATGACAACCAAAAAATTTAGATAAGAGTACCGGTAGGCAAAACTATATAATTAATGCAATAAATGATTTTCTTCCATATGTTTAATTAGCTTCAGTAGATCCCCTTCAATAAAATCAAATGTGATTGATGAAGTTCATTAAGATAACTTATTTTTTTATTTGTGCGAAGTAAGGTACGTACATCTTAAATGAGTCTCTATCCCAACTGATTAGCTAGTATGTAATAGCATTTAATTTATATAATATTATATACTATGTACCTAACCTTACAAAAAATATGGGGTAGAACAAGTGGGGAAAATAAATGTTTAATTTTTTTTCCTTTGGTTGGAAAATTTGATAAGAGGTTAAGAGATTAATAAAAGTTATTCATTTACCCTTTGCAATATCCGAAACTTTATATTTTCTACTTCTTAAATTATAATTTGATAGAGGAAAAATAAGAAAATTACCTCTTCTCACCAAATGGTGCATAATTAAAATGCAACAAAAAGATTTATACAAATTATTACATACACCAAATGGAGAGCTTTCACTTGTGTCACCTGCTATTAATTATTAATTAGGTAACCCCTTAAAATCATAAAAATCTAGTTTATTACTGATTTGAACTTGATAAGAATTTGATGTCAAATCCTAAATTGACAACCAATCAAATAATGTACATTCAACTACATAGCGTCAATTTATATATGTTGTAAAATTGGGTCGGATCTTAGTTATAATTGGGTCAGTTCACTATTGTTAAATTACCAAACTAATATTTTCTTGGATAGTAAAACTAATTATCTTGTAACAAACTATCAAGATGAAATCAAGCATAAACATATTAATTATATAGTGAACTGGATCCGATTCATAACATTAATATAACTAAAAAAAGGAAAATTCTTATTGGAACCAGACCCATTAACCCACAACTAACCTATATATCATCCCAATATAGCCTTGTCTAGCTCATATCTCGTTTTCATATTTCTTTTTGTTGCTATTGACATGTCTCAGCAATAAATATTCGCTGAAGGCCTCTCTTTCCCTCCTTCAAAGACCCAAACTACCTGACTTCTCTCTACTCAACAAAACACACACACAAAATAGTTAACAAAAATTTCCTCTTTTTTTTCTCAAATCAAAACATGGTCCAGCCAATTCCAATTCGGCATGTAACACCGCTAATAATAACACCTCGAAGGCGAAGACTAGCAGTGATACGACTCGGTGGCACCCGAAGAAAGCACCAGTTGAGATGGCGCCTAAGCTTCTTGCATCGGTTGCGGCAGGTGGTTACATACAAGAACTTAATCCGACGACTGAGTTCGCTTTGTAAGAAGCTTATGACAGACACGATCGAGGGGCCTGTAGGAGACGCGAGTCACATGCCACCACGCATATCCATCGTATCGAGTTATTTTACAACACCGTTTATGTCGGTGCCGGACATTAGGCGGTGACATTGAAAATTTGAAATGGTCTTCATTTGGGGTTGCACGCAAGGGAGGAGTTAGTGTGCAATTATAGATATTTTAAGGGGGCTATGTGTAAAAAGCCTCCCTTATCTTTGATCTTCCTTTTCTTTTTAATTTGTAACATTTTCTAATCTTGCATGATCTTGATTTGGGTCCTTTTGGAAAATAATATTAGATAATTAATGGTACAGAAGGATTTTAAGAAAAATTCAGAAATTCTAGTTTGGTGGAAATTAGAAATAATTGTTTGTTGTTTATGCTATTTTTAGTTTTATAGTACATACGATACAAACTTAATTATAATTGTTAATAAACTTGTCCCAACCAATAATTGTTTTGTGGTTATCATTTTTAATTTATTGATAATTGATCATTATATGTTATGCACGTACTTATACATGTGTTGGGGATAATAGATTAATTAATAGTAGGGCTCGTAAAAATATTCGTTGCTCATGGCTCCCTCAAAATCGATTCGAAAAAATCTTATAATTAACTCGCTCGATTCTAACTTGCAAAAAATCTTTTGTTAACCAATTACCTCGGTTCAGCTCATTTTGGCACGAGTTAAGTTCAAACTTTGTTTAGTTCGACACGGCTTGTAATTGGTTCGACTAAAGTCTTTCGACTTGGAATCAGTTCATTTTAGCACAAGAGTACTTCAAATTTTGTCTAACTCGCTTTAGCTCGACTCGTTGACAGTCCTATTTAATATAGGATTAATGGGTTTCATTTCATACCATGGATTATCAAATTTACATGTTGCCATCAGTGAATGTATAGTCGCTATCATATACGTGTATTTTCTACTTAGGACCCTTTAAAAATAATAAATATACATTCCAGCTGATGCTAAAGTCATATATATTCCCATGAGTTATATTTCCTGTTGTGGAAACAATTAAAATTTTCTTTTTGTCCATCCAATACATGCATCACACACACACACACACACATGCAAATGCATGCACATCCTGTTTAGGTAACGGACAAAAAAAAAATCACACAGCCTAACTTTTTGGGACTTAGTATGATATCACTTGTCAGGATAACATTATTACATTAAAATATATATATAGCGGAGAAAAAGCTAAACAAACAAGCAGAAAAAATAAAGGAAGTCACGAAGTTAGAAACAGTGCATATATAGACAAACCTTTTCTAAACAATTTTCTAAAAAATCCTTCAAGAATTATATAATTTGTTATAATACCATATATATTTATAGTTAATGCATGGTTCACATTTTGTATAAATTTAGTAAAACAATGCAAATAATACATATTCAAAAAAGTTGTGAACCATATAGTAAAAAAAAATTGAAATGCGACAGTGGAGATTGGATTTCCCATTATATTTAAAAATGGCTTTTCTGTCGTTTAAAATCAAGGGGTATATATTATTGAAATATATGATGAAGAAGGAATTGTCAAATATTTATTAAGAAAAAGTAAAAGAAAGAGACAAGATCATTGCACATGAAACATTTGGAATGGCCTCAATTATAAATAATGAGGTCAAATTATTGGTGACCAGTGCACATCAACTGATGACTTTAATTAGTGTCATTACATGACACTACTAACTTTGATGAATTAAGTATTCATACAGCAAATTATTAGTTATATATATTATAACTCAAGTACTTTTTGTATACAAAACATTTTATTATAGATATGTATTTATTAAGCCAGTTTCAAGAGTACAGTTTTTGTATACAATACATACCTATTAAATAATTTTTTTCACCTCAGATACTAATAGCAGTATGAGTATTTGGATTCTTATTAAATATCTAAACAATATCAATAAAAGTTTAGCTTTTGTTTCAAATGCAAGATATTCTATCTTTTATTTCATAATATAATTGATCTAGATCTAGAAAGAGAAAGCGTGTACCTGCCACTTGACCCAAACCCTAATTTCAAACCTCAGCAACCTTTGTGGCTTTAGATTTAGACATGGATTATAGTATTGTATGACCATTTTAGGTGCCCACCAAATTAGTTAATTAATTAGTACCAAACTTCCCAACAGTTCCTTCAAATTTTAGTCAAGTTGAAAAGAAAAAGGTTAGATAGCATGAAAAGCACACCTAAGAGGTTTATACTTAGAATCAACCTTTGTTGAAACTTACCAGAATAATTGCCTTGTGAACCAACATAGTAACAGTATTTTAGCTATTTTGCCTAAATCAAAATAATTTAAACCAAAAATTAGAGAAAATTTACTGAAGGATCTCTGTTGGAATTAAAAAGCCATTATGAAGTATACAAATAATGCAATGGGTTCAAATAATTTAAATAGCAATCTAGCAAGACAATCTATTTGGCAAACCATTGGAATAGAAGAAAAATGAGGAAAAGTGAAATTTAGATAGGCTTCAATTTTCTACTATTCCAGTTGTATTCGGTTAATAGTGGAAGAGTGAAATAGTGAGAGAGTATTGATAAACGAGCCAAATTCATGTCTTGAAAAAATATTAATTAATTGTTCTATTCCACCTTTTCTATAGAATAGGATATTGGCTCATAAAGAAGGACTTTTTTTTTTCGAGAATGCTAACAAGAGTTGTCAAATAGAAGAGGGGGTCAAAATGTAAAAAATAGAAATTTGACTGCAAAAGTTTAAACCCAATTCTGCATTTTTCAATTCTACAATTTCATTCACTTTTCTTGTTCGGCAAAAATAAAACACATTTTCCACTCTATTCCTCTATTACACTCTTGCTGGGCTTGTATGATTTAATTAGTTTTATACGGATCATGTAATTAGGTTTGGAGACCTGAAGCTAGGGGTGTTCATCAGTTCAAACCGAACCGAACCAAATTAGCATTACAACCGAACCGAACCGAACCAAAGTTTTATTTCGGTTTGTTCGGTTTGTTTGGTTCAAACCGAAATATATTAATTTTTTAATTTAAAGCAATTGTTTTGTAATAAACCGAAGTGTATTAAGAAATAAATCAGGATATTAAGAAATAAACTGAAGTATTTAAAGTAATTGATTAAGAAATAAACCGGAATATTAAGAAATAAACTGGGGCGGTCTAGATCAAATTCATAATATATAAAAGTTCGGTCGGTTCGGTTATTTCGGTTTTGAAAATTTCAAACCGAACTGAACCGAAGTTATAATTCGGTTTTAAAAAACAAACCGAACCGAACCATTAAACTGAAAAAACCGAACCATTTGAACCGATCTAATTCGGTTCAGTTCAAAACCGATTAAACCAGACCCAATGAACACCCCTACCTGAAGCAGCAATAGCTAACAATTTAAAATAACCTGTGTACAAAGCTGACAGATTATGACAAACAGGTCATAGGTGTAGTCTCTCTTTGTTTCAAATCTAAGAAAATGATGTTACTGTTGCTGCCTTGTGTGATTTGAGACTGACACCTTTAATGTTTAGAAATCTTTTTTGAATATTGACAAGTTTAATGTCCGACTGATGCTTTGTGTACTGATGTTATACTGTCATGTATAAGTTTAATGCTAAAAGACAAAACTGATGTAACAAGTTTAGAAAATAGGATGGTATTTAAGAGCTGATTAATTTTTTAGGGTAAGGTGGCAAGTTGATTTAAGAGCTGATTAATACAGGCCATGAAAGGTAAATGCTGTTGACATTTTGCTTTCAGTACAAAATTTCACGACCAATAAAGTAATTGAGACATTTCATTATAATTTAAGATTTGGATTGAAACTAAATCCTGGTTAGGGAAATGATAAACATAAATGAAATGGTTACCAAACAAGCATATATTTGCATATTAGTTCCTCACTAATACCAAATTTTATTTGCAAACTTCAAAAGTTCAGGTATACCCAAAATTCCAAAAAAAATCAAGGATAAAAAGAAAAATGTTCAAGCTTATAAGAGTACTAGTGCAAAGACACTTTTAAGAGGTATATGATGAGTTACCAAAACAATATTTCCGAAATTGACAATCAAGGTAACACCACCCGATTTGATTCAAGACATTTCATAAAAAAATAAAAAACACAAAAAAGAAATTCAAATATTAACCACCACCACTGGTCTAGCTAATACTTAAGGCACATACATTACACAATACTTACCAGAAAACCGACAAAACTTTAAAGACCGTACAAGTAAAGTAAAATGATAAAAATAAACATATCCGATTTTCCGAGACACATGAAAACAAATAGTTACCAGCCCACTAAAACAGAAGCCGTGCAGAGAAAAAAATGGTACGGCCAAGCAAGCTGTATAAATTACCCCAAATTGAAACAAACTGAACAGAGACAAAGAGACACTAATCAAAATCAAGGAACTCCATTCGTTTGCGCATTGACCCTTTGAGATCCTTCAAGTCTTTTTCTGCCTTCTCAGCCTGGTTCAATAATAAAGTATTCATATAAATAAATAGATCAATGAATAAATACACAATTAAACAAAGTACCATTTGAGCAAATTCTTTTTTAGTGTATTTTAATCAGAAATCCTTGAGTACCAGCATGGTACTATGCATAGCGCGGATAGATCCGTACTATGGATCAATATCTTTGCTTTCAAAGTTCAATAGTCGATCTAAGCCGTTCAACTTGATCTCCATATGAAAATTTACTTGCAAACTAAATTTTATATTTTTAGAATTTTTGTACTATTTTTTTAGATAGGTAGAAAATCATACTTTTGAATGGTCTAGAATTTTTAGACCAAGTGATTTCTAACTATCTAAAAAATAGTAAAATAATTGTAAAAAAAAGTAAAATATACAATTGTGATCTCTCATCTATATTTTGATTATTTTTATGTATATAAATGATTTAGAATAAAAATTTTAAGTGTGAAATTTTATTTGCTAAAATCAGAAAGTATAGTATTAGTTCTCATAAGAAAAAAAAAGTATAGTATTAGTATGTATATATATAATATTTCTAACATATTGGTCTTTTTAAAAATTATTACAAGACATGGTATTAACTTATTTTATAAAGTCTTTTATAACATATAATAATTTTAACATATGCATTTTATCTAGTTTATTCGGTATAAATTTCACAATTACAATAATTTTACCAAATTATATGTTAACAACAATTTAGTGAGATATTTATGTTTCAATAAAAAAATATTCTAATTATGTAGAAGATACAATTTTATGAAATTAAGAAATAAATAATGTCATCAGCTTTGAATCAATTACAATGCAAGTAATACGACTCGTCAGTGAATATATTATGGTGAAAAATTAAAAATTAAACTTTGATGAATCTAGTAATTAATTGGACCATATATATATGCACTTCGAAGGTGTAAAAAATGTATCCTAAATAGGGGTGTAAACGGAGCGGATTCGGAGCGGATAATGCTGATACCATATCCACATCCATATTTCAATGAGCGGATACGGATACAGATACGGATAGTAAACGGATATCAAAATGTAAAACCAAATCCACGTTAAACGGATACGGATACGAAGCGGATAATTTACGGATACGGATACAAATACAGATACAAAACGAATAATAGTCGGATAATTGAATTATATGAACTTTAGGATACAAAAATCAAAAGATATAGATTTTTGTTGTTATATATTTCAATCTAGTTTATATTATTTAAGCAATTATATTATTTTTTATTTAACGCAAAGTTTGCACTGCAAACGCCAAACAGGCAAACAATAAAAGCTAGTTTAAACCTATTAAAGAAAGGCCCATTTTAAGATTGATGCTTTGGGCCTAGAATAACCTAGTCCATTAACGATTCATACATGTACACGCGTCATGCGTTACCGGTTCACTTTAGAATTGAGAATGGCGCACATTTAGTCCCACATTTATTTGCTATATTTTCCGAATCCCCAGAGCTCCTATAAAACACTAAGCGCAGCTCCGCAGCAACTCAAACCTACCTAAGCCTTTTGCTGGAGCGGGTTTGGTTCCGGATATATCCGGATATCCGATCCGTTTATAAAGGAGCGAAATTATCCGTATCCGTTTCCGGATCTTTTGTTCATAATGAATAATTATCCGTATCCGAATCCGTTTAGGCGGATTCGGATTTTAGTCGGATACGGAGCGGATTCGGAACGGATAATCCGGCTCCGTTTTCAGCCCTAATCCTAAACCATCTACATCACTCATTGCTATAGTATTCGAACTCAATATTTCTTGCACTTAAGATTATATCAAATAATTAGTATATTTTTATTGAAGTATAAGTATGTCACTAAATTGTTCTTAACATGTGATGTGATAAAATTCCTTATTGTTGTGAAACTAAGAATATGAAATTTATATAGAATAAACTATATAAAATGCGTATGTTAAAAATATTTATATGTTAGATTTTTTTTTTGAAATAAGTTAATACCATTTCCTATAACATAATATTTTTTTAAAGACTCATATTTTGGAAATATTCTACATTTATGCTAATATTATACTTTCTGATTCAAACAAATAAAATTTTACACTTTAATTTTGTATTCTAAATCATTTATACACACAAAAAGTAAAAAATGATTCAAAACGGGAATGAAATCACAATTTTATATTTTACTTAAGCAAAGAATAAATGAGAGTAAATAAAAATGAGTGAGAGGGATGGAAAGAGAGGGAATAAGTGGGGTCCACTAGGGTATTTTGTTAAAAAATTTGGAAGGAGGGTATTTTATTCTATGTTTTGAAAAAGAAGAGCACTTTATAAAATTTCCCATTTATTTACCATGTCAAAAAGTCTTCCATAAAAACCATAAACAAACTATAGCACATAAATGAGAAACAGTAATAGCTGGTAGTGCACAACTGAGGTATTAGCTTATCCTAGTATATACTAATAGCTAACACTGGTAAAAATGTCTGGTCATCCAAAGTTCAAATCAATACGAACGAACAAAGGCATTGCAATACCTTTCATACACTATACTGGTACAAGCAGTATGGAAAACCATTATAACAATCTTTTATTGGCTGGTGCCAAATTGTCTGGCTTCCATGCCAGTACAAATAAGCCACTGTCATACAAACAGCCTTTACCGCTACAAAGTCAGTGAATTCTCCAATACCAAATAATAACCAGGCCGATGTTTCTCCATAATAGACTGGTTATTAGAAGGTTCAAAACAATAGAACTGACATGGTACCAGCACAAATAAAAACAACAAAAGAAGGTAAAAGAGTTAAATACTTTTCTAATTTCAGCTTCTGAGACCCAGGTCATATGAGCAGGAAGTTCATCTCTCTCTCGATCCTACAACAAATGAAAGTAAAAACTGATTACTGATAACACTTAAATTACACAAGAATCCAACAGCACATTACCAGTTATTACAAATAAATTGTAATGATAAGATGCAAAATGGTTAAATAATACCCATTAACCCCTAATCCAACCATAGCCGGATAGCACATCATTAGTAAACACAGTAATCAAACTATAAGAAGTGCTAATATTTCTCCATATTTGCCAAGGACATTCCAGAAACAAGCAAGTTTACTTCTTGTTTTACCAATAACACAATCTTTCTCATGTTACAATTAATGGACAGCAATAGTGGCAAGCTGGTAAAAAACACTTTCTTAAAAGTGGTTGCCGATAAATGTAATCATGAAAACTACAAGGCATTATCTTAAAGTAAAGTAATAATCAAATAAGTTCATCAAATGCAAATAAGAAAAATAAAAGAAATTACCAGTTCTCCTATCAATACTACATTTTCACCACGAATTACATACAGACAGAGTGGCACATCACAGTAGAGTTCTCCTACTATAACTCTTTCACATGCATTCTGAAGCACCACATTTGCTACACAGAAAATTAAAAAGAATAACAAATTATCTAAGTACCAGTAGGTACCAGGATATAACTGAAAGATTACAGATTTAAGTACCAGTAGGTACAGAGACAACAAGTGGACATAATAAAGATACTTATGCATCCGAATCCATTTTGCGCTTGATCTTCACTTGCCATATATAAAATTATCTAATTCAATGAACAAATGTAGTAAATAGTAATAAAAAGGCGTACCGAATTGATCGAAGGAACAAAGTGTGCCAAGTAACTTGCGACCATCTCTTAACAAAACAATAAGTTTCTCTGTTTTAAAGTAAAAAGATAAATACTTTAGTGGCATAAAAAATTCCTAAACTTCTAAATTGACCAGTACCTGTTGTTTTTAAAATTAATGCCTTAATTATTCTGATCATGCATTATAAACAGTCAATATGTTAACTACTGTACTTCAATAAAAAAAAAAAAACCTAAATTTGCAACAATCAACCAAAAAATCCTACAGAACTGAACTGTTTAAACAAACTTACTGTCAAGAAAACTAGCAAGAGAGGTAGAGAGGAACAACTCATCAGGTCCAGCCCAAGACATCACGACCAATTTCCCAATTCTTCACCAATTTTTTTCAGAAATTCGCATGTGAACCGCAATTCTCGGATCACCAAATCAAGGAAACTTCAAATTCGAATTCTAAAACGAAAAAAGACGAGATCTTTCGGCCTGCCAAAGAACAATGGTAGATAGAATCTTTTCGCGACAAATCAAAACCAACACAAGGAATCAAGGAAATTGAACTGATCGGTGGGATTGCGCTCGACCTAGGGTTTTTCTCTCCTCTTTCTCTATCTCTCTCTCTCTAGTCGCTACTCGCGTCGAAGCGTTGTCAAATGGGTTCGGGCCTTACTCGAACTCGACCCAGTAGAGGAGGAGTCGGTATCCCCTGCTATTTTATGGGAGATAAACGGCCCAGATTAATTCTAGCCGGGCCGAACTCAATACGATGCTTTTAGAAACTATAGGGGTTTGTTTTGAGATTCGTGCCAGATTAAACAAACGGATGTGAATTCGTAGAAAAGAGCTGCTCAGATCTAAATCTTTCTTCTTGATTTTTTTATTTGTTTCTTTTTTTTTCCTTTTTTGTCCGGACTCGTGGTCTCCTAGAGGGGAATTCTTATATCCAAGGTACCTCAAATTTTGAGTTTAAATCTACCCCGTTTGATCATGCGCTGCAAGAATATTAAAGGTTGTCGTGCACTGGGCCGAATGGATGAATTCTGAGCAGACGGTCTGGATCTAAACGCAAAATTTTAGTTACTTTAGGTCTCTAGACTCGAGTGGAGACACCTAAGCTTAAAAGCTAATCAGGGGATTGTAACCGGTGTACTTAGGTAAAGGTATTGACGGTGTATTTTTTGCTTTATGCAGTGCACAGATAATATAGCCATAGAGAAGTATTACTGTAAAAGGAC
This sequence comes from Carex arenaria, assembly GCA_964058825.1. Taxonomy (NCBI): domain Eukaryota; kingdom Viridiplantae; phylum Streptophyta; class Magnoliopsida; order Poales; family Cyperaceae; genus Carex; species Carex arenaria. Next base: position 424,286 of record CAXKVW010000759.1, read on the forward strand.
TAGTGCGCTGTATCAAGGAAACATTCGCTGTTAATATATGGACCGTACTTTGGAATTCTCTTTTGTGCGTATTTTTTTATCTAGACCGTTCGAAGCACTGGTCCGGATGGATTAATTCTGAGTGGACGGACTGGATCCAAACTCAAAATTAAGAGTTACTTCAGGAGAGGTGGACTGTCTGGTGGAAGAGAGCAGCTTGGGTCCGACGGCCATTGGACCCAAAGTGGTTCCAACGGGTTCGCTCACCGTTGGATCTGCTTTAGAATTCGTGTCAGCAATTTCGCGTCTACTTTAAAATTCGTGCGCACAAATTCTAAAGCAGATTTGACGGTGAGCAAACCCGTTGGAACCACTTTGGGTCCGATGGCCATCGGACCCAAGCTATCCCCCTGGTGGAGAGTGAAGACACCTAAGCTTGTAACCGGTGTATTTGGGTAAAGGAAAACTACTCTGTCAATATTTGTATAGTACTTTGGAATTCTCTTTGTTTTATTTATATTTTCTACTATATGTTTGCATATCATATTTCTCTTATGTCATGACTATATCATATTTATAAATGTCAAAATATAAATCATACTAACAAATCATAATAAATTTAGTCAAAAAAACCGAATCATAATAAATCAATAAACAAAATTTGTCAAATAATCATCTTAAAAACGAGAATTTTAAATGATTCGCAAGATAGATACATCAAAATTATAAATTTAGTCAAAAAAACCGAATCATAATAAATTAATAAACAAAATTTGTCAAATAATCATCTTAAAAACGAGAATTTTAAACGATTCGCAAGATAGATACATCAAAATTATGTTTAAATATTTTTATATCTCCTCTTTCAATTTGATACGTACAAATTTAGTAAATAAAAAACTATGCATCAACTAACCATATTTCGTAAGTGGGCGGTTTCTAATAAAAATTAGAAACTAGCTATTAAATAGGCGGTTTGGATATGTTTAAAATTTCATAACTTTCCTAGACATATTTGGCAATTCCTAATTAATTTTGAATATAAATAAAAATGGCGGCATTTTGTGCCTCTCTATCTCTCACATTTTTTTCAAGTTTTAACTATTAATAATTTTTATTTAGTAAAAATAATATTAACAAGATATGTTCAATAAAACATAATTTATATATAGTTAAACAACAAATGTATCTTGTTAAATATTATTTTTATTAAATATAGTTTCCACTATAGTTAACTCTGGGTTTTGACCCTGATTGTTTTTGTATTACCTTAAGTTGGACGCAGATTTTATTTATTATTAATTTGATATATAAAAAAAGCAATAAAAATGGGATATGAAACTTTGACATCTCATGTTTTGCAAATTGGATCGAATAGTTTTGAATTATATACTAGTGAAAATATCAAATCAGAATCAATTGTATAATTAGAGACTATAAATTAATTAAGACCAACATAGGTCTTATATATTAATTATATGTACGTTGCTTATAATGAAGGATTGTTATTTTATATGTTTAGTAATCAGTCATAATATAAATATCATTTAATTATTATAATATTCTATCATATCCCAAATTTGAGAAATTTAGATATATACCCATCATAAACACTTCAATTAGATATTTCTCAATATAAATTGAAAAATTAGTTATTTCCCCATCCTAACTTCACTATTTTATTAATATATCCATTTCATGAATTTTATCACTTAAAGAATATAATTTAATAATAAAAAAAGTTAAATAGACTTTTTGGCCCTTGTTCAAAATTCTATATGGTTTTTTTTGTTTATTTAAGTACAGTATGCATGATCAGAATCATTAAGGCATTAATTTTAAAGAACAACATGTACTGGTAAATTTAGAAGTTTTATATTATTTATAAATTTTTAAACAAGTTTGGTTGATTGAAGACAATTATGTTTTTCTTTTATATTGAAGTACAGTAGTTAACAACAAAAGGGAGAGAGCCATATATAATTTTGAACAAGGGCAAAACAGTCTACTTAATTTTTTTTTATTAAATTATATTTTTAATTGATAAAATTCAGAAATTGATATATTAATAAAAATAGTGAAGTTAGGATGGCGAAATAACTAATTTTTCAATTTCGATGTGGAAATATCTAATTGAAGTGTTTATGATGAGTATATATATAAATTTCTCTTAAAATCAATTTTTTAAGGGTTCACTTGTCGACAACACATTACAGTTTTGAATGCTCTCAACAAAATTAGAAGTCAAATTAAGATTTTTCCGTGACAAGCAACTTAACAATTTTTTATTTTTTATTTTATTTTTCATTCTTTATCCATTTCTTTGCTGAGTTTTCCTCCACATGTAAGTATATACCACCATGTAACTTAAATTTGTATTAGTTAATGAAATATAGTAGGCTATATATAATATCACCTACTACTTAAAAAAGAAAGCAAGAACACTCATACATCATGGAAATAAAATACAATATTAATTTATTATTATCATGAGTTGTACAATTGGTTTAAAATTCTTGCCAAAGAATTTAAATTACAGTAGGACCAATTTAGTCCTTCAACTTTCAAGAATTACAGAAAATGCATACACAATTAAAGCTGATAAAAAAGCCATAAGAGGAGAATATATTGTGATCATTATTTCTCAGTTAATCAGCAGTCGATGTTACAATAGCACTGGCGGAATGGAGGTATACCACGACAACTGCCACCGAATAAACCTTCAGAACCGCAGGCCTTGGCGCAACGGAACAGTGTGCAATATCCTCTGAACATGTGGCTCTGAGATTGACATGTCCTTGCCTCAACCATTGCTAATGGCCCCATCTCTTTAATAATTTGTTCAAGAAAAAAAAATGTCATGTTAGATTGAAATCAGATAATAAGTTAATTAATTAAATGAAAAGTTGTCCTGTAATCCAAAAATACTGTTTAACAAGTTTTTGTAATTAATTATGTCTAACATTAATTTATGTTGGACTCAATGGAAAATGAGAAATTATATTGGATATCTCATCATTTCAATACTTGGTAAGGTCTATTGCTTCAGGGGCCTTTCACCCTTTTCTGTAGCTAGAGAGAGTTGCATTGATTAATTATAAATTATTAAATACATATGTCCCTTAACTACAAGTTGAAAAAATGATGAAAAGAGAGATAGAGAGAGAGAGAGAGAGAGAGAGAGAGAGAGAAACCAGATGCAAAAAGTAGCACAAATAGGAGAAACAATGATGAATAAAGCTTGTTTGTTCTCTCCATTATTGTAGACAAGAAAAATGCTAAGAGGAGAGTAATTTTGTTTTGGAAAGGAGATAATGCCTCTTTATGTTATATAAAGCTTCATGTTATGGTTCTGGACCTCTATGATCACCTGATGTGTTGGCAATCTGGAAATTTTTTTTTGGGTTGATAATGATTATTCTATAGATAGGAAGGTAGTTAGTTGTCCAGTTTAGGCTTAGGTGTTTCTGGATAAAAATTGTGGTTAGAATTAATTACGTAAATTATAAAAAAATGTTCAATAAAATGAGCACTTTTTTATGCATACCAAGAATTTTGTGAAAATTGTTAGCTCCTTGTTGGATTCTTGTCAAAAACTTGTTAATTACAATATGCGTTGTAGATAATGTTATGCACTCATTGGAAGAAAAAAAATACCGTCAAGTGATTAATAAGAAATAATTGAGAATAATCGGTTATAATTAAAAATAATTGGCCTGTAAGTTGAGAAAATCTATAATGATTTGATCACCACCAACGACTAATCAGCTGATTAATCAGCCTAAACTGACGCTTTTGATAATATATCATCTATTGTTACCAAGGTTCTAAATAGCGATTATAGAGGTATAGCGGGGAGGCAAAAAAAAAAGCTATAGCGGAAGCTTTCCTACATAGCGTTTTTCTAATTTTCAAAATTTATAGTCTATATTTCTACTAATTATCAACATGATAAATATTGGAGAATTATGATAATAACTAAATGATAACTTATCTAAGTCTATATTTTTTTTCAATCATGCAAATCAAAAGAAAAAAAAAGAAAGAATATACAATGTAACATTATTTAATAGTTCATACTTCATAGTATTATAGATTTTAATAGATAAAGAGCAATTAATTTTATAATAAAATAAAGTTAGCATACCTATTTGAATATTTTATATATTATTATAATCAAAATCAGCTTTCAATGAAACGAACGGCGATAATTTTACAGGTGAATACTAGACGAAAAGAAAACAAAAGAAAGAATTAATATTTAAATATTTTCTGATATATAATTAGAGACTAAATCACAAATAGGAACAAAAACATATAGTTTGATTTTAGCATGCTTATTATAACAGACCATGTAGTATCATAAATATGAACTAAAGTACAGAAGTCCATGTAAATTGTAAAAAAACTTATGTAGCATAGCGCGTAGCGGTAAAAGCGGTAAGCTATTACAGCTATAGCAGCTGTAGCTGAAATAGCGCACTTTTATCTCATAGCGTAGTGTTTATGGTCTGAAAAAGCTATAGCTAGCTATTTAGAACACTGATTGTTACTTACACTTACCTAGCTCCGGGTATATCTTTAATTTTTTTTTGTTTTACTTTAGAGATATATACATCAAAATATTTAGGTCTAGTGGCGGTGTTCGATGGACATTGATTCGGTCTGATTTATTTTAAAATTCGCTCAGTGAATCTAAGCTGATGCACAAATCTTGATGGATATCTCAAACTAGACATCCCACCGAAATTGGAATTTATTTAAAAAAAATAAATAGGTGGGACTGCTAGGTTCGAGTTCTTTATGGGCCCACCACATAATATAGTTGTTTGGAATGCAAGAGAAAACAATTATATGAATTTGCTCTTTAAGCCCAAATTGGTAACGCTATTTGAGTTGGGCCAATATATGTTCGGCCTCTTATAATCCAATCTCATTTTTTCTTAATTTCTTGTAAATTTCTTGTTCAAATATTTTTGAGATAAAGATGGTGGTCATGTTTGGTTAGAAAATAAAATGTAGAGATAGGAAGATAATTCTTAAACCATATTTGTTTGAGAGATTAGAGATAAAGTGATAACTTTTATCCCTTTTGAAATTAATAATAAGAATTATCCTCTTATCCGGAAACTTTACTCTAATCAAAATTTTAGAAATATAATTTATTCTCTTATCTCTCTACTATATATATTCCAAACAAATATGACCTAACAATAGAAATGCCTTGCAAATTAACAAGAGGTCAGGACATGGTGATTTCACTGTTCAAAGTGTTATATTAAATATTGTCTCCTTCATAGCTATCTTAAAAATAATATAACTCTTTTTTATTTATTAATTGAAATTTTCAGATGATTGACCCATTGTAATGGATTTAGGTATTTTTTTTTTCAAAATAGTTATTTGCATCTAAAGTTTGTTAAATGGAAGATACATTTATAGAATTATTTATTTAAAAACTTTAATTTCTTTATTGACTTAATAATTTTCTACCAAATTAAATAAAAAAAACATTGCTAATTTTAAACTGTAACTGTTAAATTTTACCTGTTAACTTTTACTCCCTTTACATGAGATAGTACAAAATGTTACTAAATCTTTTGGAAATAAATTAAAGCTACTAAATCAAATTCGATTGGCTGAAAAAAAAATGAAGATATACTAAGTGAACTGGCCTGAGGCTTCCCTCTGCGCTTCCTGTTTATTGCCTATAAAACCTTGCCAATATGCATGGAGAAATAATGCACCGTTCTATACAGAACAAAATTTAAGTAGTTAAACACAAAAATTATAACAAGCACTTGCACAACTGAAAATGCTTTCTATTATCAGCTCTGAGTTAGTGGTACCAAGTGAGGTAACACCAAAGAAACCTCTCTGGCTATCCAACCTCGACCTGGCTGGCCGTATGGCCCACACTGCAATGGTGTATTTCTATCAGCCAATCGATAGCTCTAGGGATGATTTCTTCTCCGTTGAATCACTGAAATCATCTCTGGCAAAGGCTCTCGTTCCATTTTATCCTTTGGCAGGTCGTCTTGGTGTGGATCAAGAAGGCCGCACAGAGATCAAGTGCACCGGAGAGGGAGTTCTTTTTATTGTAGCTCGATCTGATACCATGTTAGATGATTTTGATAGCTTTGCACCATCAAGTGAGCTGAGGAACCTTTATGTGCCTCCTGGCGGACAACCGGATTTCGCTTGCATCCCACTTTTGGTACAGGTACAAGAATAAAAATACAGGCAGTGATATACTATTCTGATATTAGTTGCCAGTGTAGTTGTTTAAAATGTTGGTTTTAAAAAAATATTAGAGATATACGAACATTGCATTTTTGTTTTTCAATAAAAGTGAATTTCAATTCATTAGCAAATCCTTTTTCTTTCAAGCTCCAAAATATAGTTTTACAAAGAAAAAAAATTAAATAAATAGTTACATCTTTGAATTTTGCAATTCTAAGGAGGAAATTTAATTACATTTATTTCACTCTAACCTACAATTTGCATCTACTAATTCTAGATTTATTACCCCACCAACAACATGTTAAATTCATCATGCAAAATTTAAAAAGGGTTGCGTTAGCTATTGTTTGTAACTTCTTTTAAATGTTACAACTTAGTCTCGTTAGCAATCTTAGTTGAACTCTGAAATTGTGAGGTATTAACTTCTTAATTTTACAAAAAATAAAAAAAATCAAAATGTACGTACCTAAATACAATTTAAAGTAGCAAAAGAATATATTAATTTAATTAATTCACGTAAATGAAGATTATCGGTTTATTTTCATAAACCCTAACAAAGTTTTTGATAAGCAAATTTATTTATAATTATTACTTACTAGGTCACATTCTTCAAGTGTGGGGGAGTTGCATTAGGCACTGCCTTGCACCACCAAGTAGTGGATGGTCGCAGTGCCTTCCACTTCACGGAAACATGGTCTTGCATTGCCTGCGGTGAAGACAGCTGCATTGTGCCACCTTTCTTCGATCACACTCTTCTTGCTGCCAGGCCCCAAAAAATAGTTATGTTTGACCACTTGGAGTACAAATCGAACCCAAAATCAATCAGCCCTTCTGGCATATCCACATTATATGCTAGCTCCGTCCTAGAAATATCCGACAAGCACATTGATGCACTCAAGTTGCGCTGCAGTGACACGGCTGGAACTCGTGTGTCAGCATTTCATGCAATCACAGCACTTCTTTGGCGGTGCTTTTGCGGGGCCAAAAAGTTGGATCTCAAGTCAGAAACCCGGCTTTACACTATGATTGACATCCGCAACCGCATGTGCCCGCCGCTCCCACCTACCTATTTTGGCAATGCAGTTATACGTGTGTCCGTCTCGACAGTGGTCAGTGATGTCATCTCAAGTCCGATCAGCCACGTGGAAAAAATGGTATATGGAGCTACCAAGCATGGTGATGATTATGCTAGGTCATTGATCGACTACTTGGAGACTGTCGGAATGGAGAACTTACCAAGAAGCAGTGTCCCAACTTCGGAATTGCGCGTTATTAGCTTGCTCGGGATGCCAGCGGACAATGCCGACTTCGGGTGGGGGAAACCAATATTTTGTGCCCCTGCTTACTACAGTGGGTACATTTATCTTATGGATAGTCCCGGGAAGGAAGTGGGTGTGTCGGCTGTGGTGTCATTGGAGCCAGAAAACATGTCAGCATTCAAGAAATTGTTCTTGGAGGAGCTAGCTGCTTTAGATGTGTCTGACTTCATTAGCAATTAATGATCGATGCTCGGTGATTGGAGCATATAGTGATTAATCAATTGCATGAAAATATTATCATAATAAACCTTGCTTGTACCTTGAGAGGCTTTTAAATATATATTATCGTAAAATAAAATGCAATGCAACTTAGATCAATTTGATTTCTGCCCGATTTTAGTTCTGGCCCCTTCTTTTTGAATTTCATATAATTTTTAAGAAAACCTGAATAGTACTGCAATACAACTCTTTGTTTTGACATTTTTGTATTGGATTTCATGGCCTACAAAATACAAATATTAATTGTTGAAGAATCATATCTACTATGAATCGTTAGTGACTGCTAAATAGCAATATTCTCAGGAATACTAATTTTTATTAGCTCACCCTCGAAAATAGCCACTTTTCACCCTGGTAGGTAGTGGCAGATTCTTGCATACACCTGATACTTAAGAACTGAAGGAAAAGTCCAGGTTTTAAATTTTAAGATAGAAAAAAGTTTGATATTACCACAGATTGTACTTCTTAAATTTCACAGAAAGTTGTATATATTGCTATGCCGAGTTACAGTTAGGTAGTTTTCATTGCCATTAATTTTTTCTAATTTCGCAAGAATATACTGGCTTTCGAGAAATAAGTACCTAAGAACTTTAAGATGGCTTGATGAGAAATAAATACAGCATCTTCTAATAAACCATATATTTTATACGTTTTATTTTGTTATTAATTTTTTTCTTTTGAGAAAACCGTAGGCTTATTGTGCTAGCTACCAATTGAATTGAACAATTAACTAAAACTTACACACACACACACACACACAGATGGACTTGGCTAAGCCATGGTGTAAATGCATTTGGTGAGCCATGGCACAATATCTTCATTTCCAAAGTTCAAATGTCCGATCCGAACTGCTAAAAATGTTTTCCATATTGAAATGTGCTTGGAGACCAAATTTTACATTTTTGGAATTTTATTTACTATTTATTAAGCCACTTTGAAAATTGCTGATCCGATGATCCATAAATTTTTACTGTTCACGTTAGATCAGCGATTTCAAAGTGACTTAATAAATAGTAAAAAAATTCAAAAAAAATGTAAAATTTGGTCTTCAAGCACATTTCAATATGGAGAACATTTTGAGCTGTTCGGATCAGACATTTGAACTTTGAAAATAAAAATATGACGTGGAGTACAAACGCATTTTACACCATGGCTTAGCCAAGTCCATCTCTCTCTCTATATATATATATATTTAAGATGCTGTACGACTTTTTATACGTGTTGCGTGCTCGACTTTTTCTTTTTCTCTCTGGATTACAAGCAAAGCGCCTCTGTTTATTTTTTATTTTTAATTTCGCTCAATGCTGAATAGCGACTAGCTAGGTTTCCTGCATGAAAAACCATAAAAGCGGACGGAGGACTTGTTTGTTTTTTCTTTCTGCAGTTGGGGCTGTTGGGTGTTTTAATTTCTTGGATCAGGAGTACGCATTTTACTTGACCAGATGTAGGCACAAATATGAAATAAATTTCAAATTCAGAACTAAGCACTTGCCTACCTCGTAGGTTAACTTGGTGAACTAATTTGTTAAAAAGGAACATCATTGTTCTTGAGCCGGCCACACTACTGCTAATATGTGCTCTTTTAAGCTTTAACACCCTATCTATTGGTTTCAAACATTTTTGGTCAAAACCGAAAGTACAGAGGTGTTGTGGTAAGTTTGGCTAATTAATTCAATCTTTATTCTATCAGTTCCACAATAAAAAACCCCGCTAGAAAAGAGTGCACAGTTTCTTCTTTCTGTTCAAAACTGTGAACCATTAGAAGAATGTCAACTTCTTCTATCGGTTTGTTCTTTAGAACCGATAGAAAAGGTGTCACCTTTATTCTATCGGTTCTACACTTAGAACAGTTGAAGAAGACAATCTTCTATCAGTTTTTTTACTATAGAATCGATAGAATAAGTCTATCAACTTCTTCTATGCGTACGCTACACTTGGAACCGATAGAAAAAGACCATTTTAAACTCCAACTTAAACCGAAATTTATGGCATTTTCACTAAGTTCTCCCATATCTGATTTTCTCAAACCTAGACTCTTCTCTTAGATCTGATTCTCTTAAACCCTAGCCGCTTCTCTCATATTTCAATCTTTCAACAACTTGATAAAGGTAGATCGATTTGAGCGCTGGTATTAAAACTTTCAAGGATTATTTGTCGAATTAGTTTATCTTTTGACATAATGTGTGGTATTATTGTTCATTGGCATAATAAAGATACTTTTTTTTTTCTATTGAAATCAGTTTTATAACTTACCGTTATTAATTAATTAGAAATTCAACTTAAGTTTTGAGGCTACTCGTTTACTAGTACTTTTTAGGCAAAATTGATATCTTCTCTTCACGAAACTTTCCAAATTGGTAAGAACACTAAAATCTGAGGTTCTCCTCTTAACGCTTATAAGAAATAGGCTTCATGATTTAATTACAAACAGGCTGCCTGTTATTCTCTCATCCCTTTATAAAGTACACCCTTTCTGGATATTGGGCTCTGGGACAATTTTGTTAATACAGCTTATCCAGCATATCACAAGGTTCTGAGGGGGATTTTAAGGAATCCGGATCAGTTGGTACCGTATATAGAATTACTAAATTCATACCGTCTTTTAATTAGGACACAATTCTCAAAAACGACCCCTTATGCATAAATAGGCACCGAATTTCAATCGCTCAGCTAAGATTTAATCTCAGCTTATTGGACCGAATGCAGTATCATATAGGATACATACTCGAATTTTAAGGGGGCTTTGTATCACTACTGGACTTTGAAATATGGCACTACTACTGATTGGGCTCTACTGATGGTAAAAAAAGACCTCTAATAACGGTTTTCTAAGTGCTAGTGACAATAGAACAAGCACTTTGAAATCACTAGCAGAGAAGGCATTTAAATCAATATAGAATGGGCTAAAATATGAACAGTGAAAATAATTAGGTTTTCATAAGGAATCTATGATGTTGAAATTGGCCTTGTCAGACGGCCCAATACAAGTAAAAATCTAAGCAGCCAACGTGCGCAACAGAAGTTAATCAACATATTAATTTTGACCCAATTAATTTGATCACGAAACATTTCTAACATATAACTTTCCTCACAATAAAAATTAAACCCATTATATGAGACAATCTATAGTCAAATAGAGAAAATATAACAAATAAATGGTCCACTTACTCTAATTATATACGACAAAATATACACATCATTTGCGATCCTCTCTTAGAAAGATTGACTTTAGTTAAACATTCTAACTACGTTCAATCAACCAGAGAAAGATCTTAATTTTTAATGAAATTCTAGCTTCAATTTGAGATAGTATCATAATCCCTATTAGTGATTCTTGAATATTCTAATCAAAGATATATGAAGCCTACACAAAGATTTTTTTTGTTTGTAGAAGATAATCTCCAAATAATTTTATCATCGATATTGTTGAATTAAAAAAAAATGATTGACTATGAGGCACCAAATCATGCAACAGTTGAGCATCTTTACAATTAATGATTATAAACATAACATGCAATATTTTGTATCAGGTTTTTCTGCTGTTTTTGACTGTGTAACTTTTAATTAACCTTTTTTTTTTCTTCTGAAGATTGGCGGATGCCAACAAATATATTAACGAAAGATCTTAATTTTTAATGAAATTCTAGCTTCAATTTTAAATAGTATCATAATCCCTATTTGTGATTCTTGCATATTCTAATCAAAGATATATGAAGCATCCACAAAGATTTTTTGTTTTTTTTTTGTAGAAGATCATCTCCAAATATTTTTATCATCGATATTGTTTAATTTAAGAAACAATGATTGAACATGAGGTTTGCAATTAATGATTATAAACATCACATGCAATATTTTGTATCTGGTTTTTCTGCTGTTTTTGACTATGTAACTTTTAATTAACCTTTTTTTTTTTTTTTCTGAAGATTGGCGGATGCCAACAAATATATTGATGAAAAAAATGTTATTTACAAAAATTTCTATTCTATCTCTAATTACAAAATTTATATATTACATGTCTTATACTGAATTCATCCACTGATAAATATTTAAGGCCACACAATTTATCAAATAGTGCACTTCACAATGCTTGTTTGAATTATTTTTTTCCGTTTCATTCACGCTAGAGGGCCTAGACCCCGGTAGTCCATATTATACTCCAACGGTCTCTCTATTATTGTCATAGCATGCATATTCCTCGTCCAAACATGCTGTATGCTTCGATTGGAACGTACAGAGATATTTTGATGTGCTAGGAGCCCTCTCCAGAATCTTGCCGCGTATGAATAAAACTCCCACATGATATGATATTTTGTTTCAATCAGATTTGCCACACAGAGGTGGCAGCCTGTTTGCACCGTACAACCCCAACATAAGCAAGACAAATTTTTTGACCTTCATAGTTATTTTCAATTAGTTTGCAGATTTTTCCTTTGAGTTGAAGAAACAATGTCCCTGTGGTTCATTGCCTTGTAAGCTGATGTGCTAACTGAATATGCCGGTGCCCAACGCCACACTGTTTCACCATTTGCTATTTTAATCGACCATGAATAAAATGGGAGAAGTTTCACCAGGTCCTTAATAAAGGGGGAAGCTGTAGAGGCCCCCAGTGACTCGATCTGACTTGCCGTAGATATCCCATGGAGTCTACGCAAGGTAGTAGGACAGAGATCCCTGGATTATTTCTGTCTAACACCCAGACCCATTTAGTTAGGAGTGCATCATTATTTTGAGCAAGATCAATCACTCCTAAGTCCCCATTAATTTTAAGTAATATAAAAACTTTTAATTAACCATCATAACTAAAAACCGGCACACCCCCATTTTCCTCTCTGATTTTATAAAATATTTAATTACACAACTGTGGTAGTTAGTGATAATTAATTATTGATCGTTATAGGGTTCTAATTGTAGTATGATGTCAAAAATAACGACACGTACGTTAATGTTACAATGACTTGTAATTTAATAATTATTATACTAGAACTATTGTAATCGATTGGTTTCATTAAAACCATATATATATATAGATAGATAGAGAGAGAGAGAGAGAGAGAGAGATTGACTAATATGCTTTCAGTAGTATTTCGGCAAAAGTGCAACTAAGTCGTTTTTCAATTTTCGAAGTCTAAAAAGTCGATCCAAACTATTAGATGTAATATCTATATTAAAATGTGCTTGAAGACCAAATTTTACATTTTTTGGAATTTGTTTACTATTTATTAAATTATTTTGAAAATCCCTGATCTAACGATGACTTAATCAAACAATGAAACTAGAAGCACATATCAATATGAAGATATATGTTGAGAAGTTCGGATTGACTATTTGAGATTTGAAAATGAAGATATGAGCGAGAAGTAAAACACCATCTTTACTTCTCAAAGCAAATTAGTCCATCTCTTTCTCTCTATAAACATACATACATACGTACGTACGTACGTACGTACGCATACGTCCATACGTGCATACGTGCATACGTGCATACGTGCATACGTGCATACGTGCATACGTGCATACGTGCATACGTGCATACGTGCATACGTACATACATACATACATACATACATACATACATACATTAATGAGTGAGTCTATGGTACTATGCATATTATGATTTAGCCTGTAATATGGTTCAATATTTTATTTTTCAAAATCTTAATGGTCGATCCAAACCGTTCAACATAATTTTCATATGAATATGTACTTGCAGACCGAATTTTATATTTTTTGAATTTTTTTTACTATTTTTTAAGGTAGGTAGAAAATCACTGTTTTTGGATGGTCTAGAATTTTCAGATCAAGTGATTTTCTACCTACCTTGAAAAATAGTAAAAAAATTTCAAAAAATATAAAATTCGGTCTACAAGTACATATTCATATGAAAATTATGTTCAATGGTTCGGATCGACCATTAAGATTTTGAAAATGAAATATTGAATCGTATTACGGATCAACCCGTGATATGCATAGTACCATAGACTCACTCTATATTAATTATACAACCATGTTACTACAATACTAATAAAACCATATATAAAAAAACCATACAATACTAATATATGGTTTCATTAAAACCATATATTATACAACCATATATACAACAATACTAATTAAAGGTATATATACAAAGTCATGTACTTTGCCTATAAATATGGAGTGTCTTTTATCGTGACACATTTGTAACCTTAATTACAGTGACGAAAAACTTTAATTTTTTTAGTTACCCGCAACGAATAGCCATGTATCGAGTCGAAGGAGAAATATATATTTCTTATAGGTTGTTGTGAGGTTTGTTTGTCATTTTACCAAGGCCGATTCCTGCCAATTTGATAGTTACGTACATGTTAAGGATAATTGCTTAAAAGTTGTAAGATCCTTTGTTTCTTAGAATAAAAAGAAACAATATATTAATCCAATTTGTGAATCTCTCAAGACATAAATTAATTAGAGGCTGTAACCGAGCGAAACTAATTAGTCAAGTTACGCAAAACTTAAAACACGATTCATGAATATAATGATGAAGCTTGCAGAGTTCAATTTTGTTTTTTTTTTGTTTTTTTTTGTTTTTGGTATTTGAAGCCCTTAGGCGCACTTATTATGAAATGAAAAATGTTACATCTCAGCTGTTTGCCTGATTTGACAGTTTCCTAGGAAATAAATGATATAGACAACTGTCTTGGGAAGCCATCCCATTTCTTACTCAGCTGCCCTACTATGTAAATTAACATTTATTCTTACATCGCAGCTGTTATATATATAAAGTAAACAAGATAGAGATAATATATACATGTTGGCCATCTCTTATTATATATTTTTTATGTGTACAATATGAACTTATAATGTCTATTTTTATAGACTAACAAAATATAATTGACAAGCTATCTAAATTAATTTTATTTATAAAATATGAAGAGATAAAATATTTCTTTGAGAAAAAAGTTGCAAAAGAACATCATAATTATTAATTTCATAACAACCTCTCCTTTTCAATTTCTTCTTAAGTTTTAGGTAATTTGACTATAGCAATAGCACTTGCCTATGTTATGTGATACAGCTCCAATGTGACTGGCCATTAGTGGATGCAGTGCAATTTAAACACGGGTTTTCAATTGGATGGACAAAATTATAGACACCAATGAAGTGCTCTATAAAATATCAAGGGAAGATGTTGTCGACTAAATTTGAAGCACTAAGTAGGTATTCCTCATAGTGGTTCACTTGGTGATCAGTGATGTTTTTCGGTGGGTTGTGGTGTCGACTTAATTTTTGAAGATGTTTGATTTGTACAATTAATATTGCAAGTAGTCGCACTTTGTCTACTTCCTCAAAGAAAACCTTGGAAATAAACAGCATTTTGTTAATAAATGTTTAGGATATGCTTTGTATGTATTATGAGGAGGGATCCAATTACACCTTTTTTTTGATACATCTTGACATTGTTTTTTTTATAGGTTAATTTTACAATTTCAAAATCCAAACAGTTGATCTGAACCGTTCAACATGATAACCATATTAAAATGTGCTTGGAGATCAAATTTTACATTTTTCTAAAATTTTTTACTATCTATTAAGATGATTACAAAATCGCTGTTTTTCAATGGTCCGAAAACAGCATTTTGTTAATAAATGTTTAGGATATGCTTTGTATGTATTATGAGGAGGGATCCAATTACACCTTTTTTTTGACACATCTTGACATTGTTTTTTTTATAGGTTAATTTTACAATTTCAAAATCCAAACAGTTGATCTGAACCGTTCAACATGATAACCATATTAAAATATGCTTGGAGATCAAATTTTACATTTTTCTAAAATTTTTTACTATCTATTAAGATGATTACAAAATCGCTGTTTTTCAATGGTCCGAAAACAACGATTTTGTAACCATCTTAATAAATATTAAAAAATTCAAAAAAATGTAAAATTTTATCTCCAAGCATATTTTAATATATCAATCATGTTGAACTGTTTGGATTGACTATTTGAACTTCGAAAATAGTAGGTGTCAAAATGTGTCAAAAAAAAAAAGGGTGTAAGTTAACCCCTAAAAATACTCTAAGATCACTAAAATAAAAATAGATCATGTGTAAACAAAAATTAAATTATGATAGCATATATTAGATAAAATAACTTGACACATGAACAATTTACGTTTGCATAACGAGTTATAAATACTAGTACGATGAGATATAAATACTTGCACAATAAGATATAAATTCTTGCACGACGAAAAAACCGAAAGCACTTTATCATGAATCTCATTTGAAAAAAAAAAATTGTGTAGAAGATATTTGTGATTTTAAGTTCGCAAAATTTATCATAGATAGTCAGAAATATGAGTGAGATTGAGCGGAGGAAAAAAAAAACTCTCCTCCAAAAAGTGTAAAAAATAAGTGGGTCATGAGAGAGAGAGAAAGTTGGTATGTTAAATATGTTAGATATAAATACCTATAAAGACCTAATATATGTTAGCTAGGTATAAACACTTAATATGTTACCACTTATATGAATAAGTATCAATTCTTGCATTTAGTCAGTTGTAAATTTTATAGTATCTTATAGAAAGCGGTCCAATAAGATAATTTGAGTGCGGTCTTAGGAAGTTGGACTTCGGAGGACGTTTTGGTGATTTTGCTGGGAGGACTATTTATCAGGTTCCGATTATATTTTGGATTGTTTAGAGTGTAACCTATAGGTCAAAAGTTAAGGTCAGTGAGGAGTTAGACAAATAAGGTAACATGCGTTGTTTACCAAAATTGGAGATCAAAACCAAACTAATTATTATTTGAAAGTTGTCAGGTGATTAAGACGGGATAACGGGCTGAGCTCTAACCAATTATATCTCTTCATATAAAGATTAGCATTAATTACTCGTAGCGTTGACACCAATTGTAGGCAACACTTGACACCAATTAGAATGGATGTCGGCAGATTTTCAAATTAATTAAAATTTCTCAGGTGATTAAGACAGTATAATGTAGCGTAGGCATATATTAACACCACAAATCTTTATATTGACACAACATCTTCTAAAAAATTAATTGTATTAAGAATTTTAACTATGTTTAAATATCCTTTTAATTATCATATATTTCCATAATGTAATTAATATTGTGATCATGCATTTATTAATTTGATTTTCATAATTGCCTACATTAATTAATATTTTCCAATTTAATCAAGTTCTATTCAATTTCACAAAATGTTGTATATTTTGCCATGCCGAGTTATGTATTTTTCATTGCCATCAAATTAATATGTCTTGAAGAGAAACAAATCCAGCATCTTCTAATTAACCATAGAGTTTAAATGTTTTATTTTATTATTATTTTTATTTTTGGGAAAACTGTGGGCTTATTGTGCTACCAACATTCCATAAAACCATTAATTAAGACAGATAGTTAGGCTGCTGTTTCTTTGGCAGCCACGAGAAATTGGAAATTTAATTGGGGGTTACCGATGGAGAGTAGGAGCTGAGGCCAGGGAAGAGACGAAGATCTGGGTAGTAAGGGCAGGCGAAAAGGTCAGGTTTAAAAGAGAGAGCTGACAATGGGACCCTCGAGTTTAAATACTGACTGTGCGCTGAAGAACTTTTTCTTATTTTTATATTTTTGTATTTGAAGCCCTTAGGCGTTATTACCAAATGGAATTTTTTACATCTGATTAGCCCTTAGGCGTTGCAAATGAACATCCATAATTATTAAGTTCATAACAACCTCTCCTTTTCAATCCCTACTTAATTTTTAGGTAATTTGACTATGGCAATAGCACTTGGCTAAATTTGTGAATACGGCTCCAATGCAGTAGTCGACTAGCCGTTCGTGGATGCAATGCTATGTAAAAATTTCAATTGGATGGACGAAATTACGGACTTCTTAGTGCTCTATAAAATATCAAGGAAAGATGTTGTCGACTTAATTTGCAGCATTAAGTAGGTATTCCTCATAGTGATTCACTTGGTGAGCAGTGATGTTTTTCGGTGGGTTGTGGTGGCGGTGGTTCCTTGAGCAGCTGGGTGCTCCTTACATGTTAAATTTTGCAAGATGTTTGGTTTGTACAATTAATATTGCAACTAATCACACTTTGTTTACTTCCTCAAAGTAAAACTTGGAAATAAACAATATTTTGTTAATAAATTTTTATGAAATCTGTAGAATTAATATATTTTTTAAGGAGGAGGGTTCAGATGCATCCAAATTTCTATATATGCTCCCATTTGCTTCCAATTCTTTATCTCATTTATCTTTATTTTCAAAGTCCGAATAGTCAATCCAAACCGTTCAACATGATCATTATAATAAAATATGCCTGGAGACCAAATTTTATATTTTTTTTGGAATTTTTTTACTATTTTTTAAGATAGGTATAAAATCATTGTTTTAAGGAGATTCTGGACCATCCGATAAAATGATTTTGTACCTATCTTAAAAAATAGTAAAAAAATTCCAAAAATATATAAAATTTGGTATCCAAGCATATTTTATTATGAAGGTCATGTTGATCGGTTTGGATTGACTGTTCGAACTTTGAATATGAAGATAAAGAATTGGGAGCATGAAATTTTGGGTGCATTGGAACCCTCCTCATTTTTTAAACTCATTTGACAAATGAACAATTTACGTTCGCATGACGAGTTATAAATACTAGCTAGTACAATGAGTAATAAACACCTGCACGATAATATATAAATACTTGTGCGATGAAGAATCCGAAAGTACTTTATCATAAATCTCATTTGAAAAAATAAAATCGCATAGAAGACATTTTGGATTTTAGATTCGCAAAATTTCTCACTGATCGGCAGAAATATAAGAGAGATTTAGCGGAGAAAAAAAATCACCTCTAAGAACATTTAAATGATGATTGGGGAATGAGAGAGAAAAAAAAATAGTTGTTACATCCAGTTTTTTTGAAGGAATTGATATGTTAAGTATATATACTTGATATTTAAATATCAACACTTATACGCATAGGTATCAACACTTGAGATTTGCAATTTGTAAGTTCGACAATGACCTTATAGAAGGTGGTGCCAATAGGATAATTTGAGTGTTGTTCCAAGTAATTAGATTTTAGGGGACGTTTTAGTAATTTTGCTGGGGGACTATTATCAGGCCGTTCGTACGTATTATATTTTGTAATGTTTGTGTTACGTAGAGTGCAAAAATTGAGGTCAGTGAGGAGTTAGACAAATAAGGTAACATGTGTTGTTTACCAAAATTGGTGATCTAAACCAAACTAATTATTATTTGAAAGCTCTCAGGTGATTGAGAGAGGACAACGGGCATGAACTCTAACCAATTATATCTGTTCACTTTTAGTTAAGATTTGCATTAATCACTCGTAGTGTTGACCCTAATTATACGCAACATTCGACACAAATTAGAATGGATTAGGGGTGTCAATGGGTACGATACAGGTAGGGTGGAAGCATTTTCATACCCATACCCACTAAGAATTAACCTTATCCATACTCTACCCTTATCCGTTAAGAATTTGTCTTACTCTACCCTACCCGTATCCGTTAAAATTAGTGGGTATCGAAACAGTAACGGGTGAATAACGAATAATACTAATATAATTGTTTTATTATTTTTACAAATATACTATCAAAACTCATCATGTCATACATATGCAATCACAATTACTAATATAAAAATAAAAATAAAAATATGCAATCAATTCTAACTAATAATTTTTTTTATTTAAAATTCAAAATTCAAAATTCATTAACTAAATAATAAAACATTCAAATAAAAAAGTAATATGTTTAATATAATATTCTTCTTGCAACAAAATGCATACATTTTTTCATAGATTAACATTGATACAGTGATATGAGAAACATAAAATTGAATAAATTGAATATAATATTTATAAATCTATATGTAATTTATTTTATATAATTACCCATTATCCAATGGGTACGAAATAGCCTTTATCTGTACTCATACCTGTTTAACTAATGAAAAAAATTATTATCGATACCCATACCCAATAAGCTAACGAAAAAAAAAAATCTTACCCATACCCATCTTATCGAATACGATATGGGTAGGATAAACGGGGAAACTGTTTTTATTGACACCTAGAATGGATGTCGACAGCTTTTCAAATTAATTAAAGTTCTCAGGTGATTAAGACAGGATAACGTACGGGCTTAGCTCTAACCAATAATATCTTTTCAGCATTAATTACTCGTAGCGTTGACACCAATTATAGGCAACATTTGACAGCAATTATAGAATGGTTGTCGGCAGGGTTTCAAGTTATTTAAAAAAAAATATATGTACTGGACTAATATACCCTCACCAAGATCTAGTCATAATATTGACCGGAAATTAGTATTCAACATTTATTAAATTTTATTCACTTCATTTGTAATAAGAAATATTGCGACAACCAACAGCATATCCAATTGTAATCTATCCCTTTTGTTCTTGTGCTAATGTCAAGTTATAAGCTGTTATAAGAGTACCAAACATACCATATGTTAATCTATGCAATTTTGAAATTTCTGGCGCCAAATATTAAATTTTGATTGAATGTACATTTTTATTATTCAGTATGCATTTTTCATATTTGCTTAGGGGTGTCAATGGGTACGATACGGGTAGGGTGGAATTATTTTCATACCCATACCCACTATGAGTTGATCTTACCCATACTCTACCCTTACCCGTTAAGAATTTGTCTTACCCTACCCTACCCATACCCGTAAGATTAGTGGGTAACGAAACCGTAGCAGGTAAATAACGAATAATACTAATATAAATAACGAAATGGTTTTATTATTTTTATAAATATACTATCAAAACTTATCATGTCATACATATACAATCACAATTACAAACATAAAAATCAAAATATAAATATGCAATCAATTCTAACTAATAATTTTTTATAAAGAAAATAAAAATAAAAAATACAAATATCTCTTCTAACAAATTTAAAATTCAATTTGTTAATTAAATAATAAAATATTCAAATAAAAAAGTAATATGTTTAATATAATATTCATCTTACAACAAAATATATATATTTGCTCATGGATTAACGTTGATACAATAATATGAGAAACATAAAATTGAATAAATTGAATATAATATTTATATTTCTATATGTAATTTATTTGATATAATTACCCATTATCCAATGAGTACGAAATAGCCTTTACCCGTACCCATACCCGTTTAGCTAACGAAAAAAAATTCTTACCCATACCCATACCCAAAAAGCTAACGAAAAAAAAACCTTACCCATACCCGTCTTATCGAATACGATACGGGTAGGGTAAATGGGTAAACGGTTTTCATTGACACCCCTATATTTGCTCCTTATTTACAGGATTATTGGGTCTTTGTTGTTATAAGCCTTTTCTTGCGGATCAACATGGAGCCAATTCATAGTGAAGATTGGTTATATGGAGGAAAAACAAACATCTCTAAAAATACATAAAAGAGTTGTTATGTTCCGGCTGTATTTATAAAAACTTGATGAGTTAGATATAAATACTTGATGTGTTATATATTAACACTTGTGCGCAAATATATGAATCCTTGCATCTTGCTAGTTGTTATAAATTCGTTGGTGATTCTATAAACGGTGGTCCAATAAGATAGAGTGTAATTCCAGGTAATTAAACTTCAGAGATGTTCAAGGAATTTTGCTGGGGGTTATTATCATGTTCTGATTATATTTTGAATTGTTTAGTGTGTTTAAGGAATTTCTTGAAGATGATTGAGGAGTTACGTACCTAGAAAAAAGTTATATTAAAATGCATATTAAAATACTATAAAAACAATAAATTCTTATATATACATAGATATATATATATATAGTCACTTCTAACTTCTAATATATCACTGCTACGTACATAAAACGCGACTATACACAGATAAAAAAGCTAACAAAACACTGTAACATCCTATCACGTAAACTTTTTTACAGTCATTATCATAAATCATCCTAAAGAGAATGTAACAACTATTATAAGTATATTTGTAACACTTCATCATGAGTCGACTAGGTACATTTTAAAGCTGATTTAAAATATGATAATTTTTATACAAATCAATACTAGAAAGTTTAAACACTTTGTAAAAGAAGAGTCCAAACGAGAAACCGATCTAATATACACACATCTTGAGTTAGAATCATACGCGTAATTATTCATATAGAAAATGTCATAAGAAATCTTGTAGAAAAATACAAACATTTCTAAAATAAATGTCTCTTTACCTAGCCACAACAATTAAGACATAAATACTAATCAAATAGATAATTAAAACCTAGATTTGAGCTACCCTTTGATAACTTTCTACTTATTTTTTCAATCGGATAGCTGTTAGAATTCTAATCACAACTCACTCATATTAATTCGGATTTACATGAAATTTAATATCTGAAAATTTAACTTCAATATCTACGAGTTTTGTTTAGAAACCTACCCATTCTCCATAAAATTCCAAAGTCAGTAAACAATGCTGCTCAGAAACTGCATACCTCTGTGGACTATTTCAATCATTCCGCCTCACTAGAAATTCCAATTAATTTCTAATCGGTCGCATTTGAACTGTAACAGAAAATCCTATGATTCTTATGTTGTATTTTTTTTTCTCGAATTATGAACCTATAAGTCCATGTAGGTTTATCTTTTATGAACGAAAATTAAAATTGCAGAATTTTTTTTTTCATTAGCCTAAGACGTTAAGATTAGTTAATTATGATCCATTAAAGTCCAATCCAATCCAACCAAAATTTGAAGACAACCCTAACCTCGCCTCTATATAAACCCCTTACCTCCCCCCCTTCCACAACCACCATCTCTCTATTTTTTTTTCTCTAGCTGACATCTTTCTCTCTCCCTCTCTCTTGCTAGCAAAATCAAGCTTTCTCATATACAATAAATACTAGGACTGAGTTCCTTAATTCATTGGCTTTCTAAGGTAAAATTCTAAATTATTAAATTACAACATTAAATTAAGTCATAGTGTTATTCCCTCCTAAACATTAAATAGATCAACTTCTCTTAGTTGAATTTTAGTTACTCAAATTTTTCTTGATTAAAATAAAACAAATATAATGTCTCAATACTACAACTGGTATGACATCTGACATTGTGTGAGACAAATAAACGAAATCAATTGAGATAATTTTTACTATTCTTTTTCTTGATTTATTTCTTAAATCCAACACTTGAATGATGCATTGACATTTAATACGGCTTGGTTTGGAATAGAGTAAATTAAATTTATTTTGTTCTTGTTTCTAAAATCCATTGCATAAATGATGTATAACATCTATACGGCTCGGTTTGATTCTTGTTTTTTTTCTTTTATTTTGTTCTTTTCATTTCATTTTATGTATAATCCGATCTATAATCGGTGCAAGATACCTACATTGGTCATGTTACGAAGATACAACCCTAAAAGGAACCTTAGATGTTCCAATTAATGGTTGAAGCTAGTGACGATAATTTTTTAATCTCATACAATGATTCTATTAATTCTTACTGGCAATTCATTTCTCCTTTCAATTAAATATGATTAGTTTTTTAAATATACATAAATAATATCATGAATTTCTTTCATTAGTTAAATTAATCTCTACTAGTTGTTATACCCAAGCAAATATGTGAAGTTAGAAATGTGGTTATTATTAGAACCTGATGGTCATCACAAATGATACTTTCCTTTAATAATTTACTTTCCATATTTTCAACTAAAGATTCGGATGCCTTCTTTATGTATTAAATTATTTCTTACTTAGATACGTTTATTTTACATTGATAGATATATACTGACCACTGGTGAGGATGTATTTCTAAATCTGTCACACGATTCAAAAGTCCAAGATTTCTATTATTAGTAACATATATTTTTATACATAATTGATAAGATCCCATTCTGCATTAATCACTCATTTAAAATATTGTGTTTTTCATTTACTATCGACTCAACCACAATTAATATAGGTTCTTGATTCACTTAAATTAACAGAGTTAGGCCTCCTATATTAAATAAGTCTTAATAAACTATTTAAATCTTATTCGTTCATTTATTTTCATTCGTTTATTGTCTCAGCCGAAATTAATATATTTCTTTAGTCAACAATATATCAAATTAATAGAATTAAGTCTTTTTATTATTATTTATTTGATAAAATGTTGCCTACATGAAATCGGTTAGAGGATTTTGTGACTATTTTTTTTTTTGTTAATACTTCGATCTAATAGTTTGACTTTTCGGAATTTTAATGATCCCTTTTTCTCATGCTTTTATTCAATGCTAGAAATTTTAATAAGTATTAATTTTCGGTTAGAGTATCTATTAACCTTTCAAACTTTGATGTTTTGTTATCTTTTTTTAACAATTTAATCACATAACCTAGACTCTAGCAATTATAAATAATTTAGTCAGGAATCAAAGAACTCTAGAATATTTAATATGAAGTACAACGTAAGGGTAAAATATATATGCCGTTTAGGTTCGAACTCTAGAGTTCTAAAAGATCTCGAGACGTCTAACGACTTCTCTATGGCAATAGGTGCGGATTTCTAGACTTTATAAACTATTTTACTTGTTGGATGTCATTCGATTGTTTATTATTATGACATTAATTGAATTTATACATGTTGGCTTTCGAACCATTCATATGACTTGAGTAGAATATAAATAAAATGCATAAAATGATAGGATTCATATGTTGACCAATTAAC
Organism: Carex arenaria; assembly: GCA_964058825.1. Lineage (NCBI taxonomy): Eukaryota > Viridiplantae > Streptophyta > Magnoliopsida > Poales > Cyperaceae > Carex > Carex arenaria. The sequence continues at coordinate 448,767 of CAXKVW010000759.1, forward strand.
TTGCATGAAACAGGATGTGTTGAGCATGACATAGATTGTGTAATTGAATTAATGTACGAGAAATGAACTATGCTTGCATATCGGGATGTATACATTGGGTCTAGTGTTCTACTGAACCCCTCAATAACGTGATTGTAGGCGAAAGCGGTATTCTCACAAGTCAAGATCTAGCGTAGGGTGGACTTCCAGTCTTATGAGACAAGCCTCCCGTTGTTGGTTGGACTTTTTAGCGGGTTTGCGGCCTTTCCAATGTTAGTTGGACTTCCCATTGATTTGGCAAGTAAATAGTTAATTGTGAAAAGTGAAAAGAATAGGAAAGTAGACGTAATAGTAGTAAGACGCATTGCATTAGGGAATACATATGCATTTTATTTCTTTTCATATTTGTGAGAATAAGGTAAAGGTTTTATAAATTCTTGATTGGAACTAAATCTCACACTGAGAGAAGGTTCTATCTCTCATCCGTTCCACTTTTACGTGGATTGTAAGTAACAAAGATGAAGGATTTGAGCAAGAAAAAGAGTGATATAATAATAATAATAATAATAGTAATAGTAATAGTAATAGTAATAACAACAACAATAACAACAACAACAACGATAATAATAAAATAATAATAATAATAATAATAATAATAATAATAATAATAATATAAAATAATAATAATAGTAATAGTAATAGTAATAGTAATAGTAATAATATAAAGTACGTTGCAAGTAACAACTAACAAAACACCACAGAAAGGAACTCTGACATATATACATTGAAACTAGTAAAACTATGAAGTATTAACATCCAAATAATTTTGTAATATTTGTACATTTAAAGTCTTGACATATAAATTGTTCCTCATCATAACTCTTGCCTTGAGCTTGCTCGTGTACTCCGATAAACCCTCGATATTCAACGTTAACAAACGAATCGTCCTAAAATTTTTCAATTCCCCTGTACCAAGCATCAACCATTGGGATCATACCTCCAGAACTTGACCTCAACCATGTCGACCTTTCTTCCTTGAGATGTTTCAACGCTCGGGAGTGAAGTTTCTCATTTTGTAGTATTGTAAGATTCTTTAAGTTTGACAAACTCTTTAAGATCCAAGTTCTTATGTGACAAACTCTTTAGGATCCAAGTTATGAAATATTGGATGTTGTAGTGAAAAAACTCTTGATGGTAGTTCATAAATAAGCATAATTTGCAAAATTAAGAGAATATGAGGTGAATACACAATAAAGAGGTCCATAGGTGCACCCACATCTTTTAAAACACGAACGTCCGCACCGTCTTCTTAGTCTCGATCAGTCCTAATATAAGGCCAAGTATCGGGTCGGGGAATGTGCTTATGAAGTCTCAATCAGTCATTGTAATCTTAGAATTCTTTTACACTGATGGTTTCAAAGAGGTGAGTGAAAACCTAGATTGGTTTCGAAGAGAGAAAAACTAGGAAAAGAGATTTGAAGGAGTTGTCAAATATGATAGAAAAACATTATTTGATTTTAGAAAACCCTAAGAGAGAGTGGAGTAAAGAGAGAAGAGGGAGAGAGAGAGCAGTGAGAGAATTATTTGATTAGATGTGGAGGAGGTGAGAATTATAGACATGACAATATACAAAGAGGCGTGAAAAATCAAAAACCCAAATGACCTTTCATACACAGTTAAAAAAAAGAACGTGTATAATTTACAAAAGAGGTGCAAAAAATAAAAACCTTAATTCACAAGGTTGAAACACCGGTTTTTTTTTCTTCCATAGAACTGTGTATGATATTTATTTTTTTAAACTTATTTTATATTCATGTTCGCTAGCCATTAAAAAACCATGAAAGAATAAAATACATATATAGATTTACACATATAGATATTTACCTGTAATTAATATAATGAATCAAATTGTGTAAATGCATACTAATTTAACAAGGGTTTGGTTGAGAGAGCACATAACAAGGGTTTGATTGACAGAGCGCAAATGAAGCGTACACGGTTTGGAGATTTTAAATACAAAACCGTGGTTAGAGATTTAACATAATCATACTCAGATTGTTCTATAAAAACCGTGTACGATTGGCTAAGATCGTTCACGGTTTCTTATTAATATACCGTGTACAAATATAAGTCTTTCATACACGGATGCATTTTAAATGACCACATATTTATTGTGAAGCTCAATTTCAAGCGAGCGCCTCCTCCTTTTACACAATATTTATTTGGAATTTTCTCACATCCGTTTTTGTAGTAGTGGATGACGATCTCTAGCTACCTTAACCAAATTGTGGTTAATGTGCTCACATGCAATTGTCTGTTCTAAGAGTAAATACAAAATTCAAGTAGTTTGATGGATTGGATTGCTTTTGAAAAACAGATATGCAAGTACGTGCAACACATTTCCAGAAGTAAAAGCATATCTATAAAATGAAAATATACAGCATGACAACCTTTAGCCGATGCGCATAATTAAGTTCAGTTTATTATTTGGGATGATAATGTTAATTAAGTACTTCACCAGTTCTTTTCTTCTAATTAAGAATGCTAGTACGTACAAATATTCCAATGCTTCCTTTCGTTTATCATTTTGATCAATAAGAGCACATAATTTCACTCTTCTTATTATAATCTGTTGGTCATAATTTTCCAAATGTACGTTTAATAATTTCAAGTAAATACTAATTTCCTAGGTACACGGTCCAACAAAAAAATAATATTAAAATTAACTTGGAAATATACATGTTCAATGAGTAGAACCTTTACCCTGGAAAACAGGAGCACATAAATGAACCATATATATGTGCAAAGTGACAACAATTTAGCGCGCACGTATACAGAAAACAGAGAATAGTTTTATTATTAGCACACAATATATATATGCTCAATGAGTTACACATATGACATTTAATTAGCAACACAACAAAATAAAGATAACATAATAAATAGTTGAAATCTTTTCATATCATACTTTATAACAATTAGATTATTATAATGTTATAACACACATTACACACAGCAATACATATCTTATCCGAACGCTAAATTTCATGCATATTAACATGGCTAGCGTATTAGATTCACGTGTATATATTCTTATATTTATTTTATTTGCCATAGGTAGGAGATTCTTCTTGAGTATCTTCATTGCATTTGCAGGTCCGAGAAACATGCATGGTTAAATTGGAATGGCGCGTAGAACGATTGTTTCTACGGTCATCCCTGGCCCGAACGCCAAAAGCACTCCCCACTCAAGCCCTTCTCCAGTTGTCGATTTTTGTGCTATGGCAGACTGCTTCCTCATCTCATCTAGAACAATCAATGCTGTAGCACTCTGCACATTCCCATAGTTTGCCAACACATTCCTTGATGCTAACAACTTTTCCTTGTTTAGCTTGATCTTAGCTTCGATTCCGTCTAAAATAGCTACACCGCCTGGATGCACAACCCAAAAAATGGAATTCCAGTCTGTAATACCCAATGGTCCCAATGCTTCTTGAAGACAACTCTCCACATTTTCGGATGCGTATTTTGGTATATAGGGTGATAAATGCACCATGAAACCTGCTTCATCTAATTCTGCAACAATTGCAAGACTGGTGTTTGGGATCAATTTTTGGTTTGCAGAGATGATCTCAAAGATGGGACGTTCTGCTGTTAGGTCTGGGTCTGCGCCGATAATAACGGCACTAGCGGCATCACCAAATATTGCCAATGTCACAAGATTGTCGAGATGTTCCTCAGATGGACTGTGAAAACCATGTAGACTTATCTCAACACAAACCGCAAGAACACGAGCGCCAGGGTTGTTCTGAGCAAGGTCCTTGGCTAAGCGGAGTGTAGTTCCTCCCCCATGGCATCCTTGGTGATAAAGCATGTACCGGTTTATTGTTGAGGGCAGACCAAGGAGGTGTGCTAGTTTGCAGTCAAAACCAGGCATAGCAAAGCCGCTAGTGGTGCAAAAAATGAGGTGTGTGAGTTTCGATACGGGTTGGCCCCACTCCTTGATGGCCCGTTTAGCAGCCAATTCTCCGAGCTTCGGCACCTCATGTATTAGTATGTTTTGGCGAGCACCGAGAGATGGTGCATTTGGTATCCCAATGCTTGGATTTTGTTTCACAATTTCTTCCGTCCATATCGAATGCCGTTTTCTAATTGCTGAAGCTTCACCTACAAGTGGTTTTAGAAATGTTAAGAAAACTCCACTTGTACAGAAATATTATTGTACAATATAGTACGTGGATAACCAAAGCACGCAGTCCATGGTCGGTGTATATTTGTAAAATTAATCGTGTGTTCAGCTATATCATAATCAATTGGAATTTGTTAAGCTTTCAGTGTCTACAAAGCTTTTCTATGTATATATATTAAGGCCAAGGGAATAACATATCGATTACAGAGTAGCTTTTATGTATATTGGTTATGTATTTAATGAATGGAAAAGACAAACTTCCTGTATAGTTTGTAGTTTAATAAATAAATGGCCACTGCTCTCTGGTGAATAACTTTAAAGTTATACATCTAGTTGATTTCTGTCAGCAAATCGTGTGCTTTAACAATAATAAAAGTACAAGATCTGTGCTCTGTGTCTCGTGTTGTTGAAACTGCGCAAAAAAAACAATAATAAAAGTAGAACACCTACATGATTTGTTTAGTACGTATTGATCTACCACATACCACTGGATAATACAAGGTAGTCATATTTCTAGCATGATCTGACAATAAAATTTTGATAGATGTTTTGATTGACTTATTATTTAAACATTCTAAGGAATACATAGTATTTCCTTCACAACTTTCAAGAGATAATGAACATTAGAAACAATGATTGCTTACATATTTTGGTAAATTTCATTATGAGGTCGGTCTGTTTATCACTGTTGGCAGCCTTGAATAGACGTCATGTGTGTGTGTGTGTTGTGTGTATTTATATATATTTTGCATGAATCACGCCGGCCCTTAGACAATAGCTTTATTAATCACAGCTTTTCATATGAGATTACATTTGATATAAAAATCCTCCCCGAAAATCTAAAATCCCAAAAACATAGGATATATATTCGTTGTGTTTTTAATGAATGGAGAATACAAACTTCCTATATAGTTTAATTAATAAATGACCACTGCTTTCTGGTGAATAACAATTTAAAGTTATACAGAACTACTTAATTTCTGTCAGCAAATCTTTTGCTTTAACAATAACAAAAGTACATCTTCTCTGTGATTCTTGTGTTTTTATTATTTAAACTGCACTCCACTTGCTATTTCAATGTCAGTATGCTGTGCATGTATTATATTTGATTCTTTTTTACTTGAATGGCAGCTGCAGTTCACAGGGGACAATTATTGATTTTCAAATTAAGGTTTTACCTCCGCGACTGTTAGCGGTGAGGATAAAGGATGAAAGGAAATGGGGGTTAGGGTTACGTGCATGCATGTATGGTTGTTTTTGATGTTTTTTCATGCTCTATACTTCATAGCTTCTATCGAGATTCTTTCAAAACAAAACATAATAATAAAAGTAATAGACCTACATGATTTGTTTAATGCGTATTGATCTGCCACATATCTCTGGATTCATACAAGGAAGTCATATGCCTAGCATCTGATGACAATAAAATTTTGATAGGCGTTTTTATTGACCTATTATTTAAACATTCTAATTGAATACATAGTATTTCCTTTGCAACTTTCAAGAGATAATGAACATTAGAAACAATGATTACTTACATATTTTAGTGAATTTCATTTTGAGGTCGGTCAGTTGATCACTGTTGGCAGCCTTGAATAGACGGTCAGGCACTTCTGCCTGAATGAGAGTGTTTGCTGGGGTTGCGGTGCCGATTGCTAGCACGGTGGCAGGGCCTTGAGAGTGTTGTGTGTTATGTGCAATCACCATTTTGTATTGGAAGATTGGATGCTTAATTTCTATCACTGAGGAAATAGATAATTTAGTTAACAAAGCAGTGTTTATAGCTTTGGTGAGTAGACTACATCCCTATGTAGGCTGCTATTTATAGCGCAAGAGTAGGGATTTTCAGCAATAAAAACTTTAAGTTGGTTACATATTGGAGTATTATTGGCACAGATCCAAATAATCTGGTTAATGTTCAGGTGTACTTGTTATCATTTTCACCTAATTAATGTTGTTAAAAAATGAATTCATCCTCTTTTTTAGACGTGTAGTGCATTCCGATCGACCAAGTGCCCAATAATGATTTATTTGTTGTGGTTTATTTGATTTGTTGGCCATCGAACCTAAGTTCAAACAGTACATCCGAATCGCTTAATGTGATCTCTTTATGAAGAGGTGCTTGGTCACTAAATTTTATATTTTTTGAAATACATTTTACTATTTTTTTTGTTAGGTACAAAATCTAGTAATTTGAAAGTGTCTGCACCATCTATAAACAGCAATAAATTTCTACTTAATTAAAGCGTGCAGTTAAATATAAATTTGTGTACCCATAAATATATATGACTAAGTACTAAAGTGCTCAGCCAAACATATAAATTTCTTCTTAATTATCTAACATTTTAAACGGTGTTTTGTTCCATTTTCGTAACTAATTATTTAAAACTTTTGCAGGTCAACATAAAAAAAATGATTTTTGTATGCATTAAAATTAACTTATGAATCCTTACTTTTTGTGCAAGTTGTAATTTATAATGTTTATGTCGACATACAGAATTAATGTTTTGTGTAACTAACTTGTTACCATCACTTTGTCAATTGATAATGTACATTTTGACAATTTCAATAATTATCTTTTTTAAAAATATAAATGCAGTTAATTTTTTAATAGATATATTATTGGCCGAAATTATTTTATTTACCAACTAAAAAAATAAACCAAATATTTTTTTATGAATTTTTTTTTAAAACTACGGTACCAGTCTGCAGTCCAATTAACTAGTACCGCAGTTTCACCAAGACCCAGAAAGACCCAGAAAGGTCCTACTTTTATGGCACGTTTCAAACTGCCGATCTCGTTTGTTTTCATTTTCTTAAAGTGATTGTTCGTGGGGAAAGAGAAAGAAATAACATTAAAAAGGATTTCTTGACACGGTCACCTATTCTAACCCTTCACGAATCTAATTGTGGGATGGACCCGACATGCTTTTGATTTCTTTTCTTTTTAGGGTTGGTGGTGAAGCGCCAACAGATAGGGGTGTAAACGGAGTGGATAATGCTGATACCATATCCACATCCATAATTCAATGAGCCGATACGGATACGGATACGGATATAGATACGGATGTCAAAACTCAAAACCAAATCCACATTAAACAGATATGGATACAAAACGGATAATCTACGGATACGGATTCGAATAATTGTCGGATAATTAAGCCATACAAGCCCGGCATTTTTATTCATAACCAAAAAAAATATAAAATATTATTAATAACCCAACTCCCGAAGATTTTCCACCCATACCCAACCCGCCCCCCCTGGGGCGGTTTACCCCCCCCCCCCCCCCCCCCCCCCCCCCAGTGGGGCGGTTTAGTAAATTTTTTTTTTTTTTTTAAATACCCTCCCTCCCCAAACCAAACCCTACCCGCCCCCCCCACAGCCCCACACCCAAAACCACCCCCAACCCGCCGGTTTTGGCCCAAAAACGTCGTTTTTTCGTCCCGAACGCGACATTTCGCATCTCTCAACCGTTCCCGACCCCTCTCTCTCTCTCTACCGCCCTCTCCCTCTCTCCCTCTCTCTACCCGCCACCCTCTCTCTCTCCATTTCATTTTCATTTTTTCGCCCCGTCACCGCCGTGCCGTCGCTCCGAATTCATTTTCGGGTATGAAGTTATTTCTTTAACTTGTTTATAAATTATTTAGATTTTTATAAATTATTTGGAATTTTGTATAAATTATTCGAAATTACGGGATTTATATGAAATTGTTAGAAATTGCGGAATTTGCTTGAAATTGTTGTTATTGAATTTAGTAGAAATTGATTGGAATTGTTTAGGGTTGTTAGAAATAGTTTGAAATTTTTGAAAAATGGTAGAAATTTTTACAAATTGTTAGAAATTGTTAGAAATTATTAAATTAGAAATGTTAGAAATTGGAATTGTTAGAAATTATTTGATTGGAATTGTTAGAAATTATTTCATTGGAATTGTTAGAAATTAGTTGATTGGAATTGTTAGAAATTAGTTGATTGGAATTGTTAGAAATTATTTGATTGGAATTGTTAGAAATTATTAGAAATTGGAATTGTTAGAAATTATTTGATTGGAATTGTTAGAAATTATTTTATTAGAATTGTTAGAAATTAGTTGATTGGAATTGTTAGAAATTATTTGATTGGAATTGTTAGAAATTATTAGAAATTGGAATTGTTAGAAATTATTTGATTGGAATTGTTAGAAATTATTTGATTGGAATTGTTAGAAATTATTTGATTGGAATTGTTAGAAATTATTTGATTGGAATTGTTAGAAATTATTTTATTGGAATTGTTAGAAATTATTAGAAATTGGAATTGTTAGAAATTATTTGATTGGAATTGTTAGAAATTAGTTGATTGGAATTGTTAGAAATTATTTTATTGGAATTGTTAGAAATTATTAGAAATTGGAATTGTTAGAAATTAGTTGATTGGAATTGTTAGAAATTATTTGATTGGAATTGTTAGAAATTATTTTATTGGAATTGTTAGAAATTATTAGAAATTGGAATTGTTAGAAATTATTTGATTGGAATTGTTAGAAATTAGTTGATTGGAATTGTTAGAAATTATTTGATTGGAATTGTTAGAAATTATTAGAAATTATTAGAAATTGGAATTGTTAGAAATTATTTGATTGGAATTGTTAGAAATTATTTTATTGGAATTGTTAGAAATTAGTTGATTGGAATTGTTAGAAATTATTTTATTGGAATTGTTAGAAATTATTAGAAATTGGAATTGTTAGAAATTAGTTGATTGGAATTGTTAGAAATTATTTCATTGGAATTGTTAGAAATTATTAGAAATTGGAATTGTTAGAAATTGTTACATTGGAATTGTTATAAATTGTTTGATTGTGAATAGAAATTGGTTATGATTGAAATTAGGTTTAAAAATTAGATGAGAATTTGAGAAAATAACAGAGTTGAAATTTAATTGAGTGGAATTAAGTTGTACAATCTCACAGGAATTTTTAAATAGAATTGTTAGAAATTGGTGTTATAATTTTTAAACTTGATATTTTCAAATGCAGCATGACTAGACATCGACGTGAGCGACCACAAGATACGTCGGAGCCATCACCAGCTCACGCCGATCCCACTGCGGAGGGTGTCGATCCATGGGATGGCGCACCACATCGTGCAGATACATTCAGTCCTCTCCTGTGGGTCCCTCACAGGATTCACCGTGTCTCACTTGCATCGATAGAGGTACGTTTCAAACAACAAGTAGTTATTCAGTTCCACTGGTCTAAAACATTGATAAATGCAGGATGAGTCCATGTTGACGGTGCGGCACCGCTCGCCGGAGGTTCCGTATGTCGCAAATCCACTGATGGATCGGTACCTCATTAACCTCGGGTTATACCAGCTAGCCACAATGAAACAACCACGGCGGATTGACCAGGCACTCATGTGCGGTCTCGTGGAGAGATGGCGACCTGAGACTCATTCATTCCATCTCCCGGTGGGGGAGATGACAGTGACCCTACAGGACGTGAATGCCTTATGGGGTCTGCGGATCGATGGTGATCCGGTAGGGGGTGTCTCAGATCATCAGACACTCCAGACGTTGATCCCAGAGCTGTTGGGTGTGCATGTGGAGGGGGTGGCAAAGAAGCTAAAACGGAAGAATGAGGACGATAATGAGAAGTTCTCCCAGTACTGCATCAGTCTTAAGGCTCTCCGCCAATATGCCGTCGAAATTGCCATTACCCCATTCACGTCTGACGTGGAGCATGTCAAGAGGTAATTTCTAAGTCCATTACATTACATTAAAAATATTTTTGAAAAGAATAAACAGTTATTTACTTTCTCTTGAAACTGTAGGTATGTTAGGGCATTCGTGCTTGACTTATGTGGTACCACGATGTACTTTTCGTGCATGAATTCGGTGTACTTACAGGGCGACTACGGTGATTCTCTTCGGCGGAGAATGATGGGTGACGAGAGTAAGACCCATTTGCCATGGGGCCCGACCAGTACTCGAGCGGTAAGTAATAAAGATTACTTGTAGTATTAGTTTTTTCTATACAACTTATTTTCTAATTAATCGTTATGAACAGGTACTAACGGGGATCCGAGGAGTTGCACACAGCTTGGTGTGCATGGCGAAAAAAAGTTTTCGGGCGTTCGGGTGTACTATGCTGCATCACACTGCTCCGATCGTCGAGGATTCCCAGTTCGATGGACGCCTCATTGGCATGTTGCACGACGCTGGTGAGAACATCAACTGGCGTGAGATCAAGAAAGACTCACCAGCGCCGAACCAGCCAAATCAAGAACGGGAATTAGTATACGACGATGACCTACCACCACCCCCCGAAGGTATTATAAGTTAAATTATTTTACCATACACGTCAATTTTGTTTTACAAAGTGTGTTCTTAACAACTTCAACTCAAATGTTGCAGAAGACAACCCGGATTGGGCGTTCCACGATTGGGTGCTCGACAACAAAAAATGGCACGCCTACTACAATAAATTTAATGTGCCGGTGCAGCTTGGCGAGGTAAGCTGGTTCGTCTCTGTATAAATTAAATTTTTGTTATTTTCATAAAGAAAAACTAACATTATATAACTGCAGGATGGAAATCCTATGTGGTGTGCTGAACCCACTTTCACTGCAGCAGACTTTGGCCTCACCACCACCGGTGTAGAGGATGTCACCGGAGCCACACCATTGATGCCACCCCCCAGGCAGCACGACCACGAGGCTAGTGGCAGTGGGGCACAGCAGCCCATTGATGCTTGGGAGACTGCTGCGTTCGGGACGCAGCCCCCGAGCACATATACTGGGGACTGGGAGTTCGATCCATGGGAGACGAATCCATCACAGGGTACTCAGTATGATCCATTGCCCGATTCATACCGACGATCCACGGGCACAATGCAGGAGGACATGCATATGGATTATTCTGATGACGAGAAGGACGTGCATGTGGATCTGACTCATAACGAGGATCCTCCACAGCCACAGAGGAGGCGTGTGCAGCGACAAAAGACCCGCACGCAGCCGCCGAGGGCGTGCGGGCCGGCTCCCAGACTGTCATTGTCCGGTCGTCGTCCTCCTCGTTGATAGTTTTTTATATTTCATATTTCCGTTTCTATATTTTATGTTGATTAGACGTTATTTGCTGATTTTATTCACTTTGTTTTCGTTTCTATATTTTATGTTGATCAGATGTTATTTGATTATTTTGTTCACTTATGTTTTAAACTATTCACAAATCAGAAAATCCATCGTATTAAAAATATAAACAAATACATAAATAAATCCATCGTATTAAATAAAAAAAAAAATAGTAAACCGCCCCACTGGGGGGCGGGTTGGGGGGGGGGTAAACCGCCCCATGGGGGGGGGGGGGGGGGGCGGGTTGGGCATGGGTGGAAAACTTTCGGGAGTCGGGTTATTAATAATATTTTATATTTTTTTTTTGGTTATGAATAAAAATGCCGGCATACAAGCGCTTAGCCATTTAATAAAATTATGAAAAAAAATCAGAAAATAAAAATAAGAAAAATAATTATTCAAATTTCTTTGTGTACATTCAATAAATACCTCAAACAATTCTCACTAAAAAAATTGTTTGAATAAAGATGATTGATGTTGAATTCTTGACCCATCATTACCCTGCCTAGGCGCCTAGCCAATTAGCACTTGCCCACGTGACGTCCTTTTATTTTTATAAAGAAATCATTCTTTACTGTGCAGTTCATTTCATGCGAATACTGTCTGGACTGTGTAACTTTTAGTCCCACAACAATTATTAAAACAAATTGGGATGGTTAATTATATATAACTGAACGCTGTCTCGGAGAACTCAGAAAGAGAGTAGGTTCGTGGATAAAAGGAAAACGGATTCGGGTAACAGTGCTTTCCGGATTCATCCGGATAATACGGATATCCGTGCCATTTTTAGATAAGAAAATTTATCCGAATCCGTATCCGTATCTGGATCCATTCTATCTATCTCAAAATTATCAGAGTCATATCCGGGTATTATCCGAATTCGGATGCCAAGTGGATATGGAGTGGATTATTCAACTCCGTTTTCTGCCCTACCAATAGATGTATTAATTAATAAAAAAAATAATTTACTGTGGCCTAAAATGCCCAATAATGTATATATATATATATAGAGGAGAGATCCAATTACCACAATTTTGAGTTACCACAAAGTTACAACAATGGTTTTTTTTTATTTTCAAAGTCCAAATCGTCGATCCAAACCGTTCAACATGATTATCTAAATAAAATGTGCTTCCAGATCAAATTTTACATTTTTTTGAAATTTTTTACTATTTATTAAGATAAGTACAAAAACTAGTCAAATTCATACCATTGAATTTTGTACCCATCTTAATAAATAGTAAAAACATTCAAAAAAATGTAAAATTTGATCTGGAAACATATTTTATTTAGATAATCATGTTGAACGGTTTGGATCGACAATTTGGACTTTGAAAATGAAAAAAATCGTTGTTATAACTTTGTGGTAACTCAAAATTGTTATAATTTGATCTCTTCACTCCACTTTGAAAATCTCAGATCTACTGTGAACAGTAAAAAACAGTAAAAATTTTTGGACCATCGGATCTGCGATTTTCAAAGTGGCTTAATAAATAGCAAAAAAATTCCAAAAAATGTAAAATTTGGTCTCCAAGCACATTTCAATATGAAGAACATGTTCAATGGTTCGGATCGGGTGTTTGAATTTTTAAAATGAAAATATAATGCCATAGAGTACCAACCCGTTTTACTCTATAGAGTACCATAGCCCAACTCTCTCTCTCTCTCTCTCTCTATATATATATATATATAAAGGCTGAAGCCCAGTTTCATTACTAAAAACGAAACAGAGTTGTTTTTAATACAATCCGGACCATTGAGTGTATTATAAATACACCCCCTACTACCATATAACTATCTAGGTATCCATCTGCTGAACCCCTCAAAACATATCAAGCAGATGGTTCTGAATATCTACATCTCCTGTTACCCTAGATCTATCAAGGTATCATCTGCCAAACCTCTCAAAACATCAACAACAAGTAGATACAGTCAGGCTTAGGATAGCCTAGTCGGCTTCACAAAAAACTAAGGGGACAGCAGCACTAAACAAAAGCTGATATTATAAATCTACTGGTAACATTAAAGCTTGTTTCACATGCTAGACGAGTCACTCTCCAAATGAAAGGAGGTGCTTTCGTCTTCACCAGGCCAGATCACTCTCAGAGAAATAGCATCCATGTCATCTTCGCGTGGCAGCCTCCCAATAATAATTAAATTACAAAAGTGACCTAGCTAACCAATATTACTGCAAGGAGAGAGCACAGTAAATCCCACCATTACCTATAATTCCCACTTCCTAATCCTATCCGCTTTGCAGCAAAAGAAGAAAGTCGAGCGTTGTATAATTAATCAATATCTACACCGGTTTCGGTTTATTAGAGAAGAATCTTCTATTCCTCTTGTACTATAAAGCCCACGCACTAGCTGCCCAAACCACTTTTTCTGCAACCGAGTTTGTGACAAAGTTAGCTGTGTTATGTTCCAGTTTTCACGAATACTATCCCCAGTCTGAAAATTAATGTATGTTGTAATGCACGTACAGGCCCTGCCAAACCTCTAAAAGTTCATTAATATGTACACAGCACACAATCTAACAACTATAATTATCTTCCTAACAACGGGCAGTTGGTTATTACTGCCAACTTGGTGAGCGGTGGTGCGCAGTATTTATAATTGTTCTTAATCAAGTTGTATTTTGCTTGGTCTGGCACGCCAACTTCTACGCTTGGAATTTATCTTAATAAAAGTTTGAACATGTTTCATTTAACTAAGATTTATAATATGGAGAAATTATCACCATTCTCCGACTTTCTATCCCTTATAAATCTCTCAACTAATAACGGAACTTGTGTAAAAGAAAACTATCCTCACAACTTCCTTGTTTCCTGATCTCTGTACTTGCGCTTTCTCTCCACCATCGGATTCTGCCGTTGTCTGTACTTGCTCATTGTCTTCATTGCTCCGATATTTCTACTTGCTCATCATCTCTCCTTCGCCCCTGTCCACCCCTATCCTGATCTCATCGTGCAATGTTGTCGCTACTTGCTTTGCTATTAAGAGTAATTTGATTAGGTAAGATATGTACATCATGAAATAATATATGAAATAAAAGTTGTTTATGAAGATGGAGAGGGAGATGATGGAGAAGGGGAAGGAGATAATACGAATAATAAAATATTGGGAAAAACATTATTAAAACTTGACAAAAACACTATTAATACTTCCTATGTAATGTATAAATTATCAATTATTGGTGTCAACTATAAATTAAATGGTTCATTTTACTAGGTATAATGACTTCATAAAAGAATTATTAAGACTTTAGAAAAACACTATTAATACTTCGAAAGAGCTAGCACTATTAAAACTTATCAAGTATTATTTAGGCAATTATTAATTGAAGTTTAATTTACTAGATATGAATAGTTTTAAAAACTATTATTAAGACTTTCTAAAGACACTATTATAACTTGAAAACAATACAATTAAGACTTGCTATGTGAAGTATAATTACTTGTGAAATTCATTATTAAGATTTTTGAAATGAATTATTGGGGGTGTTAATTCGACACATGTAGTTGGATTAAATTTTAAGTAGGACTAATGAGCACTTTCTAAAAAAAGTGCTGAGGACGATTAATCCAATACAATTGATGCCTTAAGAATCCGGACAAAAAGGCCCAAATGAGATTTAATCCAGACAAAAGGAGCAAATTTTAATCTGGACACCTACATTAAGACTTGTGAGAAACACTATTAAGACTTAAAAATCACACTAGCAAATCACACTATTAAGACTTAAAAATAACACTAACAAGATTTGCTATGTCAGGTATGAATAATTCATTATGGGCGTCAACTGTAAATTCAAAATCTTATTTTAGACTTCGATAACTATTAAGGCTTGAATCAAGTCTCTTTGCCGTTTGGGGCTGACGTTCTTGAATACGGTGGAAGCTGATCTTCTAAAAGGTGGTCCAACCATCATATATATACTTTTTATATATAAACTGTATATAATATGATGTGAATTCGCTATCTATTATTATAGGGCTGTCAAAAAAGCTCGTAGCTCGCTCGTGACTCACATCTGGCTCGATCGGTAACAGCTCGTTCGATAGTGAACCGAGCTGTTAACGAGCTGGCTCGCTAACAGGTCGGGCCAAAATTAACGAGTTGAGCTAAGGCCTTAGCTCGCTCGCCAGCTCACGAGCTAGCTCGGCTAGGCATCAATTTGTGAATTTGTTTGAATTTGTGTATATTTTATACTGTCAAGCTTGGTCCAGCTCGGTTCAGCTCGGCCCAAAAAGGTTTGTAAAATTTATTTTCTTCTTAAAACAAGTTCCAACCAAACCCAGTGAGTGAGCTCGTGGCTCGTGAGATGTCTCGTCACGAGTTTGAGCTGAGATTTTAGCTCGCGAGCTGTTAACGAGCTGGCTCGCTAACAGCTCGGTCCAGAATTACTTAAGGTCAGTGAGGAGTTAGACAAATAAGGTAACATGCTTGTTTACCAAAATTGGAGATCAAAACCAAGCTAATTATTATTTGAAAGTTGTCAGGTGATAAAGACGGGATAACGGGCTGAGCTCTAATCAATTATATCTCTTCATTTAAAGATTTGCATTAATTACTCGTAGCGTTGACACCAATTGTAGGCAACACTTGACACCAATTAGAATGGATGTCGGCAGATTTTCAAATTAATTAAAATTTCTCAGGTGAATAATACAGGATAACGTGGCGTAGGCATATTAACACCACAAATCTTTATATTGACACAACATCTTCAAAAATTTTAATGTATTGAGAATTTTAACTATGTTTAAATATCTTTTTAATTATCATATATTTCCATAATTTAATTAATATTGTGATCATTTATTAATGATTTGATTTTCATAATTGCATACATTAATGTTTTCCAATTTAATCAAGTTCTATTCAATTTCAAAAAACGTTGTATATTTTGTCATGCCGTGTTATGTATTTTTCATTGCCATCAAATTAATATACTACTCTTCGAGAAATAACTACCTAAGACCTTTAAGATGTCTTGAAGAGAAATAACTCCAGCATCTTCTAATTAACCATAGAGTTTAAATGTTTTATTTTATTATTATTTTTATTTTTGGGAAAAATGTGGGCTTATTGTGCTACTAACATTCTACAAAACCATTAATTAAGACAACAATTTCAAGATAGTTACGCTGCTGTTTCTTTGGGTCTGTCACGAGAAATTGGAAATTTGGGGGTTACCGATGGAGAGTAGGAGCTGAGGGGAAGAGACGAAGATCTGGGTAGTAAGGGCAGGCGGAAAGGTCAGGTTTAAAAGAGAGACAGCTGACAATGGGACCCTCGAGTTTAAATACTGACTGAGCAGTGAGCACTGAAGAACTTTTTTTCATTTTTTTTTTGTATTTGAAGCCCTTAGGCGTACTTATTACCAAATGAATTTTTTTACATCTGATTAATTAGCTATTTGTCTGATTTGACAATTTCCTAGGAAATAAATGATAAAGACAACTATCTTGGGAAGCCATTCCATTTCTTACTCAGGTGCCCTACTACGTAAATTAACATTTATTCAATCTATGAAAAATGTTACATCACAGCTGTTTTTTTTATTTGACAGTTTGTTCTCACTACCCATCCTGATCCAAAATCAACCGCTTGATGCTAACCTCTATTAAAAATAAAATAAAAATAAAATAAAAAGAGTAAACAAGATACATATAATATATAAATGTTGATATGTCTTATTTATATATTTTTCATATGTACCATATAAACTTATAAAGTCTAATTTTATAGATTAACAAAATATAAATGACAAGCCATCTAAATGAATTTTATTTATAAATGTGAAGAAATAAAATATAAATTTGTTTTTAATTTTTTTTGAGGTAATTGATGAGGTGTTGCAAATGAACATCCATAATTATTAAGTTCATAACAACCACTCCTTTTCAATCCCTACTTAATTTTTAGGTAATTTGACTATAGCAATAGCACTTGCCTAAATTTGTGAATACGGCTCCAATAATGCAGTAGTCGACTAGCCGTTCGTGGATGCAATGCTATGTACACACAGGTTTTCAATTGGATGGACTAAATTATGGACTTCTTAATTAGTGCTCTGTAAA
The DNA here is from genome assembly GCA_964058825.1 of Carex arenaria. Lineage (NCBI taxonomy): Eukaryota > Viridiplantae > Streptophyta > Magnoliopsida > Poales > Cyperaceae > Carex > Carex arenaria. The sequence goes on from CAXKVW010000759.1 coordinate 466,139, forward strand.
AATCAAGGAAATATGTTGTCGACTTAATTTGCAGCTAGCATTAAGTAGGTATTCCTCATAGTGATTCACTTGGTGAGCAGTGATGTTTTTCGGTAGGTTGTGGTGGCGGCGGTTCCTTGAGCAGCTGGGTGCTCCTTACATGTTAAATTTTGCAAGATGTTTGGTTTGTACAATTAATATTGCAACTAATCACAATTTGTTTGTTTACTTCCTCAAAGTAAAACTTGGAAATAAACAATATTTTGTTAATAAATTTTTATGAAATCTGATAGAATATATTTTTTAAACTCATTTGACAAATGAACAATTTACGTTCGCAGGACCGGATGAGTTATAAACACTAGTACGATGAGTAATAAACGCTTCCACGATAATATATAAATACTTGTGTGATGAAAAATCTGAAAGTACTTTATCATAAATCTCATTTGAAAAATAAAATCGCATAGAAGACATTTTTTATTTTAGATTCGCAAAATTCTCACTGATCGTCAGAAATATAAGCGAGATTTAGCGGAGGAAAAAAATCACCTCTAAGAACATTTAAATGATGACTGGGGAATGAGAGAGAGAAATTTTTTTTTGTCATGTCCAGTTTTTTTAGAAGGAATTGATAAATTAAGTATATATACTTGATATTTAAATATCAACACTTATGCGTATAGGTATCAACACTTGAGATTTCCCAAAGTCAGCGAGTTTACCTTCTCTGCAACTCAAAATAGGAAGTTACAAAATTGCCAAAGTTGCATTTAACATGTTTTTATATATAGTTCAACTCTTCTCCCTTCTTATCTCCCTTTCGTTCTCCTTCAAAATTGGAAATTTTTTATTTATAAAACTTATTATTAAATAATAAATTATCTTTATTTTTCTATGCAATAGATGGATTCGAGAAAGAAAATTCGATCCAAACTTTGGAACTGTAAAAAAAAGTTTCGGATCTGAAATGGATATTTCTTATTTTTTTGAAAGATTGCTGGAACTTTTTATTAAAATAGTAGCTGGGGTTTTTTGAAATAGAAAAGGTGGTCGATTATTTTTTTTGAAATATAAAGAAGTCTGTAATATTTTTCCCAAACAAAATAAAATAATTTAGACCTGATAAAAAAATTGGGTTCAAAGTTTGGATTCGAATTTTTTGGGATCCATCTATAGCATCTAACATTATAGATACTCGTTTGTTTTCATTTATTATTTAATAATAATTTCTATAAATTAAAAAATTCCTTGAAAATTTAAGGTTAATTCTTGAGTAAGTAACCAGCTATGTTTCCCTCCCTTTACGTCACGTACCTCGTTCCTTAGTCAGTAAGTCTTTAGGTTCGAAGAGAGTGGTCAATACATCTCTGTCGTCATTTATTTCTAATCAACCACTCATCAGATTTAATCACGTGTTTTAAAAGCGGCCTAAACCCAACATGTTTAGATTTTTATTTATCATTTTTAATAATAGATTGAGACTTAGATTAGTTTTTCTTTCCAAGAAAAAGTAAACTAAATGATAAATTTTACAAAACGGAAAGAATATAAGGCCCTGTTCGGCCGCTCCACTGTTCCCGCGGGAAAAGAAAAATTCAGTTGAACTGAATTTTTTTTTCCCACGTTAACAGTAATTTTTAGTTCAATTCCTGCGCCCATGCCCATTCCTAATGGCCCGCCGAACAGGCCCTAAAACCAACGGCTCTAGTTTCACCCTTTCTCCGACGAATTCTCTCTTTTAACCCTTTGACCCACGACTGTTCTCCTTTCACCGGCCTTTACTAGTGAGACATGTGCAAAGGAGCAAATTAAATTTCAGGATACAGACGATACAAGCATGAAATAAAGGAAACTAGCACCACCATATTTGTAGTCACTAAATAAAAATAATTGCAAAATTAGTTGAAAATTTTGGTAACAAGAAGTTGCTTAAAGAAAACTATTGATATATACAGTAACTAGCTACAAAGGATTGATATTCCCTGCATTTTGGTGGTACATGCAAGTAAAAGTTGATAAAGGAACTCAAAATAAACAATCAAATTTATATTACAAGGACTGAAAGAATAGTAGTACTAATATTGGGGTTTTTAGCTAACACTAGTACACAAAACGCAATCATACGGTTATCATACACGGATGAGTAATGGGAGGACGTGCTTGCGCAAAATAAACTTATACATACCCTCACGGTCACATAAAACCCAACTGTGTACGAAAGTCACCAATTTTTGTACACGATTTGTTAATACTAAACCGTGCATGATAGTTGTTACATTATACTAAAGATCATAATAAAAATAAGTATGAGGTCTAATTGGTAAAACATGTATCCTTTGTAATATTATAAAGTGGAGGGACTTATTAGCAAAAATCCAAAAACAATCTAGAAATTACCTTTCCTTCTTCCTTTCATTTTCGTTCCTTTTCATTTCTTGGCCGTGAGTTGTGGAGGTGGGTGCCGAGCCAAAGGGAAAGAGAGAGAGAGAGAGAAATCGAGCGCGGAAACTGATCGAACTTGTCGGAAAATTGAGATTCGAGCGGAATTGACGATCCTTGATCGATTCTAAAGCTTCAAATTGGTATATTTCTCCTTTTCAATTAGCAAAACCCTAATAGTCAATTTGTTGTGGTTTTCGTTTGAATTTCGAATTCGGGTTTGAATCGAAAGATTATAACTCGATTAGTATATTGAATTGGGTTGAATTGAATAGATATTCTTTTGAAATTGGGAATCATGATTTAAGGTTTGGTATGGAATTTGGGATGATTATTTGTGAAATTCAAATTTGATTAGAATTGATCGAGTTATAATTCGTTAAAACCGTTCGATTCGTATTATTTGATTTAACTATCCTTTGGACTTTGAATTTGGAATTAGGGTTTTGGTATTAAAACTTGAATTATGAATTATGTCGAATACTTGTATAGCTCCATATACCTTGAAATATGATACAGTACGTAACCCCGATTAACCGGAATCGAGCGTCGATCGATCGGAATCGAAACCAAAGGAATTAGGGTTTTCTGTGTATTGGTTGCGGGCCGCAACAGAACCCTTACGGGCCGTGACCAAGTAGTTCAAAATGGTAAGCTGAGTCTAAATTAAGCCGAATCGAATGAGTATCGAATCGTAATCGTATTAATTTCATTTATATAGAAACTATAGCTAATTAAACCCTAATTATGTATATATGTTAAATAGAGTTGGTAAGACAACCGGGTACGGAATCTCACGAGACGTCCGAGACGTAAGGTCGGTTTATACGCAGCATATTCAGGTGCGGGATTTCTGGACTTGTTTGATATTTTATATTCAAAATTAAACTGTGTTTCGGTTGACATGTTGATTATTGATTGAATTGCATTATCGGATTGTGTTGCATATGCATTGCATTGTCCAAATAAAGTGAAACTTGAATTGTTTTATCTAATTGACTTGCATGCTGGTATGGTTATAAATTATGTTGATCAGAATGATCTGATTTTGGAATTAAAGTCACCGTGCTTTATATCACCATCGGTTGGTGGATATGGTATTATTGTCATCCGCCGTGATGATGTCACCCAGGAGGTGAAACCGGATTTGTCAAGGTCTCTGCAGGGACTTTGACACCCAGTGTTCTAAAGCTTTAGATCGTCTGGCCCTCAACAGTTCCCAGTACCGGTTGGGACGAGGGGTAAGTGACGCTGTATAATGATTGTGATTATATGTGACTTGTGTATCGGAGGCATTACCCAGGGGGTAACGCGTTTGGATGTCAATTCGCTTTATATGAATTTTCTGGATGTGAATCAGAACCAGACTTTTAATTAAACGGTTAGGCCTATTACTACCAGATATTCTGAAACCGAGTAAACCAGATATGGTGTGATTGAATTTCATCTTGGCAATTCCTAATTTGTGATTTCATTTGGATATATATATGTCGTTGGATTTATGCACTCATGTTTACAAAAGTTTATAAATCGATCTGAGCTTTATTGGTGTTTCTTTTTGAATATAATCTGTGATTGCAAGTCCAGGGATTTATTTGTGGCAATTATCGCACTGAGAATTCAATTCTCATCCCCTCTTTGGGTAATATTTTCAGGTTCCGGGTCAGCGGATCCGAGAGAGACGCGAGGTCGGTAGGCCCTGGTTTCACCTCTACGTGGCTTGTCTGGTATAGTGACATTAGAGATTATGTATACAGTTATGTTTTGGTTGTATATATATATATATTCTCTATGTCATTTGGTGATGCGTATCCATCGAGATACGGGTTTTGTATACTATAACCTGACCAGTTGGGGTTTGAGATCTGTTTATGTTACTTGTTTGTTTTGTTTGCGTGTTATGTTTTATTTCTATCATATCGTAATTGCCTAGTAGGTATACGGGCAACCGTATGCCTACGGCAGGAGCACCCGTCGCACCTCGTGGGGCACCGGGGTGTGACAGGTCCTTCCTTCGGTGGTATCAGAGCATGGTTTAAAACCGAACCAGACTTGTTTGGATACGAGAGTGGTATACGTATTAATTGGGGTCGGCACGACTATACGAATTTCGTATGATAAGTAAAGATTATATAATGTTATAAACTAACTTTGTTTATTCAGAAAATGGAAACACGTCGAGGTAGAGGCAGACCTCGGAGGAATCCGGAACCAAACCTGGAGTTGGTTATCGAGCCAGTGGTAAATCAGGCTGGGGCTGGTCCAGCTGGTGCTGGTGGCGCTGGAGGAGCTGGTAGAGACCGGGACTTGGATGACCGGTTGATTGCGGCCTATGAGAGAGGTCGCCAAGCACAGATGCAGGATGCAGCACCGGTAGCTCACGGTGGTGCACCCGAAGATTTCAGAAGGTTATATGATGCATTTCTGCGCTTGAATCCGCCGCGTTATGATGGAACCGGCGGGTATGCGGCAGCTGAGGAGTGGCTGGTGCAAATAAATGCGAAGTTAAAATTATGCCGTGCTCCTGAGGAAGATAAAGTGGAGTTAGTTGAGCAGCAGCTGGAGAGTGATGCTCGATTCTGGTGGGATGGAACCCGAGGAAGTTATGATGGAGAGGAAGCGAGGATTCCGTGGGAATGGTTCGAACAACATTTCAATAGAAGGTTTCTGAGCAATATACAGCGTGAAGCGCTGCGAAGAAAATTTTTGGAGTTAAAGCAAGACGGTCGTCCGGTAGCTGAATACAATGGTGAATTTCTGGCTTTGTCGCGTTACGCTACGGATATAAGAAATGATGTGGAAAGGTATAACAGGCAATACTTGGATGGGTTGGATGGGCATATCTCTATGATTGTGGATACTCCGATGGCAACAGAGTTGCAAGCAATGATGGATCACGCGGAACAAATTGAAATGCATGGTAAGCGAAGGAAAGAGCAAATAGCCGAAAGAAATGTGAAACAGAAAGAAACTCAGAGTGGGCAGATGTCGAGGTCGAGGGGAGGACCATCATTTGCTAGATCCGCTCGGCCGAGTGTGGCACCGAGACCCCCGTTCAGGCAAACATCCATGCCGAGTGTTAGACCGGTGATGCCTTCGCAGTGGTGCCGATCATGCAATCAAGCACACGACGAGGTTGATTGTAGGCGCAAGGCAAACACATGTTTCGTGTGTGGTAGCGCGGGACACTGGGCAAGGGAGTGCCCGAATGCACTCGTGCGGATGCGGGGCGCTAGCAGCGGGGGAATGTCCGCTGGGGTTGGCCGTGGCGCACCGACGTGGCGCGGACGGGGCGCATCTCATGCTAGCGGGGCTAACGCTAGCCGGGCTAGCAGCATTGGTAGCGTCGGCAGGGTAAGCGGCGCTGGTAGTGCCGGCAGGAATGACAGCAGGGCGGCGGCGCATGCACTTAACGTTGCTGGAACTTCACGCAATGCTGCAACTGCACTGGGAGATGGCCAGACTAATGTCATGACAGGTATACTCTCTATATCCGATCATGATGCTTATTGTTTGATTGATACGGGGTGCAGTCATTCGGTTGTGTCGAGGGCGTTGGTAGAAAAGGGTGGTTGGCCGATTGAGACGTATAATCAAGTTTTAAATGTTCAAACCCCGTTTGGTTCAAATGATCAAGAAATCACCTTATGCCGAGACCGAAAGATTAAGATAAACGGGAGGGAGTTCGAAGCGGATTTGTTGGTGATGGAGATTACCGGTTATGATGTGTTATTGGGTATGGATTGGTTGACGAGACATGCTGCTACTATTGATTGTCCGCATCGACGGATTCATTTTGCGAATTCAAGAGGTATGTCATGTGTTCTAAATTGTAGAGAACTTGGGAAACTAACAACTTGTGTTTCATCCTTAGAAATGAGGCGGCTAATAGAGTCAGGGTGTGATGCTTATTTGGCGGCCGTGGTTTATGCGGCTGCGGCAGTTCCAGAGATCAGCACTATTCCGGTGGTTTCGGAATTTGTGGATGTATTTCCAGATGAGATTGTAGGGCTGCCACCCGAGCGAGAAGTGGAATTTGGTATCGAATTGGTACCGGGTACAACACCGATTTCAAAAGCGCCGTATCGAATGGCACCGGCAGAACTGAAGGAACTCAAGGCACAATTGGAAGATATGTTGGAAAGCGGGTTTATCAGACCTAGCACGTCACCGTGGGGTGCACCAGTGCTGTTTGTCAAGAAGAAAGATGGAACATTGCGGTTATGCATTGATTACCGCGAGCTGAATAAGGTAACTGTGAAAAATAAATATCCGTTACCTCGGATTGATGATCTGTTTGATCAGTTGCAGGGATCCTCAATATATTCGAAGATTGATCTGAGAACAGGGTACCACCAATTGAGGATTAGACCGAGCGATGTGGATAAGACAGCATTCCGTACAAGGTACGGGCATTATGAGTACTTGGTTATGCCGTTTGGGCTGACGAACGCACCGGCAGTGTTCATGGACTTAATGCACCGCGTATTTCATGATTTGTTGGATTCGACAGTTGTGGTGTTCATTGATGATATACTGATATATTCGCGCTCGCGAGAGGAACATGAGGTACATTTAAGAATTGTTTTGCAAAGACTGCGCGAACATCAGTTATTCGCAAAATTTTCGAAATGTGAGTTCTGGTTGGAAGAAATTTCATTTTTGGGGCATGTGGTATCTGGAAAAGGGTTAGCGGTGGATTCCGAGAAGATTCGGGCTGTGACAGATTGGAAAAGGCCCGAGACAGTTACTGAAATTCGCAGCTTTTTGGGGTTAGCCGGGTACTACAGGAGGTTTGTACTCGGGTTTTCGCAATTAGCCGCACCACTTACAAAGTTGTTACACAAAGGTGTAAAATTCGATTGGGGTACCGCGCAAGATCAGAGTTTCGAAGAATTAAAGAGTCGGCTGGTATCTGCGCCAGTCCTTGCCATGCCGACTACTGATAAGGAGTATACGGTTTACACCGATGCTTCTAAATCGGGTTTGGGTTGTGTATTAATGCAAGATGATCATGTAATTGCCTATGCATCTCGGCAATTGAGACCACACGAGCAAAACTACCCGACTCATGACTTGGAGTTAGCAGCGGTGATATTTGCGTTAAAGATTTGGCGGCATTATCTGTATGGCGTGAAATGCCGTATATTTACAGATCACCAGAGTTTGAAATACATCTTCACACAAAAAGAATTGAATCTGAGACAAAGGCGGTGGTTAGAATTGATGAAAGACTATGACTTGGATATCCAGTATCATGCAGGAAAAGCAAACAGTGTAGCAGATGCATTAAGCAGAAAGAGTCAGGTAAACCTGGCGTCGGTAATCACAAGTGAAGCATATCTTTTGGAGGAAATGCGCAGGTTGGAAATACATGTTGGTGCATCACGCGAATTTGCAATGGGTGTGGTATCTAAGTGTGTCGGAGATGGAGTTGAGGCGGGTACACCCGCAATTGCATCAGTTGTACTAGCAGCGGTTGAAATCCGATCAGAGTTACACGAGCAAATTCGTGCAGAGCAACAAAATGATCCGAAATTTCAGAAATTTAAACTGCACTACGAGTCAAATGCTGATTCACCGTTTCAAATTCAAAGAGATGGTATCTTACGGTTTCATAACCGTATTTGTGTACCAAGTAATTCGGAGCTGAAAGATCTGATTTTATCGGAGGCGCATGATTCGGGTTATGCTATTCATCCGGGAGAAGTAAAGATGTATCAAGATCTAAAGAAGTATTTCTGGTGGCCGAGAATGAAGCGAGAAGTGCAAAGGTATGTTGAAAAATGTCAAATATGTCAGCAGGTTAAAGCGGATCGGCAGAGAAGAGCCGGATTGCTGAGACCGCTGGAGATACCTACAAGGAAGTTTGAATCAATTACAATGGATTTCGTAAGTGGATTTCCGAGGACGGTCGGAAGGTATAATACAGTTTGGGTAATTGTGGATCGGCTGACGAAGATAGCGCATTTTATTCCGCTTCGAATTGAGACATCTGGGCAAGAATTGGCGGAATTGTTTCTGAAATATCAGTTTAAATATCATGGCTGCTCGCGCAATATCATTTCTGACCGAGATCCTCGGTTTACTTCTCATTTTTGGGAGAGTTTTCAAGAAACAATGGGTACCAAGTTGAAATTTAGCACTGCACACCATCCACAGACTGACGGTCAGTCTGAGCGCACTATTCAGACATTAGAAGACATGTTGCGTTCCTGCGCGCTAAGTTTACAAGGTTCGTGGGTTGATCATTTGTATCTGGTGGAATTTGCGTATAACAACAGTTATCATTCGAGTATCGGTATGTCACCGCAAGAAGCGCTGACAGGACAGCAGTGCCGTACTCCGCTGTGGTGGGGACCAGCGGGTACATATCCACCTACGGGACCGCAAATGTTAGAAGAAGTTGCTGAGAAAACGAAAATGGTTCTGAGTCGGCTCAAGTCGGCTCAAGAAAGACAAAAGAAATATGCAGATATTCATCGAAGACCGTTGGAATTCCAAGAAAGTGATCATGTATGGCTTCGAGTTTCGCCTGTCAGAGGCGTGCACAGATTTGGTGTTTCGGGTAAGCTAAGTCCCCGATATATTGGGCCTTTTCAGATTTTGCGACGAGTTGGACCGGTAGCGTACGAGCTTGCGCTACCACCGGCATTAGACCGGGTTCATCCAGTGTTCCATGTATCACAGCTACGCCGATATGTGCGAGATCCGTCGCATTGTATTGATCACTCGGGTTTGCACGTACAAGATGATCTGACCTATCAAGAAGAACCAATGCAGATATTGGACCGAAAAGAACAACGGCTTCGAAGTAAGGTGATCAGGCTCGTGTTGGTAAAATGGGGACGCCATTCCGATAAGGAAGCGACGTGGGAGCTCGAGGAGAGCATTCGAGAGAAGTATCCGGAGTTATTCGACAATTCAGGTACGAAATCAAGTTCAGAGGACTGAACTTTATTTTAAGGGAGGGAGAATTGTTACATTATACTAAAGATCATAATAAAAATAAGTATGAGGTCTAATTGGTAAAACATGTATCCTTTGTAATATTATAAAGTGGAGGGACTTATTAGCAAAAATCCAAAAACAATCTAGAAATTACCTTTCCTTCTTCCTTTCATTTTCGTTCCTTTTCATTTCTTGGCCGTGAGTTGTGGAGGTGGGTGCCGAGCCAAAGGGAAAGAGAGAGAGAGAGAGAAATCGAGCGCGGAAACTGATCGAACTTGTCGGAAAATTGAGATTCGAGCGGAATTGACGATCCTTGATCGATTCTAAAGCTTCAAATTGGTATATTTCTCCTTTTCAATTAGCAAAACCCTAATAGTCAATTTGTTGTGGTTTTCGTTTGAATTTCGAATTCGGGTTTGAATCGAAAGATTATAACTCGATTAGTATATTGAATTGGGTTGAATTGAATAGATATTCTTTTGAAATTGGGAATCATGATTTAAGGTTTGGTATGGAATTTGGGATGATTATTTGTGAAATTCAAATTTGATTAGAATTGATCGAGTTATAATTCGTTAAAACCGTTCGATTCGTATTATTTGATTTAACTATCCTTTGGACTTTGAATTTGGAATTAGGGTTTTGGTATTAAAACTTGAATTATGAATTATGTCGAATACTTGTATAGCTCCATATACCTTGAAATATGATACAGTACGTAACCCCGATTAACCGGAATCGAGCGTCGATCGATCGGAATCGAAACCAAAGGAATTAGGGTTTTCTGTGTATTGGTTGCGGGCCGCAACAGAACCCTTACGGGCCGTGACCAAGTAGTTCAAAATGGTAAGCTGAGTCTAAATTAAGCCGAATCGAATGAGTATCGAATCGTAATCGTATTAATTTCATTTATATAGAAACTATAGCTAATTAAACCCTAATTATGTATATATGTTAAATAGAGTTGGTAAGACAACCGGGTACGGAATCTCACGAGACGTCCGAGACGTAAGGTCGGTTTATACGCAGCATATTCAGGTGCGGGATTTCTGGACTTGTTTGATATTTTATATTCAAAATTAAACTGTGTTTCGGTTGACATGTTGATTATTGATTGAATTGCATTATCGGATTGTGTTGCATATGCATTGCATTGTCCAAATAAAGTGAAACTTGAATTGTTTTATCTAATTGACTTGCATGCTGGTATGGTTATAAATTATGTTGATCAGAATGATCTGATTTTGGAATTAAAGTCACCGTGCTTTATATCACCATCGGTTGGTGGATATGGTATTATTGTCATCCGCCGTGATGATGTCACCCAGGAGGTGAAACCGGATTTGTCAAGGTCTCTGCAGGGACTTTGACACCCAGTGTTCTAAAGCTTTAGATCGTCTGGCCCTCAACAGTTCCCAGTACCGGTTGGGACGAGGGGTAAGTGACGCTGTATAATGATTGTGATTATATGTGACTTGTGTATCGGAGGCATTACCCAGGGGGTAACGCGTTTGGATGTCAATTCGCTTTATATGAATTTTCTGGATGTGAATCAGAACCAGACTTTTAATTAAACGGTTAGGCCTATTACTACCAGATATTCTGAAACCGAGTAAACCAGATATGGTGTGATTGAATTTCATCTTGGCAATTCCTAATTTGTGATTTCATTTGGATATATATATGTCGTTGGATTTATGCACTCATGTTTACAAAAGTTTATAAATCGATCTGAGCTTTATTGGTGTTTCTTTTTGAATATAATCTGTGATTGCAAGTCCAGGGATTTATTTGTGGCAATTATCGCACTGAGAATTCAATTCTCATCCCCTCTTTGGGTAATATTTTCAGGTTCCGGGTCAGCGGATCCGAGAGAGACGCGAGGTCGGTAGGCCCTGGTTTCACCTCTACGTGGCTTGTCTGGTATAGTGACATTAGAGATTATGTATACAGTTATGTTTTGGTTGTATATATATATATATTCTCTATGTCATTTGGTGATGCGTATCCATCGAGATACGGGTTTTGTATACTATAACCTGACCAGTTGGGGTTTGAGATCTGTTTATGTTACTTGTTTGTTTTGTTTGCGTGTTATGTTTTATTTCTATCATATCGTAATTGCCTAGTAGGTATACGGGCAACCGTATGCCTACGGCAGGAGCACCCGTCGCACCTCGTGGGGCACCGGGGTGTGACAATAGTATATATTCCTACACGGTTGGTTAGTGAAAGACCGTGTATGGTTATCACCAATATATAAAAAAAAACGGATTTATAAATTTAAACCATGTACTCTTTGTTCTTGCTTTCTCAATCAACCCTCCTCAAAATTAATTTCTTATACCAATTGCCCCCTCGATGTACACGCCTTTTCACATTCTGCCCCTTAAATCCAATTTAAGTCCTTCCCCCTCTCCATTGTCTCTTCATTTTCTCTTAGGATCTTATCCGTCATTTTCATTTTTCTCTCTTACCCCATGGTGTGGAGATTTACATTGTTAGTTGTGTCGGAGCTTGTCTATCAAGATGAGATCCGACATAAATCTCCACTTCACATGTATTATCCTGATTGTTTTACACCCGTAAAGGACGAGGCCATATCATATATATATATATATATAGAGAGAGAGAGAGAGAGAGAGAGATGGGCTAACTTGCTTTGGAAAGTAAAGATGGTTCTTTACTTTCCGCTCGTTTCTCTATTTTTAAAGTTCAAATAGTTGATCCGAACTGTTAGATGTGATCTCCATATTGAAATGTGCTTAAAGCCAAATTTTACATTTTTTGGAATTTGTTTACTATTTATTAAGCCACTTTAAAAATCGCTGATCCAACGGTGGCTCATATTGAACAGTGAAACCGTTGGATCAGCGATTTTCAAAGTGGCTTAATAAATAGTAAAAAAATTTCAAAAAATGTAAAATTTGGTCTCCAAGCACATTTCAATATGGAGATCACATCTAATGGTTCGGATCGACTATTTGAACTTTGAAAATAGAGAAACGAGCGGGAAGTAAAGAACCCTCTTTACTTTCCAAAGCAAGTTAGCCCATCTCTCTCTCTCTCTCTCTCTATATATATATATATATATAAGTCATCAGATTGAAAAGGTTTAATTATTGCTTTTCTCAACAAAGGAACATCTCCTCCATGGAAGTAAGACATCAGACTTCTAAGGAGAGATTTATTGGTTGAAAAAAGTAGCGAATAACCTTCATAATCTTGATGAAATTATAAATAGCAAGTTCCTTTAGCATGCTGCATATTTATACTTTTGATTTATTAATAACCCCACAAATCAATCTGTATGAAGTTTATTTTATGATTTTTAATGTCTAACAAACATGAATATAAAAAAAAAATACTCACCGAGCATGGTTATTTCTATAGAACATTGTATAAAACCTATGAATTAGGGTTTTCATTTTCTGTGCCTATTTTTGTAAAATATACATGGTTTTAGTAGAAAATGTGTTTGATAAAATTCATTCTACACGGTTTTCTTGGGAACCGTGTATGATTCGTACTTAGGGTTTTTACTTCTTTGGCGCCTCTTTGAGTTTTGCCATGTACTTAATTCTTAGCACGCCCATGTCTAATAAAATTCAGTCTCTTCTCCCCGTTCAATTCTCTCTCTCTCTCAGGGTTTCATATCCGTTGTCTCATCCATTTTCCATCTCAAATCCACACTCACCTCTTTCTTTTACCCGTTGTAATCTTTCTAAATATCATAATAGAGATGGCTGCTCGTGACTTCATCATCAATTTGCCTGACCCAATACTTTCTATCATCTTAGGGCTGCTCATGACAAAGGAGGCGGTGCATACATGCGCACTGTATAAGACGTGGCACAACCTATGGACCTCTCTACCCTTCCTCAACCTAAATATGAGAGATTGTCGTACCCAAGTTTCCATTAAGGGGATAACTACTTTACTCCAGAAAATTGAAAACGTTGATTTTCTGGAATTACATTTTAAATGCAATCTACGTGTGGTATGCACCTCATATTCTCATGATTTTAATATTTTTCGTAATTTGATTTCTGTTATATTTAGGTACCAAATTAAAATAATAAAATTATTCAAAGTGTGTCTTGATTCTGATTCTGTGTTTATATTATTTCAAGTTAGGAACTGCAAACAACAATTTTGCCGCTACAACACTATTTCTGTTAGATCTCACTATTTTCTTTTTTCATATTCTTGATGTAATCAATCTAATACTCTATTTGACTAATTTGTAAAATATATAAATATTGAATTTTATAATATCTTTGTCTGAGATGTTTGTAGGTTTAATAGCTATATCGATTTGAGTAATCAAGAAAATCATGAACACATGCTAGATGGTGAACCCAAGCTATATCGATTTGATTTTATCATTTTTATATTTGAATGTATGGTAAAGTGAATTTGAGGCTGTCGTGCCTAAGTCCAATCGTTGTAACAATTAAAATTAAAATTTTGAATTGCAAAGTTATTTTTCCAGGAAAATTTAGCACTAATTAACTAGTGGCCAAACGATCCAAACAGTTGGTCAAACAATGGAATGTTTGATTAAAGCACAAGCAAAACCCTAATTCGTAGATTGTCAGATCTGTGACAACCGTTATAATGGTTACCAACCATTATAACTGTTGATGACAAAACCCTGATTTTGGTTCTCTATATAAATAAGGTTTGATTGTTTCCCTTGTATGCAACGAACCACCTTTGAGCAACCATTTTTTTTAATCCTTTGTGAGGTTTAGCCTTTACCATTGTTGCTTGTGCTTTTACTTTAATATTCTTTCAACAACCATAAATCCACTTCACCTAAATTGATAAAATTTGAGATTAGAGTGAAAGTAGTGATTTTTGGAGTGTGTGTTGAACTTAGTACCGTGTGTGCTCGACTTTCTTGAACCATGTGCGCTCAATCTTCTTGGGCCGTGTTGACTTCCCACTTGTTCTAAGGACTCTCTGTTTCCACCTTGTACTACCTTTCTCATTGGGTAATAAAAAGGGCCTTGGCGATGTAGGCCTTTAGTTGACGAACTCCGTTATCATCTCTTGTATCAACCTCTATAAACTCATCTATTTATTTACTTCCACTTTAGATTTTTATTTATTGAACTATTATTTGAAAAGAGTTTTAAATTTCAAATGGCCCCAAATTCACTCCCCTCTAGGCGCCGTCAGGGACAACATATATTTATTTATTCAAATGGAAATTTGGATCCTAAAGAGTTTGCCAAACTTGAAGAAGCTTACAATACTACGAAATGAAACATGTGCAAGTTTTGTTTTTTTTCCGATATTACTACTTTTATCAACCTATTATTTTTTTCCTAAGATATTATTAGTTATTAATTGATCTTATTGGCTGCAGTTTTGTTATTGTGACGATGAATGGGATAACAATATAACTGATTACACAAGTGTACACCTGGATACTTTTATCAAGACCACTGCACTCCTAAAAAAATAGTATCTCCAAGAAGGAAGCTCGAGATGGTTGAGGTCAAGTTCTAGAGGTACGATTCCATAGTACAACAAGTTCTAGGTGAATTGCAAAACTTTAGGATGAACATCCATAATGAGGATCATAGTTATGATGATAAAATTATTTCTATGCTAAGACTACAGTTTTCCTATTTTGAATGTATATAAGTCGTAGCGTTGGTTCTTCTAGTAGTTACTATGAAACTTACTTTATATTCGATATATACGAATGTCCTGTCTTGATTTGTTTGTTGTTTACATGAATGTTGTTTTCTATTATGTGTGTTGAAATCTTTGATGTTGTATATATGTTGCAAATATTACCTGAATTACGAATATTGAATATCATATGTTTAATAGCTAGCAAATATGGATGCTAACTAATGATAAATCACTTAAAGAAAAAAGAAAAACACAAAAGATACACGGCTCAAAATAAAAAACCGTGTATGGTTAAGAAAATAATACATGGACTCCTTGTACGAGCCGTGTTTATAACCATTGTTACTTTACACAGTTACTTCGACCATGTAGAAATCACCATTTTCAGTTCGTTTTTTGGGAGACATGACACGATCTGTTTCTATTAACTGTGTATGTTGGTCCTATACAGACATGGTTCAGAAACCACGTACAACGTACCATCCTATTCATCCACGACGCTCGCTGACATGGTCATGTAACCGTGTGTCATTAGTTTTTCAGACCGTGTATGATCGCGTTTTTCTATACTAGTGTAATGTGAGAAGAGTAGAAGAGTAAAATAAATGAAAAATGGTAGTACTATAAATGTGAAAAGAAATAGCGATGACGAGAAAGTAATTGATAAAAATATAAGATTACAAAAAAAAAATTGCAATTAACGAGTTTGAAATAATACAAAACTAAAGTAGTATACACATAGATCCTACTCCAATCTATACTAGAAAAAATGTCGGATCCTCAGGTTTCGGCCATTTTCTTGATCCAATTGGTTTGCTAAAATCCGGCCTTCTAGTAGGAGGCCGCACTCTGAGAATAAGGTCTTCTCTTGCAATTAAATTTTTGCAAACCGGCCTCCATTCTAGTATTTAATTCTAGTCGAAATAAAAGACTGGATTCTCATAATGGCATTGTTCTTTAATTTTATACAACAATTATCCGTTAACTGAAAAGGAAAAAAGACAATGAGAATTAAACTGTTTTTTTATTTTATAAAAAGGCTGGACTCTCTAAGTCTTCGGGCTTTCTGTTTCACGAATGAAATGAAAAGTAAGGTACTACTCAAGGCCTCCAATTATTGGTATCGAATTTTTGCATGATTATATCGGCGAAAGGCTGAAGTTTTGATTTTTGGATTCGATCAAAACACCAAATCAATTAATTAGTTTTGATTTTGAATTCGGTCGGACAGTCGAAAGACCATTGGGATGAGTACATGCAATGCATGATGTTCTCCCCCATATTACTAAACTTATTACTAATTTTTTTAAGGCGCACTATGCGACATCTCATATTTTCATTTCCTACTCAATTTTTAGGTTATTTGACTATAGCAACGTAGAACTTGTCTTAATTATGTTATACAGCACCAATCCAGTAGACGACTAGTCATTCATTGATAAATGTACACACGGTTTTTCAATTGGATGTATGAAATTATATATGAACTTGCTAGTGGTCTATAAAATATGCAGGGAAGATATTGTCAACACTGTAGCATTAAGTAGGTATTCCTCATAGTGGTTGACTGGGTAATCTGAGAGGTTTTTTGGTGGGGTTGTGGTGGCGGCGGGGCCTTGAGCTGGGTGATCCTTATATGTTCAATTTTGCAAGATGTTTTCTTTGTACAATTAATATTGTTAATAGTCGCACTTTGTGTACTTCCTCAAAGAAAAACTTGGAAGTAAACAACGTTTTTGTTAATAAATTTGTTTGATATACTGTTCATTGATTTTGGCTTGTCTAGAGTGATACTTATAGGGCAATAGTTGAGGTCAGTGAGGAGTTGGCAGATAAGGTATCTTGTGTTGAATATCACTATTGACATTAATGGAACAACTGTATGATTGGATGGAATTTTTATTTTATGTTTTTCTGATAGTTGAGGAAATTTCAATTTAATGAATTTAGAGATATTAATTGCGAAAGCTACTATATTGGGTAAAACAACGCTTTCATGGCAATCAAAGAATGCGCACATAATCTTGAAGATTTGTCTTTTAGCTCAGTAAGGTATTCAAACAGTAGGTTCGTAACATATACATTTTTACCCTTTTTAGATATTAACTGTTGCTATTATATATTGAATAAAAATACAAATTTAAGGTCACGAGCGAAAAGGCACAGTGACAATTAATATTAATTGGTACAAGCGTTTGCTAGTAGAAAACTGTTGGAACTGTGTGCACAGTATGGGAGTTGGAAAGTCATTTTCTTAGAAGAAATACGTGGATTTTTTTATATGGTGCTCACATGAAATGGTTGTTTATTTTTTTTTTATTTAAAGTATATTGTTGAGCGATTACCTACAAAAATATATATTAAGAAACATAAAATTAAGATTTATTTTTTGCAAAGAAAAACATAAAAGTTACTGATACAAGTAATATATAAAATAAAATAAATTCCAATCCACATATATATAGCCGCTTTTAATTAACTTCTAATATGCATGTAATGGTCTCTAGCTACATAAAAATAAAACCAAATTGTGGCTAAAGTTAGATGAATTGGATTGCTTTTGAAAAACATATATTCTAGTACGTGCAGCACATTACCATAAATAATTAAAATTATCTATAAAATGAAAATATACGTACAGCATGACAACCTTTAGGTGATTCACACAGCTTCAGTTTATTATTGTAATCATAACGTCAAATTGCTACGACCGGTTGCTAGTCAATCTTTAGATATCCTACATATACTGTAGGGCTTATTTTGGTGTATCATTTTAACAAATAAGAGCACATATTTTTACTCCTTTTTTAAATATTATGGTCACAATTTCCAAATGCACGTTTACACATGCAAATAAATAATTAGTTCCGGTATATATATGTACACTGTCCAACAAAAAAAAAAAAAACTCAAAGAAGTATGTAGAGAAAGAATAACAGTAGAACGAGGAGATATTATTGAACCATACAAATTTATAATAACTTAAGAAGTACATAGAAAATAGAGAGTACTTTTATTATTAGCACAACATATGCTCAATGACATAGAAGAACGCAAAATAAAGTTTACATAATAATCACACCATATTGGAAACAAAAAATGAAAGAAATGAAATCTCATCATATCATGATAATATAGCACAATAAATTTATTATAATGTCAAATAGCACTCATTACACATAGCAATACATATTTTACATGAATGCCAAATTTCATGCAAATTAAAATGGATATAGCATATCAGATTCTCGTTTATACTTTTTACTTTTTCCTTTACCTTAGGTATGAGATTCTTATTTAATATCTTCATTGCATATGCAGGACAAACAATTATGCATGGTTAAATTGGAATGGCACGTAGAACGATTGTTTCCACGGTCATTCCTGGCCCAAATGCGAAAAGCACTCCCCACTCAAGCCCCTCTCCTGTTGTCCCATTTTTTGCCTTGGCAGACTGCTTCCTCATCTCATCTAGAACAATCATTGCTGTAGCACTCTGCACATTCCCATAGTTGGCCAACACATTCCTTGATACTAACAACTTTTCCTTGTTTAGCTTGATCTTAGCTTCGATTCTGTCCAAAATAGCTACACCACCCGGATGCACAACCCAAAAAATGGAATTCCAGTCTGAAATACCCAATGGTGAAAATGCTTGTTAAAGACATCTGTCCACAATTCCAGCTGCGTATTTTGGTATATCGGGTGATAAATGCACCATGAAACCTGCCTCATCCAATTCTGAAACAATTGCATGATTCGTGTTAGGAACCAATGTTTGGTTTGCACTAATGATCTCAAAGAGGGGACGTTCGACTGCTAGGTCTGGATTTGTGCCGACTATCACGGCACTAGCGGCATCACCAAATATTGCCAATGTCACAAGATTGTCGAGATGTTCCTCAGATGGGATGTGAAAACCATGAAGACTTATTTCTACACAAACCGCAAGAATACGAGCATCGGGGTTGTTCTCAGCAAGGTCCTTAGCTAACCGGAGTGTAGTTCCTCCACCATGGCATCCTTGATGATAAAGCATGTATCGGTTTATCGTTGAGGGCAGGTCGAGGAGTTGTGCTAGTTTGCAGTCAAAAGCAGGCATAGCAAAGCCGCTAGTGGTGCAAAAGATGAGGTGAGTGAGTTTGGATACGGGCTGGCCCCACTCCTTAATGGCCTTTTCAGCTGCCAATTTTCCCAGCTTCGGTACCTCGTGTATTAGGATGTTTTGGCGAGCACCAAGAGATGGTACATTTGGTAATCCAATGCTTGGATTTTGTTTCACGAGTTCTTCCGTCAAAAACATGTGTCGTTTTTTAACCGCTGAAGCTTTACCTACAATTCGTTTCAGATTAATGTTAAGAAAACTCCACTTTGTATGAATTAGAACTGGTTAAATTTTGATGATGTTTACTGGAAATGGCCATCCACTCAATTGTTCTTATAATTGTTGACATTGGGGTTTATAAACTCATTGTTCTTGCAATTGTTCTTGTGAAATTTTCTATTAAAACTCATTTTAAATTTATATAATGCCAATTTATCCTTTATTAAAAATAAAAAAATATGTAGTATGTACAAGAAAAATATTTTGTCTTCTAATTGATTGGTTTTCGAGAAAAAAATGTTCATTTCTCTATTTTATAATGCATACACAGTGACATTTAGGCATATGCTTGTGTGTATGTCGCAAGTAAGAAAATATTAAGCTCACAAAGATCTTGGTGAGCTTAAAAACACCCAAGTTATAATACTCATGCTTACAACAAACACGTATGCTGCACTTGATTTGTTTAGCATGTGTTGAGCTACCACATATCTTGTTATTAATACAAGGTAGTCATATGCCTAGCATCTGACAAAAAATTAATAGACGTTTGATGGACATATTATTTAGATATTATAAAAGGAAAGCGACTACTTATCGTCATGCAACATCAATTGTGAATCAAATAGATGTGCACGGTGATCCAAAGATAGCTTACATATTCTGGTGAATTTCATTTTGAGCTCGGTCAGGTGATCAATGTTGGCAAGCTTGAATAGAAGGTCGGGGACTTCTGCCTGAATGAAAGTGTTTGGTGGTGTTGCCGTGCCAATTGCTAGCACGGTTGCAGGGCCTTGAAGGACTTGTGTGTCCTTTGCATTCTCCATTGTTGTTTCAAATTTGTTGGATTGTTTTGTTAATATATATTTGGAACTTAGCTTTTATCAATAGGGAAGCTTTTGGAGCTGTGCAATAGAGTTGGACGATATTAAGTGTTATATATAGTGCATGGTATTGGATTTAGGGTAATTTGTATTGTACGCAGTTGACTTCTGAATAACGAAAAATTTGTAAACTTGAATGGATATATAGCTCGGGTTACTGTTCATATATTTTTACGTACACCGTCAACAGGGAATTCATAGCCCACCAGCTAAACTGTAGTACGCCTTTGAGAAAAACAAATTAATGTTCCATTATCATATATCGCATGTCTTGCTAAAGGATGCGTCAGTTAGAATGGTCCGTTGGATATATCTTTGAATATTCAGAGAAATTTGACATATATTCTTATGATCAAAGCTAAACAATGAATTGTCACCTTTTTTTACAACTCTTTAGCTTGTTTATGCTAAATCATATAGCGAAAATCACTATCTTTTCATTCAAAAAATGATGAAAAACTAATGTTAAGTAGCCATTTTTCCAATTTATTAACCGCAATTGTTTTTTTGAGTCAATTTGATAGCTTTTGAAGAAAAATTGCATATTTAGGCAAAAAATATAGCAAAAATGATATATTTCCATGTTTATGGAATATCCACAGAAATTGGACTTCACATGGAGTATTTAACACCTCTCACGAAGTGCACAACATGCAAAATGGTGAAATATAAAAAAATTATGAATCTCGAAGATCATGCGGCATCCACCATGCTGTGCGCAACATAGTCTAGAGGCTGCATAGAAAGCAAGTCAGGCCTTCTAGAACGCCTATATTGCTGACAAGCTACGCTATTTTTAGAAATTCCTGACCTATCATGGGCAAACTCATGTCTTCCTTGTTCTCCACTACTCACATCACTGTATAGGAAGGGTATAAAATACCCCTTCAGACAGAATTTTATCTATCAATTGTAGTCATATTAATCCTCATAGTTAGGTTCCGTTAGATAGTAACTTAGAGAGAGGGTATAGTCATGAGAGAGAGGGAGTAGCAAAGAAATCGACTAAAGAGACATAGGTCGACTAACTAGGAGGCGTCGGAGGTTCTTCTATCTTCGATTAGGTTGTATATATGTTCTTCTGATTTATTTATTTTGTTATCATGGCCATTAGAGACTAAACTTCTCATCTATAGGGTGAGGGTTGTACTTGAATTTCTAATTATATTTTAATACTTGTTCGTCTATGTTTTGTTTTTCATTTATCAAGATCTGAATTTCCATTGCACTTTACCTTTATATATGTCCTTGCATACATAGTTTGGTATATAGAATGTCAATGTTCTCCACATCCCTTCGAGAAGCAATTTAGAGAATTTCTGCGAGGAATTACTTCTAAGTAGTGGTGAGATTGGGGCTAATGAGACTTGCCAGCAGTTCAAAAACTAGGGGTCGAACCCAAGGTGCTCTCTGCTAGTATAGTATAAATTGTATTTAGATTAGACTACAAAGACTAAGTAGATTAATCACCACCTTTGCTACATTAAGCCTTAGTTAGAACAACATTAGGAAATCCAATTTTGGTGGGATCTTTAGGATTATTTCAACAACATGGTAGTATAGGCAAAACATATTTTCATACCTAAAATACGTCAGCCTTGGTAGCTCCAGAGCTGATCAAAAGATCAGAAAATCCTCATATCGCATAAACAAACAATCATGTATACTATGCGAGTAGTGACAGTGCCACACGCGATATACTCGAAAGACAATTAATCTATACCGCATGCAGTGGTGACAGTGCTGCGCACGGCATATATAAAAGTCAGAATTTGTATTTTGCATGATCAAGAAGGATAGGAAATTTGAAATCTAGAGGCTCTCTATTTACTGAATAACTATAATGTTATTATAATTGCTTGATCAAATTGATCACCACAAAACATTTTTCAATATCGCATAACCTAGACTAGTAAATATTGTTAAAACTTAATACACTATCCCTGTGGATCGGCATTCCAATCAATACTACACGGTAGGATCATATATTTGTGTTATGATCATAAGTTGAAATTAGAGTTTATAAATATCAAAATTATATTTCTCATTTTGAGTAATCATAGCTTTGAGAAAATAAATTACAATATATTTCTGAAAATAAACAATCTCTGTATGGAGGTCGTATGTTTGAAATCTTGACGGAAAGTTCCTTATAGATGTTAAAAAAGTTTGGTTGCTTACTAGCTTCAAACATCATTAAAGAAAAAACTATTTTCGAGAGAATGGAATATAATTATGCATCTGTAATACATAAATTAGCCTGCTCATTTATTATTTCGATAATTTTATTTACCGCAATTATAGTTATCGATCTTTCACTAGTTTTCATAGTATCCGCCAGATATTTTAGCAAATACTGATCTTAAAATTACAAAAAAATTAATTATTCAGATAAGATCGACAACAAATTTAAAGTAATATGAAATTTATTTGTCATTCATTATGGGCGATCCTATTTTCAGAGCACTAGCTATCTCGATATTTGACACGGGATAGAAAATTTTCTCTTTAATGATAATCATATTGTCATTCTATTTTTGTTTCATTTATATCATACTCAATATATAACTACAAAACTCAATTAGTGCACCTGAAAAGGAGATAAATATCATCTCAAAAGAGAAAAAAACCTTTATGTAAATAGTTTAAAATATTGCAAAATAGAAAATACACAAGGAAAGTTTATCAACATGTTTAGTTCCTTTTTTTTGGTGTCCATATGTTTATTTTCATGCTATTTTAGAAATTATATTGAATTTTTTTTTCCAATAGAGAATCATGGCGATAATTATCAATAAAAAATATTTGAAATTTAAAAAATACGAGTTATTATGGTGAGATTAATTTTTAGATGACGGATAATTTATTTTCCGAGAGAAACTGAAAGTTCATAATTAATTGAATGCTCTATACATAGAAATCATCAATTTTTTAAAAATCAAAGTCCGAAACATGAATGTAAGTTCATATTTAATTGAGATCTTTATGCATCAAAATCATCAAATTTTTTAAAATCAAATTCTCGTTCTTTTTTCATTCTTCTACAACTCCATTGATAAAATCACATGCATATACAATCACCAACTATTCGTTATATGAGATGAGAAAATATTGCAAATAGCATATATAAATTATTAATTGAGGATGTATCGAAAGAGAAAATAAAAAATAAAAAATGGTTTTGAGAGTACTATTTTGAGAGTACGATTTTAATTATTGAGACCTGAGACATTTTTTTTTCTTTATATCCAATTTTCCTCGACACTCTCTCTATGTGGCACTGTCACTACTCAACAATGGTTTTGGGAATAGAAACCACTGATCAAAACCCAAATCAACTAAAAGTTAACATCCCCACTAGATGATATATCACTACTACTTATATATATCTTGGGGGTTATCTACTAACAGCATAAAAGTTTTGCTAGGATCACAAAAGCATAAAACGAGATAGAATTATTACAAAACAGTCAGAATTCATACAACAAGTTTTTCAACCATAACATTTGGAGCACTTGGCAGCAGGTAGACTATCAAAAGAGGAACCAGTATCATCAAAGTCAGATTCAGAAGGGACTACTCCACCAACAAACATCTATTGCATCTATCTCCCCCCTATCGAGCACAAATTCAGAGATGTCAGACCCTTCTAAACCCATACAAGGGTCCTCTTGTGACTCCAATAGGGAGTTTTCCCTTTCCTGGGTATCAGAGTATGACCGAATGATCAAACTGCCTACCTAATCCAAAAGAGTGACATCCATTGGTAAGATTAAGGTTAATTTAAAAAAAAATATTATCCTGGTTAACGTTACACCTGTAAGAAGTAAAAGCAATACTAATAGTACCAATGCTTTTAAGAGAAGTGATAGGTGAATTATTAAAACGAATCTTATTAATAGCTAAACAGACAACCCAAAGGGTTGTTGTTCTAACAAGTTCAATTATTAAGATTTCTTTCAAAAGTATCTAAGCATCCAATAACCAAAGATCATATACAGTTTCACAATTAGAAGTAAATCAATTATGTTGCGCTATCCAATCATATATAGAATAAATTATAGGGCAAGGTCACCATGCCATTCTTGTTTAGAAATATTAGACTTTGATCAAATCTTATTCTTCGTAACCAACCGAACAAAGATTTTAATTTTGACGGGTATTTTGCTTTTCAAATTGAATTGAAGGATTTATTTGGAATGCCACCAAATTCTTGCCATAGATATATATAAAGAGTGCACATGTTATGTTACATTTGTATTATATACAAAAGGATCTAGAAGCAATCTTTAATTTATACGCTTGAGAGAAAATGTGATTCAAAGCAACTGGAAACAATATTTAATATGTGGTAGCAGCTTGCAAACCTCAGTAATACTGGGATCGGTACCAGCTAGCAGTTGGTAGTTGGTACTAGGCCTTAACTATTCTGGTTTCAATAAAGCAATCGGTGGGCTTCCCCACTTTAATAAAAAAAAAAAAAGCACCTCTGATCAATCCAATATAACCAGTCAGAATGCATTCTCATTGGCAACAGTCATGGGATGTATTGAAAATTTCCTTACTGATCTTAGAGAGAGGAAGATCGGTCTTAATATAAAAGAGTATTATTCGTAAAAATAATACCCAATCTGAAAATCTGATGTTGAGAATAGTCTCTCAACAACATCCTATTCCTAAAGTTAGAGGGCATATGCCAAAAATCATATTAATGGAAAATAATTTAGCATAATTACCGGAAAATGATCTTGAATTTGTCGGCAACAAAGAAAGGAACCAAAATGTAGCAAAGAAATTGGCTTATTAAATATAAGTGATGCCAGTATGTGCACAAACTTACAAAGGTAATTTGTGAGTTCGAAATTTGTTGGTTTGGCTTCACTTGTTATTCAACAATTGAAATCGATATACATCTTAAGTGACGACTTTATAGGCTAAAAATTTCTATTTTTCTATTTTTTATAGTATATATTCCATCAGTCAAAAACTGATGAATAATTAATGTATTAAAATAAATTATAAATCATCTTTTTTTGTCGCTCAACTTTACATTAAGTTTCATAAATTATAATATAAACTAATCACTTGTAAAATTACTCAGTTTGAGTATTTGATATAATTCGTCATTTAAAGTCAATCATATAGATTTTAAATGTGACCAACTACATTTATAAACTTAGGTATATCATTACATATTTTCATCTTATTACCATAGATGGTGAGATCGAATCTATTTATATGACTTTGATATCAAATATAAATCATCTAATAAAACCAATTTTATACATTCATAAGTCATAACATATCATATATTTCATCATGCTAATAGAATTTTTTTTCTTTTTAAAAAAGGTCTAAAGACACATTCCATTAAGGAAAAGATAATTAATCATGCTTATAGAAATAACTTAAGGTTTGCAAGGTATGTGTGAGATACTACTTTTGTAAATGTAGGAATAGTTATTCCATATATGGCATATTTCACGCAACTCAAAAGCAAAACAAAAATAAAAAAAATGGTTGTTGCATTTGTTGACGAGCTATTCGAAAGATAACAGGTATACTGTAACAAAATTATCAGCTCATAAACAAATAGTTCAGTAGGGGCCCAGTAAGATGGACATGCACATAATTAAAGTAAGGCGGCGCTAATTTTTAAGTGTGTATATAGTCCGAAAAATAAAGGAAGCTTTTACTGTGCAACAGTACCTCTTGACAACGACTTTCTAATATTTTATGTTTACGTGCTGTCTAAGTAATCCCTACTATAAAATAACAGATTGTACACGGACAAAAAACGAAGAGCTACATGGATTTCCTTCTGTGTGCAATATTAGGGTCTAGAAAAGGACAACTTTTTATACACGGATATTTATCCGTGTGGAATTATAACAAATCCTACACGGATATATTATAAATAGCCGTGTACAAATCCATCTCACTGTATCTCTCACTACACCCGAGCTACATAGATTTTAACTAAATATCCGTGTAGGAAGAGTATTCCTACACGGATATTTAGTTAAAATCCATGTAGCTCTCCTGAACAGAATATTAAATAAATAAACCAGGTTCAACAACCTTCCTACACTGATTTTTAAATAAAAATCCGTGTAGGAAACAATCCTACACAGATTTTTATTTAAAATCCCATGTAGGAAGGTTGTTAAACCCGGTTTATTTATTTAACATCTTCCTACACTGATTTTTTCTTAAATATCCGTGTAGGATTGTCCTATTTTTTTTTTTTTAAAGCTAGCCTCCACTTTTGCTAGCTAGTAATTATATATTTCAGATTAAATATATATAGTCTTTTGCAAAAATAAATATATAGGATTTTGTATATACATAGCCTTTTGCAACATATATATATACATAGCCTTTTGTACATGCAATCTCATGTGATCCAACACATAACATACACTCCTCAAGATCCAATACAATGTTTGTATAAAAATTATATCCTTACCACTTAGTAACCATGTGATCAAGGTTTTGGGCCAAATTTCTCTTGTCAAAACTTATGGTTATGATCTACTCTAGCACGAAATTTCATGCATACTAAGTTGTATTAGATCCAACATATCAAAAGGGAGTTTTGCATGTGATCCATGACATGATGTCTCTTGGTTAAAGGTCTCCAACAATATTGCATCTCTAATGAAAAATACAACGATCAACATATATGTGCACACATACATAATAGAGAATAAAAATTCTCAATTAAAATTTATACATAAAATTAATTGTACACGGCTAGGTTTTATACGAACCACTGAAAATCAATTTCATAAGAAAAAAATTATTGTATCTTATATGAATTTACGAAGAGGGGTGGCGAAGAGGATGGTAACCAACGGCGAAGAGGTCAGCAACCAACCAAAACCCTACAAAACCGAAAAGAAAAATAAAAGAGAAATAAGCAATAATAATTACACATGACCTAAATAAGCAATAATAAGTAACAGAAAATTAGAGAAAGAAAAAAAGAAAAATATATATAAATACATGACTAACCTTAGCAAGATAAAGAGAAGAAAATAATAAATTCCAAAATCTCAGATTTCAGCTGTGTTGTGCACATAAATCAGACCAATATTCAATATAAAGAGAGAGAGAGTATTATGGAATCAAAACGGCGTTGGAAGGATAATGTCTTTTATATAACAAAAACCCTAAAAAGACCTTTCTACACAGATTTTTCACTATAAATCCGTGTAGCTCTCTCAAGACTTTCTACACTGTTATTTAAGCAAATAATCCGTATACAATAACCCTTCCTACACGGATTTTTTATAAAAAATCCGTGTAGCTCTCTAACTATTCCTACACTGCTTTTTAATAAAATGTCCGTGTACAATTCCTACCTTTCTACACGGTTTTTTTTAATAAAAATCCGTGTAGCTCTATAAACATTCCTATACGGATATTTAATGAAAAATCCGTGTACAATTCTTTCATTTCCACACGGTTTTTTTCCCAAACAATTGTACACAGGTTCTCCAATAAATATCCGTGTAGGATTATGACAGATATTTTGGGCTTTGGAAAAAACATGTTTGGTACACGGTTTTTAAATAAAATAGCTAAATCCGTGTACAATATTGTGCAGTGTAGGATTGCTCTTTTTGTAGTAGTGAATATTGGTTTGTTTTTCTTGCTTGCGTGATAATAGAAATTCTTTTTAACGTTATTAATTTCGAATTGTAAATTCTATATACGTTGGGTTATAAAGAACTTTGGTAAAAGATCGACGGAATGCCGTATGAGTAATAAAGAACTTTGGTAAAAAAAAAATGACAAAAGTGTCTGCAAAATCTAGGAAAAGAAAATAACAATGTTGGCCGGTCATTAGGGAATAGTATCAGAACGAATGGATAATTATGTAAATTATTTTACTTAAAAACTAAATAGAAACTGATCCATATATATTATCAATATAATACAGTTTATTTTTCATCAAACGTCAACGAAAAAGCTGTAACAAGATGATAGGATGTATTATTATTGGTATAATAAAGAAAGCTATGACAAGACTATATCAAGGCTCTTTAGAAAAATATTTTTTGTCATTTAAGTTTTTGTTCCCCCAATTTATTGTGAGACTTTTGGATAGGATTGGAATAGTTGTGATTATAGTCTGAGGTGTACTTTGCTTGTATGTGTTTTGAAACAATTAATTCCGCCGATTTTATTATTTATTTATTTTTGAGTATAATAAAGAATTCAGATCTCTTTTCATTTAGTAAATTTAAACTATTGAGAAAATAAGCATAGCTGCACTATCTTTAAGCGAGATTCTGACAAACTCAACTTACTCGAAGGCTGAACTATTCTGATCGATGTTTGTTTCCTTGTTAGTACTTTGAAGTTTAATTAAAGGGCTATAATATATTAGCTTTATATAATTAGTCTTACATATTAAATATTAGCTTACCCATTCTTGGCCTTAGCCATTTAGATAACTTGTGAGGAAAATAATAACGGTATATATCGAATAAAATGATAGCATATATAATTTAGTCCAAAAATATAAAATATAATTATATATCTTAAATACATCATGTACCAAACATAAAATAATTTCAATAATTAAATAAAATGATATAAATACTATGCAAATCAATTTTGTCATCAATTACTAATTATAAAACTATAAAGAATGTTAGAAAAATCAATTTTATAAAAAATTAGAAATACAAATTTGTAAAAAAATGTATTATAAATAGATCTATTATTAATAATAAAATTATATATTTATATATATAAATAATAAATGGTCATATATAATTTTATATTTATTATTTAGATAACGGGCACAAAAGAGTTCTTAGTTCTTACATCCTACGATGGCATGATAAATTGAAACGGAAATGTAATGGACATATCATATTTTGACGATACAGCTCTAACGATTTTCCAAATTTGATTTATTCAAAGAGCACTGTTCTCTCCAATCAGTTATCATTAAGGAGACTACTATTTATTTATTCCCCCTTAAAACAAACCGTTGGCAAGCCGCATTAAATGACCAACCAATTTAGTGTTCTAACTAAAAAATAAATATTTTTAATTGTGCATTTAAACAGGAATTGAATTCTCTATCCCTGAGTCACTGACACGTGGATTCACAGAAAAACTAAAAACCAATATTTAAATTTATAAATTCGTCTGGACCACAAGTCAGCCTCACTGTTGGCAGGAAAATCCAGGGCAGTTGATTTCTTTCCATCCAAACATACCCTAATTTTCAGCAGTTTCAATGAAAGCGGCAAACGAAACTTTTTCTTTAAAATAGCTTAGTGCGCATTAAGAAACAATAAATTAAATTAAGCAATGTCACTTTCGAAGTCTGGATTGGTGGATGAACATAATTATGAGGATTGAATTCGAATCCGTACCTAGATCTCTGTTTCGGTGGGCTCATGGGGCACAAAAAATAGTGTCCTAATCTGGCATCCTAATCGGTTTAATGAGGCATGCATTTGAATCCTAACAGTGACGTTTGATTGAGTAGTGTAGTTGGGGGGTCACACGAAGAAGAAGGTCATGAAGGATTCTATACAGAGGAGTGGCTTCGAGAGGCAATAGAAGAAATACCACTGAGGATGTGGGACCCCAGAGATACTCAATACTATACCAAGGAGGAGTTAGAGCTGGAGAGTATTAATGAAGACAGCCTATTGCATCTTGTGTAGGATTCAATGTATTATATTTAAATATCACCACAGCTCTCATATTTATGAAGAGTATAGGAGTTGTAATTTAAATTTTATCTAATTGAAAGCGCTATATATATATAAGGGTTGGTGAGCACAGCTTCACAAATATATTGGATCAGTTTTAAACGACAAATTCAAGCCGTTAAAATTCATGTACATCATAAGTGATGCATGTACATGTCAAATTTTGACAGTTTCGAATTCATTTGCTACAAAGTCAAGCGGTCAAAGAAATTAGGAAAAAATGAATATATAAAACAACTTACAAAATAACTTATAAAAGATTTATTTATTTGACTGCTTGACCTTATAGCAAATGAATTCGAAACTTTCAAAATTTTGTATATACATGCATCATTCATGAAGTATATGCATGGATTTCAACTGTTTGGATTCGTCGTTTGAAACCGATTTGATATACTTTTAAAGTTATACTCACCAAACTCTCTTGGTGAGCACATCACACCCTAGCTTTGCTCTATATATATATATACAACCTTTTTTTTCAAAAAAAGAGAAAAAAATAATATAGCAGTGGATAAATTAGTTTGGGACTAATCACTGTCATCGAAAAAATTCTCTCTCACATTGTTCTCCATCAACAACAGAGATAGTTATCTTTCGTTACCTAGAGATAGACCATTCTGCATGTCCTTCGATTTTTAACAAACAACTTTATTCGTACTTTTGCCTTAGTTTATTTTTTTTTATGACTTTTGACCCATTTTATTTTGAAAAAATATGAACTTTGTTCCTTTATTTATTATTATCATATTTGGAATTTTATTTATTTGTTAATTAATATTCAAAACATGCATAGATATACTGCATAAACATCGGCACAAGGTGTGTACATTTTTATTTATTTTGAAGTGTGGGACTGCTGTCTTTGACCAGAATTATATTTAGTAAAATCATTAATTAGGTGATGAATGTAGACGAAAAAAGTTTGGATACAGCTGGTCGCTATCTTGTTAGGATACACTAAATATTTAATTCACAAAAATAGTCATCAATGTTATATTATTTTAAATAATCTTATTTACCAAGAGAGGCTCTAATACTTCATGTTTTTCATACCTCATCATACCTCATATTTATATCTTTGTTTCTAATTAAAGTCCTAACTGTCAATCTGACCTGCTTAACATGATATCTATAATAAAATATGCTTGGAGATGAAATTTTATAATTTTCAGAAATTTTATACTATTTTTTTAGATCGGTAGAAAATCATTGTTTTTTAACGGTCCAGAAATAGTGATTTTATATCTATCTTAAAAAATAGTAAAAAAATACTAAAAATTATTAAATTTTATCCCCAAACATATTTTAGTATGGATATCATGTTGAGCTATTCGGATCGATAGTTTGAACTTTGAAAATAAAGATATAAAGTATGAGGTATGAAAGACATGAGATGTTGGAATCCTCCGCTTTACTCAATTATGATCATTTAAAATAAATTCAATATTAATTTTCAAGTATTTGTTATTGTAATTTTTATCTGGATTTTAGATTAAATTTATTCCATCCAGTTTTTGACATTGTTTGAACTTTCATTGAATTTCGATATATGATACGAATTTTAATAACAAAATCTTGAGGTGGTTTTGGAGTTTCATAAATTCAAACAAATACTAGAGATGATCCATATGATTATTCTAAATCCCTCCATATATTTGATAAAAAAAAAAAGGCAGGGACTGCCCATTCCATTAGGAAATAGAGTTAATTTACAAATCCCTCCATATATCATATAATTTTTTTAGGCATTAAGACAAGTACTTTGAAAAATCTAAGTCTTTACTTATTTTCTGTGAGTTCATATCATTTATCTGAATTTTCCGAGTCTCTTAACATTTCTATGAATTTTCTAGACACTCACAACATTTATATAAGTGTTTTGGATATTCTTGACTTTTTCATAAATTTATTTGAATATCTGAAATTTGAGGGGCATGTATTTGGTTTTCAGGATTTGAGGGGTTGTTATGCAAAGTTTTGGGTCCTAGGACAAGTTTTGAGATTTCCTAGGGCAGAATCAGTAACTGTCCATGCAGCAAAGGGCTTGTTTGTGACTTCAGAAAACCGTCAGGTTATTTATTTTCAAGGATTTGTCCATTTTCAAGTACCTCCTTGGAAGTTTATATTTTCTGAATGTTTTCTGGGCTTCATCCTAAGTCTTCTGGGTTCTCTTGTTCTTTGGGTTTCATGAAGGATCCAGCCTGAGCTTAGTAAATGCTTCTTTGGGCTAAAAATGTTCCTTCTTCCATGCATGGGCTACTTCCGACATGGTGGACCCCAGGCGTCAGTCTATCTTCCCTTCTACCGCCGATGTTGAAATTGCAAACCCTGTTAAAATCTGTCAGGATCTGTAAGATCTTACCACGTTACTCTAGCTATCGAATTCAATTCTAACAGGTTCTAATTTCTATATGGTGCAGACCCGACAAGAACACTGGACAAGTTTGGTTTTCAACTGAAAGGGATTGTATACAGATGATTCATGCATCTTCAATATTTTAAGTGTTGTCCCATATACTGCAAATAAGGATCGGTACTAGACCGACCATTTTAATCTGTAAAAATTGTCTAACCCATTGTTCAAAATTAAAATTAGTTAGTTTTTCTATCAGAAACATATCTCGTGGTATAGAGAATCTTATTAATTCAATCAATTCTTAAGAAGACCATATTCGCAGATGTCATGAAAATTTTACCCACGTATTCTACAATTACTAATTCTATATGCTCAATGCACATCGTATGAAGCTCTAATAATAGATCAGAGACACCCTTATCCATGAAATGGAATAGAAAATGAAAGGAACAGATGAAAAACAGAAACAGTATTCATAAAAAAATGAAAGAGACAGTGTATTCACCACAAATATTAAGAGTGATGTTTCTTTGACCACTTGACATATCACTCATAAAAATTTCATGTATTCTCTTCTCTCTTATTGACTATATATTGCCAGGTATCTGATTTTAAGGGCATATTAAAAATAGTTTACGACCTAGCTGATTTTCCAGAAAGACAGAGATTGTTTTGTGCATAAACTTCTTTTAACGAACTTTTTTATGTTTATGAATTTGTAAATAATTAATGTGTGCAGTTTAGTACATAGTTTTTGTTTAAGAAATACCTGAACAAATTTCTTCTGCATGCTTCTATTATCTACAAGTTGGGAGATTTTAGCAGAAAAATGTGATATTCAAGTACGTGGAGCACATTTCCAGAAATAAAACCATATCTATAAATATGACAATATACATCATGATAATATATATTGTAGTCATTATAATAGAATATCTATAAATATGACAATATGCGCATAATTAATAAGTTGATCAGTTTATTGTAGTCATTATAATGTCTAATTACTTCAACAGGTTCATTTCTTCTATGTTTGCTAGTGAATATATATTAATTAATGTTTTGATATCCTACATATATATACTGTAGTGATTTTTTTTTTTTCCTCGTATCAATTTAACAAATAAGAGCACATATTTTAACTTTCTTTTTTTAATGTGCTGGTCACAATTTTATATGGACGTTTAAACAGTCCAACCAAAATGTAAAAAATATATATATATATCTAGTGAAAGAACAATACAAGTAGAAACTTATTAACTGCGGAAAACAGGAGATATCAATAAACCATATCTATATCTGCAAAGTTATAACAACTTAGGAAGTACAGAGAAAATAGAAAGTAGTTTTATTATTAGCACAACACATGCTCAATTCCATAATACACATATATAACTAAGAAAAACGAAAAAATAAATAAGTTTACATAAAAATCAACCCATATTTGGAAAAATAAAAATATTTGATATCTTATCATATCATAATATAGAACAATAAATTCATTATAATGTTACATAACACACATTACACATAGAAATACATATCTTTTACGAATGCCAAATTTCATGTAAATTAAAATGGAAATCCATAGGTAGGATATATGTATATAGGAGATCACACACACACATAGCAATACATATATATATTATACATATTTCTTTTTTATTTTATTATTTCCTTCTACTGTAGGCAGGAGATCCTACTTTATTATCTTCTTTGCATTTGCAGGACAACAAACATGCATGGTCAAATTGGAATGGCTCGTAGAACGATTGTTTCTACGGTCATTCCTGGCCCAAACGCGAAAAGCACTCCCCACTCAAGCCCCTCTCCAGTTGTCGCATTTTGTGCCTTGGCAGACTGCTTCCTCATCTCATCAAGCACAGTCATTGCTGTAGCACTCTGCACATTCCCATAGTTGGCCAACACATTCCTTGATGCTACTAGCTTTTCCTTGTTTAGCTTGATCTTAGCTTCAATTCGGTTTAATATGGCTACACCGCCTGGATGCACTACCCAAAAAATGGAATTCCAGTCTGAAATACCCAGTGGTGTAAATGCTTCTTCAAGACAACTCTCCACAATTTCGGATGCATATTTAGGTACATCGATGGATAAATGAACCATGAAACCTGCCTCATCCAAGTCTGAAACAATTGCATGATTGGTGTTAGGAACCAATAATTGTTTTGCAGAAATGATCTCAAAGATGGGACGTTCTGCTGCAGGGTCTGGGTTTGCACCGACAATCACGGCACTAGCGGCATCACCAAATATTGCCAATGACACAAGGTTGTCGAGATGCTCCTCAGATGGGCTGTGAAAACCATGTAGACTTATTTCCACACAAACCGCAAGAACACGAGCGCCGGGGTTGTTCTCAGCAAGATCCTTAGCCAAGCGGAGTGTAGTTCCTCCACCATGGCATCCTTGGTGATAAAACATGAAACGGTTTATCGTTGAGGGAAGATCGAGGAGGTGTGCTAGTTTGCAGTCAAAACCAGGCATAGCAAAGCCGCTAGTAGTGCAAAAAATAAGATGGGTGAGTTTTGATACGGGTTGGCCCCACTCCTGGATGGCCTGTTCAGCCGCCAATTTTCCAAGCTTCGGCACCTCATGTATTAAAATGTTCTGGCGAGCACCGAGAGATGGTGCATTTGGTATCAAAATGCTTGGATTTTGATGCACAACTTCTTCCGTCAAAAACATGTGTCGTTTTTTAATAGCTGAAGCATTACCTATAGTTGGTTTCAGATTAATGTTAAGAAAGTTTGACTTCTAAAGGAAGTAAACAGTACAATTTAGTACGAGGTTCAAAGAAGATGTTTACTTCAGCTTTTATTTATAGTTATGTAAGAAATGGCTGCCTTTATGTTATCTGATCAAGCAGCTAGGACAGTCACTGTAAGGCCTATGGGCATTTCATGAATAAAAAAAAAAAAAAATGATGTTTACTGAAATGACTACCCACTCAAATTTTCTTTTAATTGTCGTCTCTGCATGTTTAGATATCAAATTTTACATTTTTTTAATTTTTTTACTCTTTGTAAAATATTTAATAAATTGTAAAAAATTCAAAAGAATGTAAAATTTGATTTTCCAAGAACATCTCCATTCCTATATTAAGCACATAAATGTTATGATCCACCAACGACTGTGATTGAAGATAAAACTTCAGATTGAATATCAGCCTTCCAATCAAATAATCTGCTTTTTTTTTTTCTGATTCTATGCATATTTTTTATTTTTTTTACGTGTAGAGGTCCAAATTTAGTTAGACATGTACTCACCACATGCAAATTGTATTATCTTTCGGATTGATCATGATTTAAGAATTTTTTTAATTGATTGATAATTGATTGGTTATGTATTCATTTTTTTTTCTATTTTATGTCATTTTGTATGATATTATTTTATGAAGGATGATAAAAAAAAAAAAAAAAAAAAATGTCATTTACGGAACGTTATTTATATGTAGATGTTATTTAATACGTCATTTAAGGAATATTATTTGCTAGTTAGTCAAAATTTGTTGATGAAAATATTTCATTATAGAAGATTTTTTTTTATTCTCTTATAATATGTTCTTGTTGCAACGTACAAGCATGATACCAATTTTAATATACATATCAAGGTGAATGGTTTGGATCGATAGTTTGGACTTTGAAAAATCGTGTTGTAAGATTTTATAACTATAGAATATTGTATAGTTATACACATACATATATATACATACATACATACATACATATATATATATATATATAACACGGTTTTTTTACTTAGAATCGCGTACAATTTGAAAAATTTTACATGGTGTTTCTGTAGAAACCGTGTATGAATGTAAAAAAGATAGTGTGGGACTATTTTTTCTCCCTCTTCATTTTCCTCCTCTCTTCTCCCTTCACCCCTTCTGTCTCTTATCCTTCAGCCGCAGTCTTCACCACACTCCTCTTATATTTTTCCACTGCTGCTGCTGTCGTCTCTAAGTAATCACTGCTCTCTTTAGCTCTCTCTCTCTATATCTATATCTATATAAATATAATATATATATATATGTGTGTGTGTGAATGTATACATACAGTGCACTCTCTCTCCCTAACTTCCACTGTCTGCCTGCCTATATCTAAGCCATGACGCTCCTCTCACTCAGCGCGGATCTCTCTAGGTCAGGATTTAAGCCTTTGCTTTTTTTTTTTTAAATAATATGCTCTTGAATGATTTAATGATATTTTAATAGTGAAAGATATATACCTGTTTGTTTAATTGTTTTCATCTTTGATGTTTGTGATGTAATAAATGCATGAAGTCGCTACTATGGTTCGAGAGAGATGTCTAGTGGTTTTCAAGCAGGAATGTGAGATGTTGAAATATTTTTTACTTTCTTGTACATTATTTTTAATTTTTATAACATGTTCAATCTTTTGGTGGATCATTTTTTTAATTCAAGACATCCATGAATCTAGAATTGTCTTTGACTTCAGAGATGTGGAAGAATCGGAGAATGTCCATGTAGACTTTAACTCGTCTGACCAAAGGGAAATGGATTATTGAAGTCCACATGTGAATATTGTCTGATTCTTCCACAGCTCTGAATTCCATGACAATATTGATCCATGAAAATCTTGAAATGACAAATTGACCACCACATAATAAAACATGCAAGGTTGCAATTTTAGGTTGACAAATTGGCAGTGTATGAAAGACCGTGTGTCATGTTTTAACTCGTACATGTCCCTTCATTGCGGTTTAATCTGTTTAACAAACCCACCTTGGAAATAAGTGGTTTACTAAAGGAATTAAATAATATGACCATATGACCATTCATACATTGTATTTAGCTAATTAAAACACTTATGTTTAATAACTTATGTGCAATATGGATTGTTTAATATTGACTTTTGTTATATTGTGTTATGTATGTAGAATAACATGCAAATATAGATGCTTGCCCATTATAAATAGCAATAATAAAATATATGTATATAAATCATACATTACATAACCATGTACAAATATCATCATACATCGATACTCTACGGAACCGTGTATGATATCTTCGAATTGTAGACAGTTCTTGTATATGAACCATGTATATATCCGAAGAGAACATCGCTCTTTTTTTGGCGAACTAGCACAGTTTCATTAGAGCAACCGTGTATATAAAGGTTATAAGCATGCAGTTCTATACCCGTGTACAATTTATCGACACTTTCATAAATTATGCGCTCATACAAGGCTGCGGAACCGTGTGTCATTAGTGTTTTTAACCATGTATAGTCACCTATTATATAGTAGTGAAAGAATGAACATGAGAAACAAATATTTCTTACATATTCTGGTAAATTTCATTTTGAGCTCAGCCAGGTGATCCCTGTTAGTACCCTTGAAAACACGGTCAGGTACTTCTGCCTGAATAGCAATGTCCGATGGGGCTGCGGTGCCGATTGCGAGCACGGTTGCAAGGCCTTGAGGGCGATGTGTGCTCCTTGCATGCTCCATTTTTGTGGCAATTTTTTTTATTGTTTTGTTACTTTATCTGAGAAAAATAGAATTTGACAAGTGTGGGCTGCCTTTGGAGCTGTACATAAGAGTTCCACGATATAAAGTGATATTTATACTGGATGGTAGCTAGTCAATTTCCATGTAATTGACTTTTGAGCATTGAATGACAAGGAAAGCTTCAAATGAAAATATTGGATTACTTCAACATTCTTAATTACATACAGTTGGGAATTCATAGCCACAACGGCCAGTTGAAATGTCATCGCATGTCTTACTCAAATAATCAAATCTAACATATGATTTGTGACCTTTTTCTATAAATTAACGATAGAAGGAAAAATCGGCTATTCTGGCACGAAATCGGCTAACATGGATTGTAATTGACTTTTGAGCATTGAATGACAAGGAAATCTTCAAATGAATGTATTGGATTACTTCAACATTCTTAATTACATACAGTTGGGAATTCATACACTACTACAAAAAAGCACTTCTTACACTGTAGGTTATACACGGATTTCCTCTAATTTATAAAAAAAACGTGTATGAAAGCCTATTTTTTCAATGTTCAAAATATATGCAAATATCCTACACGGATATGTCCTTAAAAATAAGTGTACAATTCTTTGAGGAAATAGCCATGAGAAAATTGGGAATTTATACACGGATTTTTCATTATATATCCGTGTAGGAATTTGAGAGAGCTACACGGTTTTTTGTTGAAATATCCGTGTAGGAAAAATTTTTGTACACGGTTTTTTATTTTAATATCCGTGTACATATTTTGAGAGAGCTACACGGATTTGTACCTATAAATCTGTGTAGGAAAGTTGATTTTAGGGTTTTAATGCGGTAAGCCTCCCCTTCCAGCGCCGTTTTAATCACTCTTTCTCCTCTGGATTGGCTGGAAGCTGATTTGTGCGCCGCTGGGATCTGAGGTAGCTGATTTTGTTGTGATTTTCTTCTCTCTCTCTTACTCAAGTTAGTAATTGCTCTCTCTCTCTTAATTACTCAAGTTAGTAATTGTTCTTTTTTTATTTTCTGTTATTTTCTGATTATATTATTGCACATTTAGGATTTAGGGTTTGATTAATTGATGCATGCATGCTTGTTTTAATTTGTTAATTAGAATAATTAGTGTATTGTTGTCCAATAACCGACCTATTAATATGATTTTAGGTCCATGCCCGTTCAAAATTAATCTAATAGGGATTAATTTTGAATAGTCCCCGGTTTGGGACTGCTCTTTGAATATTGTGTCTCATTTAGGATGTGAATACATGTTAGCAGAGTTTAATTAGTATTTGAGAAAAGTTCGACAGTATTTCTCTTTATTACTCCTACGAGTATGTGGTATTTACGCATACTTGGAGAGTTAAGGGGAAATGCTGCCAAATTTTTCTCAAATACTAATTAAATCCCGCTAACATGTGTTCACATATGAGGCACAATATTCAAAGGGTGGGTTAGGATTGTAAACTGGCCCTTTGTAAGCCAAGAATTAATTCGTCAAAAGCTATATATATGTCGACCATGCACCATGATTAATTAATTGAAATCATTTTTTAAATTTAATTTACAGATGGATCGAAGTTGGATGTATGAATTGCGATGAGATAGTAAAGAATATTTGGTTCGCGTTGAAGAGTTTTTACAATTTGCGGAGAGTTATAGAGTGGAGAAAAGGGATGCCAACATTTTGTGTCATTGTAGGGATTGTAACAATTGTGTAGGATTTGGGGACTCGGAAGTAATTAGAGCTCATTTGATTTGTTGGGGATTTAAGAAAAGATATACATGTTGGTTCATGCATGGCGAGAAAATTAGAGAAAGTAGTGGTACTAATAAAAATTGTGAAGATAATTATGAGAATGTAGAAATTTTTGATAATTATGAACTTGATTGCAACGATGATAATGATTATGAGAATCTCGAAAATTTTGATAATTTTGATAATGTTGGATTCGAATGCAACGACGATGACGAGATGACGAGATGACAGTGAATATTGATGAAAATGTAGAACACGAGTACGATGACAATCTAGAGGACATGTTGCGTGATGTGGGAGATGAAATTGGTGATAAATATTATGGTAAATTTGAGTATTTGAAGAATGAATCCAAAAAGCCGTTGTATCCTGGGTGTACCAAATTTACAAAACTGTCAGCTGTGTTGAAATTATTGAAATTAAAAGCAGAACATGGTTGGAGCGATAAGAGTTTCACGTCCTTATTACAGCTTTTACGAGAAATGCTCCCGGATAACAACGAGTTACCCTGTACAATTTATCGGGCCAAAAAATTGATCTGTCTAGTGGGTTTGAAGATCGAAAGAATACATGCATGTCCGAATGACTGTGTATTATATCGTAAAGAGTACAAGGCCATGCATGCATGTCCTAAATGCGGTGTTTCACGGTATAAACGTAAGGGCGATAACACTGATGAATTTAACAATGAAGAAAAAAGAGCTGTCCTCCGGCAAAGGTGCTATGGTACTTGCCGATAATTCCGATATTCAAATATTTTTTTGCAAATACCAAAGATGCCAAATTGTTGCACTGGCATGAAGAAGAGCGCAAGAAT
The DNA here is from genome assembly GCA_964058825.1 of Carex arenaria. Classification (NCBI taxonomy): domain Eukaryota; kingdom Viridiplantae; phylum Streptophyta; class Magnoliopsida; order Poales; family Cyperaceae; genus Carex; species Carex arenaria. The sequence continues at coordinate 506,569 of CAXKVW010000759.1, forward strand.
GACGGAAAATTAAGACACCCGGCTGATTCTCCCCAATGGAGGAACATCGATAGACACTTCAAAGAATTTGGTTCCGACCCGAGAAACCTCAGAATTGTGGTGAGCACAAATGGAATGAGTCCGTTTGGAAGCATGAGCAATCGGCACAGTACTTGGCCAGTTCTATTATCTATCTACAATCTGCCTCTATGGTTGTGCATGAAACGCAAATATATAATGATGTCATTACTGATCCAAGGATCCAGACAACCCGGAAATGACATAGATGTATATCTCGCACCATTAATTGAGGACCTCCAAAAATTATGGAAGGATGGCGTCTCGATGTGGGAAGCGTACAGTAAAGAGGTATTTAAATTACGGGTCATGGTATTTTGCACCGTAAATGATTTCTCCGCATACGGAAATTTGTCGGGTTACAGTACTAAAGGGGCAAAAGCGTGCCCTATCTGTGAAGATGACACGTAGGTACTGAGGTTGAAGCATTCTAAAAATAATGTTTTTATGGGCCATCGTAGGTTTCTCCCTGTGAATCACCCATACCGTAAGCAGAAGAAGGTATTCAACGGGAAAAATGAGCTCGAAGTGGCACGTCGTCCATTGGACAGGAAGAGTGTCTTTAAGCGGGTTGAAAGCCTTGATGTTGTCTTCGGAAAATGTGCCAAAGCACCACCGAAAAATATTTGGAAAAAGAAGTCCATATTTTGGGAGCTACCGTACTGGGAATTTTTACAAATGAGACACTGCCTTGATGTCATGCATGTTGAAAAAAATGTGTGTGACAGTTTGATTGGCACATTGCTGAACATTCCGACCAAGACTAAAGACGGTATTAAAGCTCGAAAAGACTGGTGGAAATGGGAATACGACAAAAGCTTGCACCGCAGGATAAAGGGAAGCGCGCATACCTACCCCCGCAATGTGCACAATGTCGAAGATCGAGAAAGAAAGCTTTTGTAAATGCCTTCACAGTATTAAAGTCCCATCAGGGTATTCTTCGAATATTAAGAAGCTGGTGTCAATGAAGGACCTGAAATTGATTGGTATGAAATCCCACGACTGTCATGTTTTAATGACACATGATTTCCGTTGCAATTCGGGGTATTTTACCGAAGGCTGTTCGGCAAACTATTACGAAACTTTGTTTTTTCTTCAATGCAATTAATTCGAAGGTGATAGACCCGCTCAAATTAGACGCTTTGCAAAAGGAGGTCGTCGTTACTCTTTGCCATCTTGAGATGTATTTTCCACCGTCTTTTTTCGATGTTATGGTTCACCTTGTTGTTCACCTTGTGAGAGAAATTAAGATTTGTGGTCCTATTTTCCTGCGGTATATGTATCCATTCGAGAGATACATGGGCATTTTGAAAAAATACGTAAGGAACTGACATCGGCCCGAAGGTAGCATTGTAGAAGGATATTCCATGGAAGAGGTGTTCGAGTTTTGCACGAACTACCTGACCGGTGTGTGTCCTATTGGTATTTCAAAATCTCGATACGAGGAACGGCTCCAAGGAATAGGGACAATCAGTTTGAAAGCCATAGTTGCTGACCAAGATGAACTACAAAAGGCACATTTTATTGTACTATAACACATTGCAGATGTCGCTCCCTATATAGACGAGCACATGACATTCCTTCATCAAGGGAACTACACAAGAAGTCAGAAGTGACTTAATAACGAGCACAATCGTTCTTTTGTAGGATGGCTGAAAGAAAGAGTGAAATCACACCCCGTAAATGAAATTGTTAGGCTGCTAGGCCAAGGACCCCAAACTGTGGTCAGAACATTCCAAGGATATTAGATTAACGGATATACATTTTGCACTAAATTACAAAGTGATAAGAGCGCAACGCAAAATAGCGGGGTGACGTTGGTGGCGGCCGCTCAAGAATTCAGTAGATCCGGGGAAGCCCGGCCTGTGATAGCATCAAAGTCATACTACAGTGTTATTGAAGAAATATGAGAGCTCATTTACAGCCCTCGCCTAAGCATTCCCTTGTTTCGATGTCGATGGGTCGAAGACCAGGGTGTTAAGGTTGATAACAACGGGTTCACACTCGTTGATTTCAACAAAGTCGGGTATGTTGATGATCCGTTCATACTCTCCAAACAAGCCACACAGGTCTTCTATGTCACTGACCCGAGCGATGCTAGGTGGAGCATCGTGCTATCGGGAAAAAGAAGGATTGTTGGGGTCGAAGACGTCGTCGACGAAGAAGAGTACGACCAGTTCGAAGAGATACCTCCATTTTGTGCCGACATGCCAACTGAGGCACCAACAATTGAAGAACAAGACGATGCAAACTACATGAGATCCGACCACAACGAAGGATTATGGGCCGATGTTCAAAAAGTGAAAAAAATAGAAAAAGAATGAAAAAAGCCAATGTGTAATATATATTTTTTTTAAAACTTGAGACCTTTAATATTTTTTTGATGTAATATTTTTTAATGTAATCTTTTTTTGTAATATTGTTTAAACTTGAGACTTTTAATATGCTAGATAATTAGATTTAATTTTCAATAGGTTAGTTTTTATTTTTGAAATTCGTTTTTTGAAATTTATATTTGATATGTTAGATAATTAGATTTTTGATATGTTACATAATTAGATTTAATTTTGATATGTTAGATAATTAGATAATTAGATTTTTGATATGTTAGATAGTTAGATTTAATTTTGATATGTTAGATAATTAGATTTAATTGTTTAATATTGTTACATTTAATTTTGAAATTTATATTTATTTTTAATAGGTTAATTAAATAAGTTATTATATATATATTTTATTAGTTTAAATATAAATTATAAAAAAACATACATTTTAAACATTAGTTAGATTGAAAAAAATATAGATTTTAAAAATTAATTAGATTATAAAAATATATATATTTTATTTCAATTTCAATGCCAAAATTTCATATATTATACATTTTTTATTCAGAAGTTATATATATATTTATTTCACCTTCCTACACGGTTTTTATTTACAAAACCGTGTGCAATGCCCATCCTACACGGATATTTAAGTTAATATCCATGTAGCTCTCCTTTATTCCTACACAGATATTAACTTAAATATCCGTGTAGCTCTCCTCTATTCCTTAACACGGATATTTAAGTTAATATCCGTGTAGGATAAGTATTGCACATGGATTTTAATAATAATCCATGTAGGATTCCTAGTTCAACTTCAAAACCAAATTTTGGGAGCCAAATTTTCTAAGTCCGATCAGTTCTCTTCTTCCTCCTGCTCTCTAATTTTAAAATTTTCTCTAAGTCCGACTGAGTTTAATACCTTCACCTCTGGTCTGCAGTCCTCCCTCTACGCCGCCTCTCCTAGTGCTTGTCTTCCTCCCTTGGTAATAGATTTCTCCTCTTTCTATCTCTTTTATTTTTCAAATCACCAATGGTACCTAAAAAAACCCCAATTCGGTTTTGTTAGGGTTTAGGTGTTGTGTGCTCCTCCATTGCTGCCTCTCTCTCTCACTCTCCACTGCTGCCATTGCTGCCTCTCTTGCTTTCTGTCTTGCTGCCTCTAAGGTAACTAATTGGGTTTATTGAATAATTAGAGTTAGTGTGAAATAATTAGGGTGAAATTATTGTGAAATTATTGTGCCAAAATACAAATATTGTTGGGTTTATTGAATAATTAGGGTTTAAGTAACTATTTGGGTTTATTTTGTACCAATTTAAATTTATTTTGTAGAGTAACTAAAATTAGGTTTATTTTGTACCAAAATGCAAATATTGTTGGGTTTATTGAATAATTAGGGTTTAAGTAACTAATTGGGTTTATTTTGTACCAAAATGCAAATGTTGGGTTTATTGAATTAGGGTTTATTGAAAAATTTGGAATTGTTTTAGACCAAATTGGAATGTTACGATTTATTGGAATGTTTTAGGCCAAATTGGAATTGTTTTAGACCAAATTGGAATTGTTTTACACCAAATTGCAAAGATAACTAATTAGTGTAAGTTATTGTATCAAAATGCAAATTAATTTTAAAATTGATTTAGAATGTTAATATTGACTTGTAATTAGTGTAAATTTAAAATTAGGTTTGGTAATCTTTTTCGTAGAATCATGTCACATTCGGATGATCACTTCAACAATCTTGAAGACGAGGACATGCAAGCTACATCACAGTCAGCCTCGTCACAAAGAAGGAAGTGAGGTCCGACTAAGTGCAAAAACACGGCAGAGGCGAAGGAATTTGTCATCAAGTTCACTAAAGAAGGCCATCCAACTGGGGAAAATCGATTACCGTACTCAAATTGGGTGAACAATCTCGTGAAGGAGAAGGCGGACATTAGGATAGATAACTGGAAGAAGGTAAAAAAAGAAGATAAGGAAGAATGGTGGCAGCAGATTAAGGTAATCGGATTATATTTAAATATTTCAATCTGATTGTTGTCAATCAGGCTCTGACACTGATAATTGTTTGCTGTCAATCAGGCTCAATGGAACATCAAGGATGACACACCGAGGCAGAACCCCTTGAAGATAATGAACGAGGGGTGGAAGCAACATAAGAGCACCCTCGTGACGGAATGGATGAATAAAGGGAGGTGTCCGATCGGGTACTATCAAAATGTGACTCAACCAATATGGGACGAGTTCGTTGCTCTGAAGCAAACACCCGAGTTCAAGGTAACTAAATTTATAAATTTTTAACTCTTTTTTTCTCGATCGGTTGTTGTATTTGAACTAACGGTTTGATTTGCTTTTATTCTTGAAGGAAAAAAGCGAAAGACGCAGGAGGACTGTTGCCATGAACAAGTACTCGTACCATCTAGGGTCAGGCGGGTATGAGGGTAAGTCAAAGGAATGGAAGTCCGTGCTTGAGTCAAACAAAGATTTCGACTCACCCGTGGTAAAGATCGCCAATCCCCGGGGCACGAATTGGCTCATGGTAAGGTCTGAGATTACCGCCGACGGGAAGATCCGACTGCCTCAAGAATTGCAGCCTGTGGCTCATAAAATGGTAAGACATTCTTGTTATAACCCTAAGTCATTCAAAAAAAATTATAGCTCACTCACTTTAATTATTCTTTTGTTGCATTCAATTTTTTATTAACAGTTGCAAGTGGAGGACGAGGTCACGTCGGGTGTCTGGACCTCTTCGAGGAAGAATGACTCGTTGGCTCAAACGCTTCCGAATCCGGAGCACCCGGGTCGGGTAAGGGGTGTAGGCGTTTACAAGGGTTTCAAGGATGTTTTTCGTTCAGAGAAACCCAAGTGAAGATCGCGCGCCAAAGTCATCGATGAAGAGAGAGATGCGCGGCTCCGCCGGGAAATCCAAAAAGAGTACGAGGCGAGGATGGCGGAGATGGAAGCAAGGATTGTAAACTGCGTGACATCTCATCAGTGTACACACCCATCCGAGCAAGGACCCCCCATTTCGCCGGGAATTCGGCGCAGCAGTCAAGCATCTGGAAACTGGGAGAACGAGTTTGATAATATGAAGGTAATACCTACTCTTCATAGTCTAAAAGCAATCAGTATTGGTTCGTAAGCTTAGTATAAAATATTTAAACTTAATAATAATTTCAGGTGGCCACCAAATGCGACTTGGTCATTTGGAGCGGTACGGTGCCTATTACAGTTGGCAAGGGTCTCGTAATTCCAAATCAGTCAGTTGTGCACAATGCTCCGATTGGGAGCGGCTATGTATGCGTGCAGGTCGACTCTGTGGAAAAATAATGGCTTAGGCTTGCTCTTCCTGTCCCGACCGACAAAATGTTTGTTATGGATGACACCCGTGAGTTATTTATCCAGTGGCCCAAGAATCATATCATTCTGGATCAGGTAATATCTAAATTATCAATATCTCTTGTTACGTTAAAAACTGATTTTTTTAAATACTTGAAAATAAATTTTAAAATTTGATGCATACATAGGAGGCCCATTTGTCACCGGTACGACAGCGAGATGGTCGTCACGACCGATGCCCTGGTAGAGACTGATGCTAGAGTCCAGGCTGAGGCGCCAGGACCTGCAGACCGCCGTCTGGTCAGTCCCGAAGAATACGAGAATTTACCTCTCGATTGTCAGCGTCTCCACGACTGCTTGATGCTGGCACCCGAAGGCAAGAAGGACGTCTTCATCCCGATCCCACCTGGGATGTTCTTGCACGACGGCTGGCATCTTGTGATTAATTTCGAAGACTTCAAGGACTTCCTATATGCCAAGGGCCACGATAGATGGCTCGATTGCTCATTCCTCACAATTTTTGCCATGTAAGTTGCCTTCCTTTATTTATATATTGTATAGCACTCAAATATATATTCAAAATGTAATGATCTTTCAGGAAGCTGCTCCGAACCTGCGAAGTATGGACGCCCGATGATAAGGTAAACAAGACTGTAATTCTGGATCCCGGCAAACTCAATGCCACTATGCTAGTAGGTCAGCCTGACCAGTCTGTCGATTACATGTGCTATGCGATGCACCGTTGCCAAATGGATGACAAGACATTTATTCTCGTGCCATACCACTAGGGGTACGATTCTAACTTTCAAATTTTCTCTATTTTTTATTAAATAACTATAAAAAAAAATGTGATTATAATTGTGTTTAAATTTCTACAGCACACACTGGTGTTTGTTCGTCATCATTCCGGCTGCAAATCGGGCTTTTATCATGGATTCTGCAAGGCCAAAAGAAATCAAACCAGAAGATTGCAGAGACATCTGTCCCTTTGTAGAACAGTAAGTAATATCTTTTAATTAGGTTTGATTTTTTTTCTAATTGTAATTAAATTGTCGATTGAAATTGCTAAATACAGTCACGTAATTTTGTAAGGGCTTGGAGCAAATATGTTAAAGAAGGAGGAGTGCAAGCAAGAGGAAGAGGGGTCGTGAAAGATAAATTCAGAATTGAGTGGTTACCGGTGAGCTTATTATACAATAATTTTTTAACTTAAATTTTATAGTTCAAAAAATTATTTTCATTCTAACATTGGCCGATAAATGTAAATTCCAGTGCGTGCGACAGAATGACAGTTGGGAGTGCGCTTATTACACAATGAATTTCATGATTAATTGGATCGAAAGAGATCAATTTAAATTTCCAAAAGAGGTATGTAATTCACATTAAATTTAATTTTAAAAATATTAATAATTCGATCCGTTTCTCGTTACTAACTCAAATTATAATTGTAGTTTTCCCGGAGCCAAGCCGCTTACTCAACCGAGCAAGTTAACGAAGTGAGAGGGATGTGGTCAAGGTGGTTTCTTTCCCAATTTTGTGCTCCACAATATGGATTTTGTATAAACTAAATTTGTGTAATTATTAATTTTGAATTGTTATGTTGTTTTGTCAATTTCTATTGTTTTGGGGTTATGTTTTGGGTTAATTAAAAAACATTCTGATTTTATATATATTGGCTAGCAAAAGTGGAGGCTAGACAAAAACAGAAAAAAAATGCAAAAAAAAAAAAATTAAAATCCTACACAGATATTTCAAAAAAAGCCGTGTAGGTTTTGGTAAAAATAAAAAATTATTTTTGGGAGCTTCTTACACGGATTTATTAATAAAAATCCGTGTAGCTAGGTAGGAGAGCTACACGGTTTTTTAATAAAAATCTGTGTAGGAAGACTGTTTCTACACGGATTTTTATTAACAAACCGTGTAGCTCTTAGGCTTTCCACACGGCTATTTATTAAATAATCCGTGTAGAATTAGTATAATCGTACACGGATAATTATCCGTGTGTAAATGGTGGACTTTCCTACACCCCAGTATTGCACACGTTTCCAAATCCGTGTAGCTCTCCAGTTAAAATCCGTGTACAAACTGTATTTTTATAGTAGTGATAGCCACAACGGCCTGTTGAAATGTCATCGCATGTCTTCCTCAAATAATCAAATCTAACATATGAATTGTGACCTTTTCTATAAATTAACGATAGAAGGAAAAATCGGCTGGTCTGGCACGGAATCGGCTGATCTAAACTAGAATCCAACTGTACTGATCCGATTTCATGCCAAGTTCACGGTATGTGTTTTTTCATCCAATTTTGGTCGAAATGGTCCAATTCCAGTCAAATTTAGGCCAAAACGTTGTGATTCCAGTCAAATTTCAGCCAAAAAGGTACGATTCCAATTAAATTTGGCCGAAATGAGCTAATAAACACACTCCAAAAATTTTTGGCATGCATGTGATTCGAACTAGAGACCTCATGAATACCAACCAAGATAACAACCACCACACTATAATACCTACCTTTTGTTACTAAAAAATATAACAACATATAAATATAAATATGTTGGGAAAATATGTGTTCTTAGTTGTAATGCTTGTATTATATTGTATTAGTGGATTATTTGATTGTAATCATTTGTCTAAACAGAAATTGTTAACAAATTATTTTTTATCAATTTTTCCTAATTTTTTAGTATAAAACAAGCTTCTAGCAAAAAATTCCGAGTTTCCAATAAGATTCGGCCGATTCTGATAGATTGACCCGATTCCGATTCTGATTTTTACTTTTATGAAATTAACCCTTCCGAAAGTAAAGTACAACATATTTCACAAGAAATATAATATTAATGTAAGAAATCCTGGTCGTTTATCTTTCGCATAATTTTATTTAGGTTAATTATGGTATTCAATTTTTTTTTGTAACAAATTCTCTTGATATTTTAGATAAGGACGCCAACAAATTTGTATCATTCTGAAATTTGGAGGATCCTGCATGGGGCAGTACTTCTTTTCAGACCGAATATGCAACCAAATTATATGTTGTTTCACATTTCTCAATCACAATGATATGACCGGGGTGTGAGTGTAGGCATCGTGGTAACCGATACTTTTCTTTTGTTGCAATATTGTTAGTTGTGTCCGGAACAGAAAAGTAAGGGGGGGGGTTGTGTTATGGGTAGTGATATTAACACCACTTTTATTTTATTAATATAATATTTTCAAATATATGTGTAGAATAGATAATTTTATTTATCCCCTCATAATTATTACTATAGTTGTTATATCTTTTCTTTCTATAAATTATATGATATGATCATTTATTACTTAATTAATTTCTATAATTATTGAAACTTCTCTTCTTATTTTGTTAATTTTTTAAAAGAGAAAAAAAATCTAAAATATCAAGTATTGAGTGACAGAAGAATGAATCAATCTATTATCTTGCTCTTTCTATTTTTTTTAACAAATTTAATGAATAATTTAGTATATGTATTTTGAGTAGAACTAGGTGATCTTAACTTTACCAAATCTCTTGATAATAGTTTAATTCAAAATTTTATCAGATTGACTTCAAATGATAAATTCAAATTGTTAAAGATGATTTACTTCAGAGTGATGCATTGCCATATTAAATTTGTAAATTTTTGAATTAATTAAGTATAAAGTCAAGTGGTAAAAAAAAAATGAAAAATAAACAAATTAAAATTAACTCATAAATAATGTTTTTACCGCTTAACTTTATACTAAATTAATCTGAAAAATTAAAATTTGACATTAAACATATCACTTGTGAAGTTGATTGGTTTTTAACGGTTTGGAACTTTAAATTCGTCGTTTGAAGTCAATCCAGTAAATTTTGAAGTTAAGTTCACAAAAAAAAAACTTGATAAACTTAAGAACACCATAGTTCTATTCTTGTATTTTATTTGATTCGAAACAACACAGCTATATTGCTTGAGGTTATTTTAATTATTCTTCTAGTTATGCACTTTCAAATCTATACGTGTATCTTAATAAAATTGAAAGAAACAAATTGAAGAATTGAGACAATTGCTTTTGTGGAAAAATAACATAATAGAATGTCACTTACGAAATATGATATTTCATCTATTGAATTTATTGGTTAATCATTTTATGATTTCTATACACTACTGGAAAAATCACAATCTGTGTCGGTTGTTTATGCATATCTGTATCGGACATAGGGGCGACACAGATGTTTGTGTCGGTTAAAGAATCGATACAGAAAAATATTTTTTGTGTCGGTTATATAATGAACCGATACAATTTTGTAATTTCCATTTTATTTTATTTTTTTTCTTCCACATTTGTGTCGGTTAACTGTTAAAGCCGACACAAATTCCTCTATCTGTGTTGGTTATTCATTAACAGCCGACACAAAATCCATTAGCTGTGTCGGTCTTTAACAGTTAACTGACACAGATAGGTCCTAATCTAGATACAAAAATGACTTCCTGTATCGCGTATTTTAGTGAACCGACACAAATTTTATATTTTATTTTGAAATAATTTTTTTATTTTTGGCGAGCTACCATATATATTGCTAACCTATATAAAAGCATGCATTCACACATCATAAATTAGATTATGCACCCAAATTGAATTAGAACCCAAAATTATTCTTACACATCCTAAATTATTGTTACACATCCTAAATTGAATTAAATGATTTTTACAATTATCGCATCCTAATTAAATTGTTCTGCTTGGATGGGCTATTTCTTTAATGAAAAAATTGACCCATATGTTCCGCATTAGTTTATGCAGTCGCCACTTCAAATTCCTGCATTTTTTAAATGATGGAAAAATGTAATTAATTATTTATTTAATTAAATTTGGAGCAACTAAGTTTACGTTTGGAAGATATAAATGTATATCTACCTTCATGTTCGGAAAAGTATCGAGGAAGCAATTTATTATGTCATGCACATACAACATGACATAATAGGCGCATTTCCAACCGTCCTTTTGTTGCCGGCACTATATCGCACATGAAAGATATTAAAGAGTTAGCAATTTTCAGAGGATGTACTTCAGCAATTCATAATAGACCGAAATAATTTTGTAAATGGTAACTTTTAGACAAAAGCACTACATTACCTTGGGCCTTGTGACTTTCAACTTATCGTTTTTTTTATTCCTCCGGTTGCCTTCTCGACGACCCAGGGACTGTTGAAATATCAATACAGTGAGGAATTAGAAGTTACAAGAGATATTTAAAAGGATTAGCATATTAAATTTGAAACACTTACTCGTTGAGCGCGTCGATGATCACAAGATATCTTTTCTCCTTCCCCTTGTTGGCGGAATCGAACATGTATAGCTCACTTTCTAATGGCCGGAGCACGACCAATACCCAATGATCCCTGCATGTTAGGTTTGTAGCATGTCATATCCTATAATGTTTAAGAAATTAAAGAAATTTAATACAATTGGAATATATATATAGCACTAACCCCTGATGATACGGTATGAATATCAATTTCTTGTCCCAGTTGTGGAGCAGAGCTTTTCTAAGGTACTCATCGCCATAATTCTTCTGGTTTTGATCACCATCTAACCAAATCAGCCCGTGTGTCTTCTCGGGGTCCATAAAACTGATTGGGATCTCTGGTAAGTACTCCCTCTAGTGTTTGTACACCAACCTGCAAAAAGACGTACATGTGATCTCTAATTTTTAAAATTGGAATTAAAAACCAAAATTATGTCATTATTACGAATATTAACTCACAACATGAAGATCTTAATAGTTGGTGCGCTGAGCCAGTCATTTAGCTTACACAAGAACGAGAAGTCATCTGCAGTGACGGTTATGGGATATGTTTCATTGAAAAGGTCAAGTGGTACTTGGATATGAAACTGATATTCATCCTGGAGCAGAAACCGATCACGCAGAGTCTGTACATGACCCCCAGCTTGGTGAAATTGATACCGTCGAAACCCTTGTATGCCCTTGGAGAAAACATCGGAGGGCTACGAAACGGTACCGATTCTTTGCGTGGTTCCTGCAGTTAGGACAAAAAAATCAGGCACATAGCTTTTAACCCTACCATATATATAGATATATAAATTTACAAGTGTAGTAACTTGTAATAAAAATATAAGTTTCTTACCTCATCGAAACATATCAGCGCTATCGGCCACGCAGTGAAACTATCAAGGGCGGAGCGAATTGTCACGAGTTCGCCTTTTGGCACAGGTACAGGAGTGTTATCTTCACCCGGAAGACACTCATCCACGGTTACCCTTGCATGGTCATTCGGTATAGGCACACCGTGAATCACTCCGCCTTCAATGACCAAAAGATTGATTGTCCCGGTGGCCACCTCAACCTGATTCCCGTCGCGAAGCACCTGGAGTTTGCAGCTTCGTTCTGACAGCTGTAAAAATGTAGCCTGTGTTACAGTTAATGAAATAACATTTAAATCAAATGGAAGAACATGTATTTATTTGTACTACCTGAGCCGGATCGAAAAATAATCGTGCTTGGACTGACTGGTAGCTACTCTGAACGGCTCTCGGGCTATCGGCTATGATTGGTTCAGTCCGTTGGCCCATCAACATTGCCAACTGTTGCTGAACCACCTCGTTCATTTCGCCCCTCAACTGCTTCTTCATCTCCCTCTGCCTCTCCTTCATCTTCTCCTCTATCCTCTTCTCCATCTCCCTCCGCTGGTTGGCCACTCTCTCTAATGCTTCCCTTTGTATCCTCTCTTCAATTTCACCCTCAGTCTCCGTCATCCTTGTTCTCCTCCTCCTTCAGCACCCCTGGTAGGCATTTTTGATGCCCACCCCAACTCTAACTCCTCTCACCCTCCCCGCATGCTCACGATTTGGTAGTGATTTTCCCAGAACATCGTCATATCGATCGACAGAAAGATGGCCTTTCTTGAATGCCTCCTCTTGTTCTTCCTGAAGCGACAAAATTGATGGGTTAGAACATAATAAATTCATGATTAAGTTCGACGAGGTAAAAAAAACCAAACCCTCACAATTCTCTTCACGACAGCTTTTGTGTCCGGGTGAGGATAAATAGGTGTAGAGCTTCCCTCAGGGACCTTCTGTCTTGCCAGCTTCCATGCGACATGCCTATGCTGAACAGACATATCGACAAACTGCTCTTCTGACAGTGCAGTTGTTGAGCCTTGGGAGGAAGGATAACCACTCGAACCCTGCTTGTCTGTAATCGCCTGCAGTGCACCTTTAAGCTTGTTCTTGAACTTCTCCCCACCGTATCCTTGGGATCCTAACAAGTGCGGATACTTGTTCTTGGCCTGATTCACCCGCCCCTTTGAACTTAGTTCCTGCAGTTTGAACAAATAAACCATTGGCCAATCATGTTAGCTTGGAATACTTAATTCGAGATAAAGTACGAATGCTATAGAAATAAACATACTCTGAAAGCTTCCGACTGGCGTGACTCGACAAAGGCCTCCCAAGCTTCTTCAGTGATACCGTACTTCTCGAGGTTGGGCCTCTTATTGGTGGTGACGAATGAAGTCAAGTAGGTTCTGAACCGTCAGTGTAGAGTGGCCATTTGTTGGAGCAGCTTCTTTTTCAACTTAGGGCCATTAGGTATATTCCAGTCTATTTGTCAAACCACAAATAAATCAAGTTTTGAGTTAGCAGGGATATCAACTGAAGGATGGTGAAATAAAAAGACAAAATAGAGTTTACCAAGAGAGTCTCCCATATCTTTTCCTTTATCCTGTCATCTACCTTAGACAAGTGAAATATAGTGATAGGGACAGTCCTTTTCACCACCACATCCATCTGAGTAGGAAAAGTTGTTGTGGTGTCGGTAACGATAGACTTGTGGAAACGATCGAACTTCACCTCCTTGCCCTGGGTATTAATCACCCGAGTAATCTGCGTGGGCCCTCTCCCTCGTCTCTGACCCGAGCCCATGTCACTATCACCACTACCACTACCAGTAGACATGGTAGTAACTGCATAATTAGCAAAAATAAAGATCAAAATTCAGAGATAAACGATTCACAATTCCACATATCTAATTTATACAAACTTATATATCTCACATATCTAATTTGCAAATCCCACGCTTTGCACAATTCAAACCCAATTTCAAACCCAATAACATTCCAAGCACATAATATTCACAACCTAAAATCAAGCACAATTCAGACCCAATTTCAAATTAAACCCTACAAGCACATAGTATTCAACTCATATATAAGAGCCATATATTCAAATTAAACCCTACAAGCACATAGTATTCAACTCATATATAAGAGCCAACTCTATGTATTGTTCAACAATTAAATAGCAAACCACTAATAGGAAATCATGTCAATTACTTAGCAAACAGACTTATTAACCGAATCCTAAACCAAATACCAAACCCTACAAGCACACAGTATTCAAATAATTTACTTTTCTTACAAAAACCTAAATCCTAAACCAAATGAGGGCTTATTTTCTTACAACAATCATCAAATTTGAACTAAATTTTCTTCATTACTTCTTCTACTAATTTTTCATGAGACCAACAACTAATTTAGTTTTCTTACAACAACCTAAACCCTATCGGAAAATTAAATTGGTTTTCTTCCAAAAATCAGCAAGCATCACAGTGAAAATCCAAATTAAATTAGTTTTCTTACAAAAACCCTAAACCAAATTAAATTTCGTAGAACTGTCAGCAAGCATCACAATTTCGTAAAACCTAGACCTAGATTTCAGGTACAGGGAAATTAGAGCAGCGAAAATCATGAATTACCTGAGAGAGAGAGAGATGCGAGGAGGAGGTGCTACATCCCGCACAGTGGTGCTACTGCACGAGGAGGAGGTGGTGAGGCCGAGTGAGAGGGAGGCAAGGTGGTTAGGCCGAAGGAGAGGGAGGCGACAATGATGGCTTCAACGGCGGAGTGAGAGGAGAGGAGAGGACGGTTTTGAAACGGGGAGGAGTGAGGCGACAATGATGGCTTCAACGGCGGAGTGAGAGGAGAGGAGAGGAGGGTTTTGAAACGGGGAAGAGTTTTGAAAAATATCTAAGTAAAAACAGGGAGGGGGGTTTTGAATTTTCAGAATCTGTATCGGTTAAATTAATTACACATTGAATTCAAAGAAAGCTACAATAAAACAAATTGTAGATAGCTTGCGTGCGTCCCATCTTCAAGTAATGTAATTCATCTGAAAGAAAAAAAAATAAACTCTTCTTAATTCATATATATCTAGCTTTGAATAAAAATAATATTTTGATATTTGAAAATGATAAAAAAAAATTGGTAAGTATAGACATACAAATTAAAAGACTTACCTGCATCAATCTTATTCGTGGACCCATTCTCCTTCGTTATGATCGCGGCGCCTGTGACTTGTTTCGCTATCCTCAGCGGTTGGTAAAGATGCCATGCTTGTGGAAAAGGGAGGTATCTCATCGAATTGATCGTACGCTTCTTCGTCATCCACGTTATCGACCCCAATGATACGTCTTTTTCCGAATATGACAACATGTCTTGAACGATCCGCAGGGTCAATTATGTAGAACACTTGTGTGGCTTGTCTTGCAAGTATGAATGGATCTTTCTTATACCCAGCCTTACTGAAATCTACCGTGATGAAGCCATCATTGTCAACTTTAACCCCCGACAGTTATCGACCCATTGACAACAAAATAACGGGATATTAAATTTTCTGTAATCTATTTCCCAAATTTCTTCAATAATCCCGTAATATGACATCGATGCATGCGATGGTCCGGCAGTTTTAGCTCCTAAAAAATCATTCAAAACGGCAACTAACGTCACTCCACTGTTCTGCACGGTACTCTTTAAATCTTGACTTCTCGTGTAAAATGTATACCCGTTGATATCGTATCCTTCGAAGGTCCTCACGACATGGGATGGGCCAACAGCTAACATTTGATGGTTTCTGTAATGTTTTCTCCCTTCGGAACCTTCAAGACTCGACTACAAAGCCAGTCTTCGAACATTTCTTTGTATTTGCCCATGAGCCACTTATCGGATCTTTTCAGATTCTGTTGCCGCAAGGTGGCCATATGCTCTTCAAAATATGGATAAACGGCTGTGAGGTATTGCAGAACATGGAAATGTGCTAGTTTCATAATATTTCTTGGGTCACCGCCAAAGTCAGAAAACTTTCTGTCAATATTTCTCCACTGAGGAGAATCAGCTGGGTGCCATAATTTTCCATCATTTTTCCTGCTATCGGCATGCCAGTGCAATAATTTCTTATCTCTAGCATTGGAGAACAAATGTTTCAACCTCGGTATCATGGGGAGGTACCACATTACCTTAGCTGGAGGTCCTTTACCCGGTCTATCTGTATCACTTTTATCGGCGGTTGAATGCTTTTCTATTGTAACGTGATGCACCACATTTCGGACACTCATGATGATCTTCGAACTCATTCCGATATAATATACAATCATTTCGACACGCATGTATTCTTTGAACTTTCAAATCCACTGGACACAACATTTTCTTCGTCTCGTAAGTATTTGAGGGTATCTCGTTTCCATCTGAAAGAAATTCTTTTAAAGTTTGCAATAACACAGTAAAACTCTTATCAGTCCAACCATTAGATGCTTTGAGGTTATATAATTTCAATACACATTTCAATTTTGAAAATTTACTACAACCAGGATACAATTCCTTATTACAATCTTCATTCAAATTCTCAAATATACAGTACTGCTTATCGTTACCAAAATCATCTTCTAAATCACATAGCATTTGATCAAAATTATCCATGTCTTCATTTTCATCGGCCGGCACATCATCACTGCCGTCATTTACATCGGTATTGTATTCCTGATGCTCAGAACCAGTGTCTTTGTCAAATTCCAAAGTACTCTCGCCATGCCATATCTAATGCTTGTACTGGTGCTTGAATCCACGGCGGATCAAATGGTTCTTCACCTGGATGGGGTTCGAATATTTCTTCATATTGTTACAATCACGGCAAGGACACGACATCAGCCCATTCCCATTACCTGCCATATATTCCTCAGCAACTTTCATAAACTCATCAACACCTGCCATATATTCATTCGACAGATGTGATGCTTTGTACATCCAACTGTGGTCCATTTGTAATTAATTATAGGAAAACCCAATTAATCAAGCACATTGTTGGGCTCAAGTGTTCACAGTAGGGCTTATATGGGCCGGTTACCATCTTATCCCACTCTTTGAATACTCTGTCTCAGCAGTGACCACATATTAGTCGTGCTTTTGTATTTAGGAAAATTTCGACATCACTTCCCCTCAGTTCCCCGAATATTCGAGGAACTAATATGGGAAAGTGCTGCCGAAATTTTCCTAAATACTAAAATACGACTAATATGTGGTCATATCCAAATTGAGACAGAGTATTCAAAGAGCAGTCCCAAAACGGGGACTATTCAAAATTAATCCCTAATGAATTAATTTTGAACGGGTTTTATGACCTAACGACATTAATTAATTCGGTTGTGGCTCATAAGACGATACTCTACCTAGTATAGATGCACCTCATTAACTACAAACTACTCTTATATATCAAAATACACATCCATACACAAACTACTAATTAAATATGAGTTTTACGATGTACTTACAATGTACTTACAATGTAGATGTCGGATCGAGCGAGATGATCAAAGAGATCATTGCACAAGATGAGAAGATAATAGCGTGTGGAATCTACAAATCCACTACCCTATATAAAGAACAATGTAATCCTTCAATTTTTTACAAAAATCACTACATTTAGTTAATATAACCCTAATCATTAATTTACATCCATAATTTATTAATTTAATTTTTTTTTAGGGTTACATGCATGAAGTTTGGTAAAATGATCATTTAGGGTTTACACATGCATGAAATTTCCTAGTTGATCATAATTAAATTCATGAAAAAACATCACAATACCAACATAAAATTTTCCAATACTTTAGGGTTTACCATGAAATTTTTCATTTTGCACTTGGTAGCTACTAGGGAAGATATTGTTTGATTCAAATAGCACTATCAAGCTTAAATCATACCTAGCTAGCTAATTTCAAGAAGATAGCACTAGATTCGAGCAATTCACACATACCTAACTTAAAGGATGATCAAGTTAATAAATGATGAATTTCTTGCTTTGATCTAGGAATGCCACCTCCTCTTGATAATCAAAATATGTAGCTAGCTAAGATCACAAATCAGAGTTGTTTTCGCGAAGAGAGAACAGAGAGAACGACTGATTTCAGTTGAGACCTCAAAAACCTAGTTTTAATCCGCGCTGTTGTGGATATAATTAAGAGATGAATTATTTGTATCAGTTAATTACAAAAAACAGACACTGAAAATATATATGTATCGGTTAAATCATTGGCCGAGACAAATAAATTGACAATCTGTATCGGTTCTTTTCTAAGAACTGATACAGATTTTGCTGCTCCTTTCTGTGTCGGCTAATAACTAAAAACCGACACCGTTACCTCCAAATCTGTGTCAGTTCTTAGTAAAAGACCGATACAGATTTTTTGTGTCGGTTTCTATACTAAGAACTGACACAGATTTGGAGGTAACTGTGTCGGATTTTATTTTACCCAATACAAAATATTTTAGTATCGCTTAAATTTAATAACCCGATAGAAATTGATTTCTGTATCGCCTGTCACAATTAGCTGACACAAATAGGGCGACACAAATTGTGCTTTTTCCACTAGTGATAAGACCGTATATTTATGGTAATGCATCTACAATTTATACTTTTACAAAATAAAAATAAACAGAGAAGGAAATATTAATAGACATCAATATAAGTGAAAGATTTAATTTTAAAAGGAAATAATTAATAAAGAGTAAATTTGTCTAAGTATTGAAAATATTTGAAATTATTGTGTTAATAAAAGAATTAGTGTTGTCAATATTAGCATCCGGGTGTATGCATGTTATGTTATATTTGTTAAGAAACATACAAAAAAGGAAATCTGCGAGCAAATTATTAATTATTAGCTTGAGAGAAAATATGGTAAAAAGTACAGAAACATTATTAATTAACTTCAATTACTTGTACTGAATTTCAGTCTTTTGACCTTAATTTCATACTTGAGAGAAAAATATCTCGTGTTTTCTTTTTAATAGTAAAAGTTTATTAAAATCACTTCGAATAAAAGAACATTGTGAAATATATTTAGTAACAGCTCTCAACCCAATAGAACCAATCAGAATGCATTCTCATTGGCAACAGTCAAGAGGAAAAATTTCTTGCTGATCTAAACAATGGAAGATTGGTCTCAGAAGAGTATTATTTTTAAAAAATAATGCCTAAATTGATGTTGAGAATAATCTCTCAAAACTAAAATCTCCTATTCCTAAACGAGTTAAAGGGGACATGTCAAAACATATGAATGTATAATAAAGTAGCATTGCATCGTTCTAATTTATTAACTTACGAAATGATTTCTTCAAAAATATGTGACGGTGTGCAGTAGGTATGTTTGAGATACTACTTCAATTAAAGTACGAATGTCTATTCTTGTTCACGAGCTAATCCAAAGAAAATAAGTTTCATGTAACAAAAAATAACAGCTGATAATAACCAGACAATCATACATTATGCAAGTAATTAATTTTGGGTTGTTTTACTTACATGCGTGATATTAGATTTTGTTTTTTAAGTTATTAATTTTGAACTACTCCGGGAACTTCTATCTAGCACCATAAATCATTTCGCATCCACTAAATATGGAAATATTTATCATTTATTATTTTGCACATTTTGTGAAGGATAACACACACGCACTCATATATATATATTATATATGAGGAGGGATCCAATTACATCATTTTTTGGTGACACCGAGTTACACCTTACATTTTTAAAGTTCAAACAGTCGATCCAAACCGTTCAACATGTAGGATATATTAAAATGTGCTTGCAAATTAAATTTTACATTTTTTTAATTTTTTTTACTATTTATTAAGATGGGTACAAAAATTCAATGGTCTGAAAACAACGATTTTGTAAAATACTTAATAAATAGTAAAAAAATTCAAAAAAATGTAAATTTTGGTGTCTAAGCACATTTCAATATGGAGGTCATGTTGAACGGTTTGGATTGACTATTTGAACTTTAAACACTTTAAAAATTGATGGTGTAATTTGGTGTCACCAAAATATGGTGTAAGTGGATCCCTCCTCATTATATAAATATATATATATATGGACTTGGCTACGGTGCTACACATAGCATAGAGGACCTCCGTGCAACGGCTAAAAATTTGTGTTTTCAAAATTCTAATGGTCGATCCGAATCGTTAGATGTGTTCTCCATATTGAAATGTGCTTGGAGACCAAAATTTACATTTTTTGGAATTTTTTTACTATTTATTAAGCCACTTTGAAAATCGCTGATCTAACGGTGGCTTAACCAAACAATGAAACCATTAGATCAGCGATTTTCAAAGTGGCTTAATAAATAGTAAAAAAAATCCAAAAAATATAAAATTTGGTCTCCAAGCACATTTCAATATGTAGAACACATCTAATGGTTTTGATCGACCGTTAGGATTTTGAAAATTCAAATTTTGAGCCGTTGCACGGAGGTCTCTATGCTACGCGTAGCATATTAGCCAAAACCTATATATATATATATATATATATATATATATATATATATATATATATATATATATATATAGCAAAGTTATGGTGTGATGAGCTCACTAAGAGGGATTGGTGAGCACAACTCCAAAAAACAATCTGAATTGGTTTCAAACGACGAGTCCAAACCATTGAAATCCATATACTTCATTAGTGATGCATGTACATACAAAATTTTCAAAAGTTTCTAATTCATGTAGTACAAGATCAAGCGATTAAAAAAATTATGAAAAATGAATACATAAAACAACTTATAAAATAGCTTGTTTTTTGTTTTTTTTTTTTTACTACTTAATCTTGCGTTAAATGAAATCGCAAACTTCCAAAAAGTTTCATGTACATCCATCACTCATTAAGTAGATGGATTTCAACTATTTATATTAATTGTGTGAAGACAATTCAATAGAATTCTCGAGTTGTGCTCACTAACCCCTCTTGTGAGCACATCACACCTTAGCTTTCCCCTCTCTCTCTCTCTCTCTATATATATAGAGAGAGAGAGAGAGAAAGAGATTCCCTAATATCAAAATATTTGTTCGGGAGCCGTGATGCAACCAATTAGTTTTTTTTTTTTTTTCAAAGTCCAAACGGTCGATTCAAACCGTTAGACGTGATCTATATATTAAAATGTGCCTGGAGACCAAATTTTAAATTGAAAATTGTCTCCAAGCACAATTTAATATAGATTCAGTGTGGAACGGTTTGGATAGACTGTTTGGACTTTGAAAATATTTAAACTGAAAATTTTGTTTCATGGCCTAAGAACAAACATTTTGCTATTAGCAACCCACTATATATGTGTGTGTGTGTGTGTGTGTCTGTTTGTATGTATGTATATATATAGAGAGAGAGATAAAGACATGGGTTAACTTGCTTTGGGAATTAAAGAGTGTGTTTTACTTCATGTTCATATCTTCAATTTCAAATTCAAGTAGTCGATTCGAACTTTCCAACAGGATCTTCATATTAAAATGTGCTTGGAGGCAAAATTTTACATTTATTGGAATATTTTTACTATTTTTATAGAATTTTTGAAACTTGTTGCTTTTAATTAAGTAGATAATAATAACAATTTCTAAAAAACAATGGTTTTAAAAAATTCTAAAAAAACAGTAATTTTTTTTTATAAAATGTAAAATTTGGTTTGCAGGCACGTTTTGATATGAAGATCGTGTTGCAAAATTTGAATCAACAATTTGAACTTTGAAAATACAGATATGAGCAGAAAGTAAAACACTTTATTTAATTTTCAAATTAAGCAAGTTAATTAACCTATCTCTCTTTATATATATATATATATATATATACCGAGAGAGAGGTGGACTACAGTGAATTACAAATATATGGGCCCACATATACATTGGATTCAAAGTCTAAATAGTTGGTCGAAAATGTATCGTATACAATATGTGGCAGCCACGATATGGTCCCACGATAAGTGTTGGGCCCACATATATGGTGAATTACAAATATATGGGCCCGCATATTTAAACGGAGTTAAATTATACGAACATGTTCTGGCCGCACAAGTCAAGAAATCAATATTACAATATTCTTGATTGTCCGCAGTTAAAAATTAAGTTTGAAAGTGTCAGTAAATAATACACGGTTGTAGAATCATATACATTTGTTCAAGAAAAATGTACATATCGTGGGCCCAAAGCGTATACGATACATTTTCGAATTAGTTGGTGCGTGGTCAGTATCAGTTATATTGTTTATATTAATTGTCTGAAGACAATTCAATAGAATTTTTGAGTTGTACTCACTAACTCGTCTTGTGAGCACATCACACTCTAGCTTTCCCATCTCTCTCCCTCTCTCTCTCTCTATATATATATATAGATATTAGCTAATATCAAAACGTTTGTTCTAGAGCCGTGATGCAACCAATTAGTTTTTTTTTATTTTCAATGTCCAAATGGTCAATTCAAACCGTTAGACGTGATCTATATATTAAAATGTGCTTGGAGACCAAATTTTAAATTGAAAATTGTCTACAAGCAAAATTTAATATAGATTCAATGTTGAACAGTTTGGATAGACTGTTTGGACTTTGAAAATGTTTAAACCAAAGAATTTGTTCCATGGCCTAAGAACAAATGTTTTGCTATTAGCAACCCACTATATATACATGTATGTATGGATATATATATGTCTATGTATGTGTGTGTGTATGTGTGTGTGTATGTGTGTGTATATATGTATACATATGTTTGTATGTATGTATATATATAGAGAGAGAAAGACATGGGTTAACTTGCTTTGGAAATTAAAGAGTGTGTTTTACTTCTTGCTCATATCTTCATTTTGAAAATTCAAGAAGTCGATTCAAACTTTCCAACACGATCTTCATATTAAAATGTGCTTGGAGGCAAAATTTTACATTTATTGGAATATTTTACTATTTTTTATAGAATTTTTGAAACTTGTTGCTTTTAATTAAGTAGATAATAATAACAAATTCTGAAAAACAATGGTTTTAAAAAATTCTAAAAAAATAGTAAATTTTTTTTATAAAAAGTAAAATTTGGTCTGCAGGCACATTTTAATATGAAGATCGTGTTGCAAGATTTGAATCAACAATTTGAACTTTGAAAATACATATTTGATTAGAAAATAAAACACTCTATTTAATTTTCAAATTAAGCAAGTTAATTAATTCGTCTCTCTCTTTATATATATATATATATACCGAGAGAGAGGTGGACTATGGTGAATTACAAATATATGGGCCCACATATACATTGGATTCAAAGTTTAAATAGTTGTTCGAAAATGTATCGTATACGATATGTGGCAGCGACGATATGGTGGGCCCACATATATGGTGAATTACAAATATATGGGCCCGCATATTTAAACGGAGTTAATTATACGAACATGTTCTCGCCGCGCAATTCAAGAAATCAATACTACAAAATTCTTGATTGTACGCAGTTAAAAATTAAATTTGAAAGTGTCACTAAATAATACACGGTAGTACAACCATGTACTTTTGTTCAAGAAAAATGTACATATCGTGGGCCCATAGCGTATACGATACATTTTCGAATTAATTGGTGCGTGGTCAGTATCAGTTATATTGTTTTCAATTAGTTGGTGCGTGGTCAGTATCAGTTGTGTATTGTTATTCAAATAACATATCATTTTGTATGACTTTAGGTCCATAGCCATTTGAAATTAATCTAATAGGGAATAATTTCTAAAAATCTCTGTTTTGAGAATGATCTAAGTTTGTCTCATTTAGAATTTGAATACGTATTAGATAATTTAGTATTTAATAAATATTTGGAAGTATTCCCCTTACGGCTCATACGAGTATGAGTATTGTAAGCATTCCTGGGAAGTTAATGGAAAATTAATGCAGCTAAATTGTTTTCAAATACTAAATCTGCTAAAATGTGTTCACTACCGGGAGGAAGTATTCAAAGGGTGGGTCACTATGTTGCATAGATACAGGTACAGGTATCACATCCGATATGATACGGATACAGCAATACGTCAAACTTCAAAAATCTAGGATACTATACGCTTATTATATATATATTTTTTATTATTTTATATATTGTATTTAAATAATCATAACTTAAATCAAATTTGTATAAAAAGCTAAAGACTTAACATAAGTATAAATTAAATACTATAGTTACTAGTATTATACAAATTAGACACTTTGGTGTAGTGGATAAACATGACTTCTCAAGTTCTTATCACGCAAAAGCAGACAAAAAGCACATTTGCTCCGATGTATGCGCGAGCTCGGTTCATGGGCTAGACACGTATCCAGCTATATCGGCATGTTTCAACGCGGTATCGGAAACAGAGGGTAGGGGTACAGCAGCTGGCTTATACGATACATATCGTGGCTATATCGAAGGCATGTCGATACGTATTTGACATGGGTACGATGGCCATCCGGGAGTATCCGGGTAGCATAGGTCAGGTATGAACTGGCCATGTATAAGCTCTAAAATTAAATTATAGTGATTTTTAACCATAAATTAAATTGATATTTTATATTACAAATAGATCATAGTATATTTAACCAGTGGGGAATAGTTTATAAGAGCTTCTAAGAAGGATAAGGCTAAAAAAAGAAAACGCGGTGGGGATGGTAAATTTTGCTGTCCTTGTAAAGCTTGTAATAATTTAAAAATTCATATGCCAATTGATGTTAGAAAACATATGACTTGTCGGGGATTTAAGATATGATATACTTGTTGGATACGACATTGTGAAACTTTGGGAGAAACTAGCATCAGTTGAAATATTGATAATGATTGTCAGGAGGATGTGGATTAAAATATACTTGTTGTAATAATGATAAATTGGACATTAATAATTATGATAATTTAGATCAAATGTTACATGATGCTGAAAAAAAGTAAGAAATAACAGAAGAAAGTGAATGATTCATCAAAAGATATTAATAATGATGATAATTTCGATGAAATGTTACATGATGATATTGAAAAAAAGGTAACATATAACATAAGCAAGTGAATGATTTATCAAAATAAAAAGAGTCGAATTATAGAAAAAAAAAACGTTTGCTAAAAGGTCAAAAAGGCAGTAGGTTAAATAAAGATGTTTGTTAATTAAGTATGCTACAAAAATGTGTCATTATCCACGAGAGTAAAAGATTTACCAATGGTATCTTCACGGATAATTATGTCGATAATATCGATACGTTCAGAAATAGTAGTTTTTATCGGTGTTCTCTCGAAAATAGTCACTTTTTACCCTCGCCAATAGTGATCTATTTTTGAAATAAAAATGTTGTAGAATGCACGAGAGAGCGTGTGGATGGGTAACTGGTGGTTGCAGATGTATTCACTATTCACGCACCTATGTACGCAATGTTAGAACAATAAAGAAAGCGGGCCCAAGTTAATTTCCAAATATATTACTTGTTCCGTCTAGACACATTTTTCAGCTCGAAGAATATGTAGCTCTTTTTATTATCTTTCACTATCTTTTTTCGTGTCTATTATAAGAGAATGAAGTTAGTTCCTAATAAAGGTTCAACCCTTTTGTGACTCATGGACTATGCGCAAGTCACAGAACTAAATCTGTGAATTTCTTTTATCTATGCGAGGTTCATAGGACGAACGAATTGGCTCGGCAAAAATTCAAGCTTGATACGGCTTGGCTCGTTGGCCTATCTAAGCTCGATTCAATTCCTTTACAGTCCCAGTAGCTTATAGTTAGAACAGAATTAGAACATTAAGTTTGATTAAGGGTGATGAAATGTAAAATATAAAATTATTTAATGTGTGGTAGAATAGATTTGAATTAAAGTTTTGACAACCACAATGTGAAATTCTAATCATTAGGATATAGAGCATACATTTAGGGCCTGTTTGGCTGCAATCCCACGTGTTACTATTCACACGGGAAAAAAAAATTCAGTTAAACTAAATTTTTTTTTCTCACGTGAACAGTAACTCGCTGTTTACTATTCACCTGTTCCTGTGCCCATTCCTGTTCTCGGGCTGCAGCCGAACAGGCCCTTAATGTTTTACGATGGAGTAAGATGTATATGAAATGTAAACAAAAAATGAATCAAATTGAAATATATATAACAAAAAAAAAATTAAATCATAGGATGATTAAGGTCGTCCTTAAATTATATTGAGATCCGCACGTGGTTCACATTACTTTGGAGATGTACTCCGCATCCGAGCTGAGGGAAGCAATATTGGAAATTAAAGGCGGGCCCAACCTAATCGCCGAAAAGATCACCAAGCAAACCCAATTACATATGTGCACTATTCTTATGGTGGGCGGCAACTACCGACAACAGATATATTAATACAAAAAGTTTAATTACAAAACAAGAAAGAACACAACATGCACACCTCTAAGACTATACAATGAGGTGAGCATTTCCTAATTACAAAATCATGGAATAGTAAAATATGAGAAAATCTCTAACAATTGATTCGCCAAGTCTCAACTTCCAATGCCATGTCATTAATGAGATGACGGACCTATCTCTGTTTATTTGAAAAAAGTCTCCTGTTTCGTTCCCATGTTCCGGCAACCCAAATAACGTTCCATAAAGATTTCCTTATTGGAGACATTGGTATGCCCGTGTCTAGGCAGACCCTCACAATGTTGGTGCCTCCTTTGGCGGTAATGTTGTAGTGCGCCATTAATCCCTGCCAGAACTCGACCACGTAACCACAATTCCACATGATATGATCTCTTGTTTCCACCAAGTCCACCCGACACAAGTGGTAGGCCGATTGAATTGCACAGCCTCTCGTTATTAAGGTCTGTTGGGTGAGTATTTTCTCGTCCAACATTAACCAAACGAAAATCCTTACTTTCAGTGGAACCTTGATATGTGGTAGCCACGATATGTATCGTATACGCCAGCTGGCGTGCCCCTACTCTCTATTTCCGATGCCGTGTTGAAATGTGCCGATATAGCTGGATACGAATCTGGCCCATGAACCGAGCTCGCTCATACAACGGAGCAAATATGTCTTTTGTCTGCTTTATGCGTGATTTGAACTTAGGAAGTCATGTTTTGGACCAAAGCTTTTATCCACTATACCGAAGTGTCATATTTGTATAATACTAGTAACTATAGTATTTAATTTATACTTATGTTAAGTCTTCAGCTTTTCATACAAATTTGATTTAAGTTATGATTATTTAAATACAATGTATAAAATAATAAAAATATATATGTAATAAGCGTATCATATCATAGATTTTAAAAATTGACGTATTGCCGTATCCGTATCATATCGGATACGATACTTGTACCCGTATCTATGCAACATAGTACCTGATCCACCCTTTCAATACTTCCTCCCGGTAGTGAACACATTTTAGCAGATTTAGTATTTAAAAACAATTTAGCAGCATTTTCCATTAACTCCACAGGAATGCTTACAATACACATACTCGTATGAGCTGTAAGGGGAATACTTCCAAAATTTTCCTTAAATACTAAATTCTCTAATACGTATTCAAATTCTAAATGAAACAAACTGACGCGGTGCGTCTCGAAGAGGTGTTCGATTCTGATAATGACACACGCGAAGGCCACAGTAGATCGAAACCAATCAAGAATGAGGAGGGATCAAGTTACACCTTTTTTTTTTGACACATTTTAACACCTACCATTTTCAAAGTCCGAATAGTCGATCCAAACCGTTCAACATTATTGATATAATAAAATGTGCTTGGAGATCAAATTTTACATTTTTTTGAATTTTTTTACTATTTATTAAGATGGTTACAAAATCGTTGTTTTCGGACCATTGAAAAACAGCGATTTTGTAACCATTTTAATAAATAGTAAAAAAATTCAAAAAAATGTAAAATTTGATCTCCAAGTACATTTTAGTATATCAATCATGTTGAACGGTTTGGATCGACTATTTGGATTTTGAAATCGCAAAATTAACTTATAAAAAAACAATGTCATGATGTGTCAAAAAAAAATAGTGTAATTGGATCCCTCCTCATCAAGAATTTATTTGTCGACTTGAAATTTAATGACATGGATGGTTTTCTAAGAAACAATTAAATGGCATGGTCTTCAAAGAAGCAATTAAATAGTTTGACTGAATGGATGACTATCTAATAATGCATGGCGGTCTTCAAAGAATCAAATAAATAGTTTGACTGCATAGGTTTTGATAAGAGTTAAAACTTCCGTTGGCTTAATAAAAAATAGTATTAATAGTATTTAATGTGTTTGCATTTCCTATGATAGTTTTAATTTCGTTTTTCCCTTTAAATATGTATGGAATTTCCTATTGGGCGCAGTGAAGTTATAATAGAAAAGTTTGTTTCTTTGAGTTTTGTTTCGAGTTCCATCATTTTCTCCTCTTTACTAATTAACCGATTACGTGAGCTTAACGGGCAAGATCGTATCCGGACCGCTTTGCATCACAAACTTAGAGCAGTCTTAAAACAGATATTTTTAGAAATTATTCCCTATTAGATTAATTTCAAATGGGTATGGACCTAAAGTCATACAAAATGATCTGTTATTTGAATAACAATATAACTGATACTGACCATGCACCAACTAATTGAAAACAATACAATTAATACTGACGTCCATGCACCAACTATATAAATAAACTTATATCCAAACACTAATTAAAATATGTACATAAATAATAAAAAATTGAATTCTGACCTTATCAATCGAGAGTAGAGAGAATATGTTGAAGAAATTAAAATGCAGCCTCGATATGCATCTGATGAACTAGATATGAACAAATGGACCTTATAATTTAGATCCGCATGCAATAATTGAAACTAGAGGAAATGCAAACCTTCTGATGTAATGGCGCATACAAGAAAAAATGAGTAACTCTGAATAAATAGATATTTACACACGGTTCACCTAGAGCAGATATAAATTAATCTTCTGATGTAATGGCGGAAACAAGAAAAAATGAATATATACTATGAATAAATATACATTCAAACAGTTTACGTAAAAGAAAACATGTACAGAAAAAAACAGTTTTTTTTTTCAAAAAAAAAAATACTTATACAAGAACCATACATGGTTGGGTTAAAAAAAAATCCATGTAAGAATGTCACTCTCTCTCTTATATTCACGGTTTATTTAAATATAACCACCTATAATTGATTCTTATGGTGTACGGTTGCTTCATAAGAAATATATATGTTGGGACCTTCCGTAGACAGCTTCAATTTTTATTGACCGTGTCCGTGTGTGTAATGTTTGAGCTAACCGTGTGTAATGAGAAGAGGCACGCTCGCGCAAAAAAAAAAAAACCTCCAAGTATTGAATCATGTCTGGAAATCATGACTATTTGTACTGAATCATGTCTGGAAATCATGACTATTTGTACAGGGGGTTAAAGTTGTGAACCGTGTACGGTTGAACACCTTGATACAGTCATTTATTAATAACCGTGTATGCTTTTGTTATGTTTTCAAACGCTATTTTTTAGTAGAAACAGTGAAAGGTTCATTCGCGCCTCTCAATCACCTCTTCACACATCCACTTACACCATTTAAGTTCAGGCCCCTCCCTCCCTTAATACGCCTCTTCATTTTCTCTTCTTTTTGATAAATTAGCATTCCTTGAAATTCAGTATGTATATATAAATTGCTTCAAATTTATATAAATTAGCTTCATTTATGTCCTCAAAGTTCAGTCGGTTTAGTATATTCAGTTTTAAAATTTTCTAAACCAAACCGAACTGAATATTTGAATCGGTTTTAAAAAACCAACCGAACCGATCCATTAAACCGAAAAAACTGAACCGTTTGAACCGGACCCAATGAACACCCCTACCGATGTCTCCCCATATCCCAAATAGTGGCCTACAACGAGCCATACCTGCCCCTTTTTAAGTTAATCTTAGTGGATTAATCTTTATATTTTGATGGCTTAACTTCATACTAAATAATTGAAAAAATTGTAAATTTTGTACGTAAACGCATCACTCCTACAATAGATCAGTTTAAATAGTTTTAATTCACTGATTAAAGTCTAACCAATAAATTTTGGTGTTGGTGATATATGTTGGATCGTAGTTGAGCATATATGTAATATAATTATGGATTATATACTGTCATATATGATTGTCACAATTAAGTGATCTAATATGAAATTAAGGTATTAGACAATATATTTATTCAATACGGTATGGTTCATAAATGTGTAGACAATTTAGACAAATATCAAATGACTGATTATGATATTTTCAAATTCAGAAAACTGTCTATTCGGAGAATTCATGCAGTCCACGCATGATCTAATAGTGCACCCTTATATAAGGATGGGTCTCCAAGACACAAGATAACACAACGTGTGTAACAACACAACTCAAACTTTTGAACAGCATAAATTTTAGACAGAATCTGAGTGCCTTCTCCTTTCTTCTGCCATTAAAGAAATGAGAAGAGAAATACATTAGAAAATTTGGAGAGTATTTCTCAAGGGCCATATCCGTGTTGGAAGACGTAGTCCACGACCATATGACGTAAAGGCGTGAAGGGCTTCTTGCCGATTGAAGACTTGTCTTGTACTCACAGAGATGGCTCTTCAGACTTGAGAATTTCATGGCCAATGTTATGAAATTAAATATTGTATTCCGCACTTATGATTATGTTTTATGAGTCGGCTTTTTTATAGGACGGTCCTTAGGTTAAAGTGGAGAACTGTTTCTCTTTTCTCAGAATTTAAGTGTTTGATCGTTAGATGAAATGTGATTGTCTGATCTCTAGATAAGATGTAAATATTTGGTCTTTATGATTCCCCAACAATATATACCACAGCGAATTTCAGATTAATTGTGTGCCTGCGAAGCGGGAGAGAGTGGGAGTCATATTTGATTGATTCGTTATAATTTTGCGTAAAGAATTGAAGCTGGCTAGATTGATTTTGTGGTTAGGAATTTGAGGACTTTCAATGTTGACTAAATGGAATCATATTCTATTGTGTCATGAATTGCTTGATTAAGACGATGGACGGCCCAAATTTGTCACAACGTGATGGATACAAAGATCACCGTGCTGTGATCCCCTATCATAAATAGGAGATACTACTATTTATTCTCTAGCAGTACCACAAGTGGTTTATTGTACCCCACCCAAAGTCGATCATAATTTATAGCAGCTTACTAGAGATAGGAGTACTGTAATTGGCTGAGCCGAGCCAAGTTTGGTAAAGCTTGAACTCAGGATGAGCCACAATAAAATAATTGTTGCCTTGTAGAGATTAATTAAATTTATTTAATTTTATTACATGATTCTATTAATTGAAAAGTAGATTATTTTAAGTGAAATATTTAGTTTTCTTAGTTAATTAGATGAATTGAATTAGCTTAATTATATTGATTTGATTTTGTTAGTTGATCATGTTAACTTAATTAATTTAATTTAATTAGATACAAAGACCACTATGATATTCCAACATGGTAGTGATCGACCAAGTTACGGTTCGACAAGCACCATGTAAAGAAACAATGCCTCACACCTATCGCAGGCCTTGACCATTGATTCCAGATCTGTGATATCACCATAGTCAAGCTCTAGCCCATGCACCAGCTCTCGCACGGAGGTTTCTTAGGTCACTGCTTCTTCGCACCAAGGGGCACATGGAATAACCCTTCCCCTTCGCAACAGCTCCAAGTACAGCAACAATGAACCAAGCATCAACTGTTGCTTATAGGAATTAATTATCCCAGAGGAGTCTCAACAGGTACAAGAAGTATCTCGAAGAAAGAACAAAGAAGTGAAGAAATTAAATACCACATTGGCTGAAATTCAAATAAAGCTAGCTAGGATTATAATGTTGAGTTGCCCCAAGGAAAGAAAAACAAATTGAATGGGGAGACGGCCCACAAAATTGATGACAGGATGAATTGCATTGCAGTTGAGCCCAACGATCAAATGAGAAGAATAAAATATGAGCCGAACAAAGAAATAGGGAATTAAAAGTATATAAATGATTGAATTCAGCCAATTTGAAAAGAATTGATCAGTCAATCAGTAAGGTGAAAAAACACACAAGTCTGCTTAAAGGGATTGTCAAAAAATATCAAACACGGAAAAAAATAATTAATTATTAGTCGGACACCCAAGTTATCTTACCAATATTTCCCTTCTAAATTTGCATTATCAATCGATTGAATATCGGATCAATTAGGATTTGTGTAATTTAGAAAGCTAAGAGAGTAGTAGCAAATTAAACAAACATGACTGTTGAATGGGCTCTTAAAATCCTTGACTGCAATGTAATGTAATGATAAATCAATCAATCAATTTATTTTTCTTCAAGTCCGATCTCAAATTTACAGGACTTCTAATCTAACACCAAAAGTGAGAGGTATAATGGATGAACCAATAGCTGTAAGAGATTTTTCTAGAAGAGCCACTAAAAATAATTTATTATTTTCTAGCTATATTGTTGGAAAAATTGCTGCTCCGAGTAATTCCATTAGTATTCTACCAACTACATTATTATAAACATCAATTTACCAAAGAATATCTATATATTCAGAATTGAAACAAAAACCATTGTTGACAACATTATAGCGTCACATGGAAGAAATAATGGTACATGTTACAAACTAATGGTCTTCCTAACTGTTGTCAAAGGGATATAATAAAAACAACATATTAATTAATGGACAAAAAATGGCTTAATAACATTAAACTTCAATATGGGGACATAAAGAAACGAACCATAATTTGTTAAAGAAAATGGCTAACACCACTACAAAAATGGGATCTTGTAATGCCAATTGTCTAACAGTTTAAACCGATCTTGATCTGATACCAATAGACTAAAGGTGTTGTGGAAGTTAGTAATTAAGTTGAAATATTATTCTATCGGGTTCACCCTCACGAATAGATAGGAGACATACACTAATTTCTTCAAACATAACCAAATCGCCCCACTGAGAGTTGGTTTCTCTCCAGAGCAACCCCCCCCCCGCGGGGCGGTTTGCTATAGTACAATTTTTTTTTTTTTGGATAGAGGAATCCAATATGAGTGGAACAAAAAAAAACACTCAATTTGGATAACCTAGTAGAAAATGGTGGCCACAAAATTCATCCTTCTGAATTAAAACTGTTGGAATTGTGCTGTTACAGTTTTAGTGGTACCATATTGCACCAACCAAATCTCAAAATCCAGAAAGACTTAAAGGATGAAATTTGGCCAGGTTATAGACTCGATATCAAAGATCAAAACTGCAAAATTTCATAGAAAAATAATGAGCCAATTGTCTGTAATAAAATTCAGAATTTGGCACTAAGTTAAGAAAAAATAAGAAGAGGATAAAACAGTTTACTGGATCAAAATCCGATTGAAGTCTGACCGTTCTGATAGTCAGTCTTTAATAACTTTAGTGTTTCTCTCCCAAATAGTATTTTTACGGCTATCGTGTTTCTCTCCCAAATAGTGTTTTTAGGCTATCGTGAATAGTGAACAGCTGTAAAAACACTACTCACGATAAGATTCTCTGATTAGTCTCATTTACGGTATGACCCAATAAGATATGTGTTATGTTGGTAAATAGAATTAAAAACTCTTTTAATTTCTATAATCATAGGAGGCATTTGACGTCTGCACTATGACCATCCAATTACACAGATGATGATGTACTGTACAATACCACGATCCAATAAACTGTTTTATCCTCTTCTCCTTTTTTCTTAACTTGGTGCCAACTTCTGAATTTTATTACAGACAATTAACTCATTATTTTTCTATGAAACTTTGGCCAAATTTCATGCTTTAATTATTTCTGGATTTTGAGATATGGCTGGTGCAATATGGTACCAGCAAAACTGTAACAGCACAGTTCTAGCAGTTTTAATTCAAAATGATGAACTTTGAATGGCCACCATTTCCTACTGGATTACCCAAATTGAGTGATTTTTTTTTTGTTCCACTCATATTGTATTCCTCTACCCAAAAAAAAAATTGTACTGTAGCAAACCGCCCCACGGGGGGGCGTTTTGCTCTGGAGAGTAAATCGCCCCACTGTGGGGCGGTTTTCCTTGGAGGGAAAAACGCCTCCTGGGGGGGCGTTTTGGTTATTGTTTATATTAGTTTGGGACGTCGGTTAGTATTAAGTTTATTTTTTTCGGTTATTTAAAAAACAATCAGCCTCCTCTCTATTTCTTCATCTTGTCTAACCATATTGTCTTTAATTTGTATGTTATTAATGTGGAATTAATACTGATTATATTACTTGAACTATGGATATGTAAGTTTAATGTTGAATGTGTTTTTTTGTATGTTGTTTATGTTGAATGTTGAATGTTGAATATTTCTTGTATGTGCATATGTTGAATATTTTGCATTGGGTTTAATGTTTATGCTTCTTCTGTCGGTTAATGTTTAGAACCGATATAATTTTTCAATATTTTGTGAAGAAGATGGTTCCATTTGGAAGGGACGAATTGACAGTTCTTTTACTGTCAAGTCAGCATATTCAACAATTAAAGGTGGACCAAGGATCAAATCATCCATATGAATCTGAAAACGGGTCGGATATTATCCATCCGTATTCGGATTCGTATTCGAATTTTTGCGGATTCGGATATTCGGACACAGATAGTTTGCGGATACAGATACGAATACGGATATTATTATTCAGATACGGATACGAATTCGGTATCAGTTTCAGAATCGTATATGGATACGGATAATTATCCGTATCCGAATATTTAACTTTTTCGGATATCTGATTTTTGGATTTTTTCCCGCTCCTCCCGACTTCTCTCTCATAATACTGAACGCATGGAGGGAATCATGGCAAATAATCTTCATAGCTATAATCTTATTTTTGAGAAACGTGACAGATGCTGCCAGTGTTGCATTAAAATCAAATTAATTATGTCTACTATCTCGAATTTGAGTAGATTACAACCTTTAAAATAATCATAGATTTTTTTTTTAAAATTTGTATCCTAAGTGAGTAAATTGATATGCTAAATTTTGCTTCTACTTTTAATCGGAAAAAAATAATTTCTTATTAATATGTTAATTTTATTGTAATGTATATCCGAATTAGAAATTCGATTTATATCCGTATTCGTATTTGTATTCGACTAATATCCGATTCGTATTCGTATCCGATCCGTATTCGTATCCGATTAATATCCGATTCGTATCCGTATCCGAAAAATAAAAACGGATACGAATATGGTTTTATCACTATCCGATCCATATTCGATCCATTTTCACCCCTATATATGATCCCTATGGAAGCTAAATGCATGCCCCTCCCCGATTTCTGATTTTTGATTGGCTGCTAATATAGTTATGAATTATGATACCTAAAAAGGATTTTGTTAGTAGTACTAATGACTACCGGCCTATTAGTATTATTAATTTAATCCCAAAACTCATATCTAAGGTATTATCGAATAGATTCCGCATGTGGCTGCCTAAACTTACTTCAGTCAATCAGACGGCTTTTGTTAGGGATAGACACAGTGGAATCTTTTATTGCCACACGAGAAATGCTACATCACATAACTACAACAAACCGACCAGCAATGTTTGCAAAAATAGATTTTTCAAAGGCTTTTGATTCAGTTCATTAGTCATTTCTTACGAAAGTCATGCAGGCACGAGGTTTTCCAAATAGATGGATTACTTGGATACAAACTTTGCTCAACACAGCCTCCTCTCGAGTTATTGTTAATGGAGAGAACACACCTTACTTCTTCCATAAGCGAGGATTAAGGCATGATGACCCTTTGTCACTTATGCTCTTTATTATTGCGGTTGATGTTTTGTAGCAGATGGTTAGAACAGCCAATGAAACTTTGGGCAATTCTATCACTTCCATTGAGGTGAATGAATTAATCGTGAAGCCTCATATTTAATTGAGACCCCTAGAATTGAACCAAATATCGTATGAAGAACTTAATCGTGAAGTATTGGTATTTAGGGATAAACTAGGCTTACCTGTGCTTATGGTCTAAACAGCTAGGGTGAAGAACTTAATCTTGAAATCCGAATAATTCGAATTATTTAGGGATATTATTAATTCACGAAAGTGACCCTTATTGACATCTTAGGCTTATAAACCCCATCAAAGCAAACATTAATTTAGAAACCAAGGAAGTGTAGATTTGCCAAGTGAATGTATGCCAAAAGCCCCTAGTCTTCCTTCTTATTGAATCACTTTATTTGTTTGTTTAAATTTCTTTTGTTACAATTTACCCTCAATCGGGTATTGAACCCACAAAACCAAAACAACCCACCCTTTTACTTTTATTGCACAATTTTAGAATTAATTAATTTAGTAGAAATTGATATTTCCTGTTATCTTTGGATCTATACTTATTTTACTACAATGATAGATTGTATGCTTGCAAATGACCTATCTAAGGTTTTATAAATTTAAAAGTGAAAAAGTGTATCCATAGACATAAAAATCCCATACCTAAAATACACAACACAGGCCAGGTTGTCAGTCTTGTTGGCAAGATGTGATAGAATTAGTATCGGCTATCTGACTGATCCTGGTTAGGGGTACTATCAGTAACGTCTGGGTTAGCAGGAGTAGGTCCGTTCCTGATGTCTGTTTTTGACCATTCCTGATGGTTGGTTCTCTACTAGTGTCTTATGAGAACTAAGGATCAACTTGGAGACATATTGATGAAAGGATCTCTACCACAATATTTCATGACTTACTTGTCAAGTTGGGCAGGAAAGACATCTACTTGCCAACTTGAGGGGAGTGTTAACGTGGGGAGAGGGGGGTGTCCGATGCCCATCGGACCAAAGTCTGTTCGATGGGCGGTTTCTACTGTCCGATCCACTTCAAAATCTGTGCGCACGGATATTAAAGCAAACTGTACGGATATTAAAGTGATGTGCACAGATCTTAAAGTAGATCGGACGGTAGAAACCGCCCATCGAACAGACTTTTGTCCGATGGATATCAAACACCCTCCTCTCCCGTTAACATGAGCCACAGAAGATCTGAAGAGAAGTGGCACACAAGGCAATTGTGATGATTAAGAAAGGAAATTATCTTCTGTGATATTTTATGTAATATTTATGTAATTTAGTATTAAGGAAATATATTATTACAAAGGAATATTTAGAAAATAGACACCATATGCTTTGGCTGGCATAATGCTCTATATAATAGGCATCTAGTCTCGTTTGAGACTAAGCTAAAATTATTTCTCTGTAAAAAATATATTTTTCCAATGAAATAAAACAAGAGTGGTAAGGGAGTTTCATGGGAGTTGTTTGTTATTTATTAAATTCTCATAAGTTGTCATCTGATGCAGGGAAGGATCGATGTCCCGGCAAAAACAGAAGAGGTTAAAAGGGAATTTAGGAAGGCATTGGAGAATTGAGGGACTTCCTATGCTTATATGCAGCGCTTTTGGAATGATATTGGGAATTCAAACTTAAAAAGAATAATTGTTTTTATAAAAAATTTAGTTAATCAGCTTGTTATACTTATATGTAAGGTATTAGATATAATATGATATTGTTATGCAAAAAAAAATTGAAGTTCATCTTTAGTAATTAGTTCATGATTTGCTTTCGTTTATTCACTTCTTTTTATACTTTTTAATAGTATAGATCTCTAGATATCTTTATATGTTTTTTTATTTGTTTGTTTCACTGAGATAATATGCTTTAATATGCTTTAATTTTCTATGCATCCGCTCAAAATAAAATTAAAAAAGAAAAACATGTGTTGGCTCGTAAAGAAAAATTTAGTTTTAAATTAAAAATTGCAAAAATCTGAAGTCAAGTTAGATAACATGTATATGTGGTAAACAACAAATAAATTAGTGTCGGTATAAACAATAGTTGCGTAGTTTAAATACTTAATAGTATAATTAGAAATATGTAGTAATGTAGGTACATAAAGACTTGTGTACATAATTGGCATGGGGAGTGGGGACTGCATGAGCGTGTGATTTGTGGGGTGCCATGAATTTAGAAACATTTTTCTATTTTATTTTGAGATGTTGACGACTACTATTTATTATAAGATAAATAAACAGTAAAGCAGATGGGAAGGCAACTTCGTGACATGACATGCAGTCGCGTTTAAGCTTGTTTTGTGGATATATTGGGGGACAGAATTGCTTTCTGAAGACAAATACAACAAATAATGTAGTTGGCTAATTGCTAATTAAATCACTGTTCAAGAAACTATTGTAACCATGGTTCGTAAACTCGGTCGATTCCGAGTCAACTAGGAATCAGCCTGGTCCGGTCCAATTTACCTACCTGTGCGATTTTTTTTACCAAAATTCAGATAAACAGTGTCTAACTCGGCCGAGTCAACCGAATTTCTGGCTAGTCAGACCAAGTTTCACCGAGTTAGGCCGAGTCAAACCGAGTTTCACCCAAGTCAGTACATGGGCAGTGAAAACATTGTCGTAGAATGATTTGGTTTCCCACCTAATTAGCTTTATGTTGCTTCCTGAGGTTGAGAGAGCAAGAAAATCATTGTTATTGGTTTGAGATTTAAGTTCAATTTTGCATCTTTTGAAGAAGGAAATGGCGCTGGAAAAATATTTGGAAAGGCGAAGTCCCTGGCTGAATTAGGAAGAAGAATCTTTAGTTATTTCTGTGGCTAGACCTGGTGTATAATTTTGTACTATAAAAAATTTGAATTTCTAATGGTTCATAATAAACCTTGTCCATTTTATATCGTGATCCAAAAAATTAATTCTTTCATTTGTTATCTGTTGAACAAAATACTTTTTTTTTAAAATCTTCACAGAAGCTGTGAAATTGTGAGGAGGAATCGAACTTTCGACCTTTGAGTACAACAGTTCTAGAACTTTTTTCTAGCCAATTGTGCTACCTCCCATTTCCTGTTGAACAAAATACTTAATCAAAGACTCAAAAGTGTGACTTACTAGGCGGGTAGCCTGCAAAGTCTTTACTGTTTTATTTTATTTATATTTTTTTTGTATTTAACTAGAGTGAAGGAGATGCATATACAGTGGTTTGTTTATTTTTATTTTTTTTACTAAAGTAAAGAATGGGACTGTACTAAATTACATTAAATTTGATTGTTAAGAAAATATAAAATGTAGAAATTAAACATTTTATTTCTCTTTTTTGAATATCAATCACGTTTTTTTAATTATTTTATGAAATAGTATATTTTATATTAAAATTAGATTATTTTAATGTTTTAAATAATTACGCTACAAATTTAATTGTTATTCATCAGAATTTAATTATTATGAGTAGTTATATTTAAAATGCTATCCAAATACCAATTTTTTCCTATTTTTTGCCAACAAAAATCCAAGTTACCGATCTGATTTAGCTAATTATGGCAATAAAATATGTGTTTAATTTATAATGCTCGTATTATATTATATAATTAGTGAATTATTTGAGTGTATTATTTTGTCTTAACATAATTTTTTTTAAATTATAATTGTTTTACCAATTATTTTCTACGTTTTTGCTACAAAATAGGCTTTCTACCAAAAAAATCCGAGTTTCCGAGTCAACTCGGCCGATTCCAGCTGATTCCATGGTCAAGAACCCGATTTCGATTCCGATTCCATGGTCAAGAACCCAATTTCGATTCCGATTCTGAGTTTCAGAACCATGATTAGATAGAGACTTACTATGTGCTTGAGATGCAATCTATAAATATATCAGCTTGAGACAGGGCTGATCCATCTGACTCCTTGTCCTCTTCTCCCTCTGATGATGAGATGGCTTGTTCCACATGCTCTTCTAGAGATTCTTAGTTGCTGTTGCTTACTACTAGTTATATTAGTTTCTGTGCTTACCTTCTATTTTTTGCTTTACTTAGCTGCTACTCTAGATACTATAATCTTAGCCTTATGATGCTTTGTGATTGCTTGCTGTTTAGCTTCTATATTAGCTAGCTTTTGTTTCTACAATGGATTTCATTCCAACAATATTCTTGTTTCTAATGAAACAGGTGGGGGTTACCCACTGTTGTCAAAAAAAAAATATATATATATCAGCTTATTATAGAATCACAGCACATCCAACAACACAAATTTTTCTTGTAAACTTAACTGACTGTGCATGGAAGTATATTAAGTTACAAACTTAATATATTGTGGAAGTATATTACTTTAAAACAAATTAGTTAGAGTTTTACTTGTAAGAACATCAAACAATTAAAATCTAAGCATATTTAAAATATAACACCTGCCTATATAAATTTAAACACACTGGACTATTGAAGTTATAACACTAGAGAACACAAGTAATATATACATCTCCAACTAGAACAACAAATAGCTAAAATCGGAATAAACAAGCTGTGTACTGTAAATACCGAAATTTTTATTAATATACAAAAGAAATAATAAATTTAACAATCTATGCAATTTTTTTATGAAATTCACAATCTATCCAAATCGATGACAGTGTCATCGGTTCTGAAACCGATGACACTGTCATCGGTTTAAGCCAAACACGATTTTTTATGCTTTCTGCACACTTTTTGAAACAACGAACGACTCAGATTAAAACAACAAACGATTCAGATTAAAACACTGTTTGTAATGATTATAGAGTTGTGCAAATTTTTGTTAAATTTTTATTTTTTTCAAAAATAGAAAGACCATAATATTTTCTGTATTTACCTAGAAGTGACTTTTGAACCGGAATCAATAATTCAGATTCAAAGCATTTTTATTTTTTGCTAATAACACATCAAGAAATATTTTAATTTTTCTTACAGCCATCAAAAATCTGATCTGAAAAATATTGATCCGAGTTATTTGTTTAAGTCTTTCTAATAAATCAAATTATATGGTATTATATCTAATTTTAAAAATATATAAAAAATATTTCTAATATTTTAATAAAAATAAATAAATAAATTATAATATTTTCTAGTTAAATAAAAAAATAAATAAAAATTATTTTAAATTAAATTTGGATGAAAATATTATAATTTTTTATTTTTTATTTAATTAGAAAATATGATAATTTATTTATTTTATTTATTAAAATATTAAAAATATTTGTATATATTTTTTAAAATTAGATAGAATACCATATAATTTGATTTATTAGAAAGACTTTAACAAATAACCCGGATCAATATTTTTCAAATCGGATTTTTCATGGCTATAAAAAAAATTAAAATATTTCTTTGTGTGTTATTAGAAAAAAAATAAAAATGCTTTGAATCTGAATTATTGATCCCGGTTCAAAAGTCACTTCTACGTAAATACAGAAAATATTATGGTCTTTTTATTTTTGAAAAAATAAAAATTTAACAAAAATTTGCTCAACTCTGTAATCATTACAAACAGTGTTTTAATCTGAGTCGTTCGTTGTTTCAAAAAATGCGTAGAAAGCATCAAAAATTGTGCTTGGCTTAAACCGATGACAATGTCATCAGTTTGGATAGATTGTGAATTTCATAAAAAAAATTGTATATATTGTTAAATTTATTATTTCTTTTGTATATTAATAAAAATTTCGGCTGTAAATACTTAGTAGTATCATTGATTCATTATTATTGTTAGTAATGTAGGTATAAACACTGCGATGGACATAATTGGCATGCATGCATAAGCGTGATTTGTGCGATGGCATGACTTTATAGAGGTAGTAAAGGAGATTAGAAGGCAAAACCGAAGAGATCGATTTTAATGAATTGAAATAATGTTAGCACTCCTCTTCATCTTGAAGCAACAAATGTAGCTACGTAGGCTAAATAGTGAAGAAGATGGGAAGGCAACTTAAATATTGGTGATGTGACATGCTGGGTGCTACATGGGCTTAAACTTGTTTATGGATATAGTGTGGGACAGAATTGATTTCTGAAGACAAATACAACAAATTTGTTGTTGGCTAAATCACTGTTCAAGAAACTATTGCAACCTCTAACCACCCAATGAGTAGATAGAGACTTGTTATGTACTTGGAGATGCAATATATAAATATGTCAGCGATCATTGAATTACATCACAATTCACATCCAACACAACACATCACAAAACATTTAATTAATACAAGCTCTTATGGCTGACAATAACAAGTCAAGTGTCTACTTCCTTCCCCTCTATGCACCAGGTCACCTCATCTCCATGGTAGAGACAGCCAAGAGCCTCTTGCATTGTAACTCCACTTCGAGCAACACATTTTCCATCCACATCCTTCTTGTGCAACCGCCCAACCCAGAGAAGACCTTTCCTGTTTGCCATTCTTACCTTCAATCCGTCAAAGCCCAGAATCTTCCAATTCACTTCCATCCACTCCCTTTCGTCATACCGCCGTACAATTGTGATGGCATTGAGGATTTCGTGATTAAGTACATGCGATTGTACTTGCCGCATATCAAGGACGCTCTGGCGGCCTCCTGTTTGCCCGTTTCGGGCCTAATTGTCGACATGTTTGCTTCCGATGTTATAGATGTTGCCAAGGAACTAAACATCCCAAGCTACATATACTTTACTTCCACCGCAACTTTCCTCTCTCTCTTGCTTCACATCTCTAGTCCACAAGGCAAAAATGACCAAGAAGAATTTTTGGAGGTGAAGAAGGAGATATGTGTCCCCGGCCTCACACCCATACCGTTAAGCTCAATGCCGACCCCTCTTTTGGACGGGAAATCTACATCTTATAGAACCCTTGTTTACCATGCATGTCGCTACAAGGAAGCCAAGGGCACAATCATCAATTCCAATGTTCACTTTGAGACGAAAGCGGTTGAGGCATTGGCTCGTGGTGTTTTAACTCAGGTTTCACCGGACCACACATCTCCCGAAATGTACCCGATCGGACCAGTTATCCCTTTTGGCAAAAACAACCGGCAAGAGCATGAGTGTTTGGAGTGACTTGACAAGCAGCCGGAAAAATCGGTCATCTTTTTGTGTTTTGAAATCATGGGAGCTCTCGATGCTTTGCAGGTCCGCCAGATTGCAGCCGGTCTTGAAAAAAGTAGGCATCGCTTCTTGTGGGCTTTGCGCGTGCCTAGCATGGAATTTCTGAGGTAATTATCGTAATTGGTTTCTGATTTGCTGTAATATCACATACTCATATATTAGTTATATAATCAGTCACATGTTTCACCTCAGAAAAGAGAACAAAATTGAAATCCACAAAAGTGTGAGTGTGTGTGTGTGTGTGTGTGTGTGTATGGGTGAATTTTTATTTTCGCTAGTTTATTTTGATGTGCGCAGTTTGAGCGGACCACTTGACCAATATAAAAGATAGCATGTTTATTCATAATATCAATTATAGAATTTCAAAACTTGATAGTTTTCTTTGTTTTTATTTTTTATTTTTTATTTTATTCAGATAATATAAATTGTTAGTTTGATTGCATCTTCCCCATAGCCGGTAGTTACATCATGTATTATTTTAAATTTGTCCAAGTACCCAGTACTCAGTTTCTCTCTTGCATTAATTAAATTGATCTCTCTTTATTTTTTCTTTTAATTTAATTCCTCGCGAAGAAACCTATACTATGAAGACATTATTTCAACCAACGTTGTATCTTCAAAGAACTTATCATGCAGACATTATCCCAAAATATACCAAATCGCACTCACGAAATATGTGTTGGTTCTCTTGACTTGTAAAAAATGTCCTGCGAAGCTTCCATAAAATTTAAAACATTATTTTTCTCGATGTTTAAATTATTCTTTCATAACAGGGGTTCAATTGATGCACATTTGGAAGAGCATCTGCCAGAAGGGTTCCTAGACACAACCAAGGAAAGGGGCATGGTGTGGCCCCACTGGGTCTCACAAATTGATATCATGTCACACCAAGCAATTGGAGGATTCGTGACGCATTGCGGCTGGAACTCGGTTTTAGAGAGCCTCTGGTTCGGCGTGCCAATGATCCCGTGGCCGTTGTATGCAGATCAGCACCTGACTGCTTTCAAATTGGTGCACGAGATGAAGGTTGCGGTTGCTTTAGAGTTTGATAGAAAGAACAAGGGATTTGTGACTGCAACAGACCTCGAACGAGCAATCATGCAGTTGATGGAAGTGGACTCCGTGAAAGGGAGGAGTGCCAGGGACCGAGCAGAGGATATGAAATTGGCATGTAGGAAGGCAGTGGATAGAGAAGGTGTGTCGTATGTTCACCTGCAAAAACTCGCCGGTGAGTTGAGGAAGAAGATATGAAATGTGCAGATAACCATACCGGGCGTATTAATTATCCATCGAGTCAACCAATAATAGAGTTGAACTCTAAATAAGTCGTGTCATGCCATGCAATGCTGTGTCAGTTGTTCAACAGTAATGTCTTCATAGTATTTTGTGCGTGTTGTTTGGATTGATGTAATATTATGAATTAATTTATCTTCTTAATTCTCATGGGCATTGTTTGGTTATCGGTTATGATTAAGCCATAATAAGTTGCTTACTACAAGAAATCGTTTTATTGGCGTGGATTTTACCTATCGCCGTGGGTATTGTAATTTCCCACTCTGATAGTAGAACGACAGGCAGGGCCGGTCCTGAACATTTTGGGGCCCGGGGCGGGAGAAAAACTTGGGTCATTTATATATACAATTTTTTTATGAGATCAGCTAATACGCTTCTATAAGTACTTCAACACTATATGTTTATAAGTTTTTTTTTGTATTTTCAAAGTTCAAACAATAGATCTGAACCGTTCAATATTATATGCATATTAAAATGTACTTGGAGACTATATTTTACAATTTTTGGAATTTGTTTACTATTTTTTTAAGATAGATAGAAAACCCATTGATTCAGAAGATTCTGGATCATAAAAAACAATGATTTTCTTCCTATCTTAAAAAATAGTAAAAAAAAAAAAAAAGAGAT
Organism: Carex arenaria; assembly: GCA_964058825.1. Taxonomy (NCBI): domain Eukaryota; kingdom Viridiplantae; phylum Streptophyta; class Magnoliopsida; order Poales; family Cyperaceae; genus Carex; species Carex arenaria. Next base: position 551,224 of record CAXKVW010000759.1, read on the forward strand.
AAGGTTTGGTCCAAATGGCTTTGGACCCGACACCGTCCAAAACCTATAAAAATCGTACGATTAAAGTCCGAACAGTCGATACGAACCGCTCAACATGATTTTCATATTAAAATGTGCTTAGAGATCAAATTTTTAGTTTTTTGGAAAATTTTTACTTTTTTTTAGATACGTACAAAATCACTGTTTTTGGACCGTTCAGAAAAAGTGTTGTTGTACATATCTAAAAAAATAGTAAACAATTTCCAAAAAATATAAAATTTGGTCTCTGAGCACATTTTAATATGGAAATCATGTTGAGCGATTCGGATCGACTGTTCAGACTTTAATTGTACAATTTTAAGAGGCTTTGGACGGTGTCCAGTCCAAAGCCATTTGGATCAAATCTTATTCCTTAAAAAATATGTAAATTTGGTCTCCAAGCACGTTTTATTATGGATATCATGTTGAACGATTTGGATCAACTATTTGGACTTTTAAAACACAAAAATGACTTATAAGCATATGGTGTTCAAGTACTTATGGAAGTCTATTAGTCAGTCTCATTTTTTTTATTAATATGTCAATAGATCATATCTATTTACAAAAAAATTTGAACTCTTTATATATGAAAAATTCGATCTTTAATGTTTTATTTATTTTTAATATATATACAGACTATTATTTTTTTTAGGGGCCCTTGAATTTTGAGGCCCGAGGCGGTCGCCCTGGCTGCCCAGCCCCAGGGCCGCCTATGACGACAGGATTGCATCCAACCTACCTCGATAAAACAGTGGTATCTACCCTCGGCGATAATATTTATCGGAACTTAACGAGTTTAGAAACCAGAAATTGCTCTCCTCGCCGCTAATATCCTTATTTACCATGGGAATAACTTCAGTACATAACCAATAACAGAACAAAACCAATAACCAATAACAGTGCAAGTATAGGTTCCGTACATAACCAATAACAGTACAAAACCAGTGGGCACCGGTACAATAGACCTCATTGGTAGCACTCGACCAACTCAAACAAAGATGTGACTGACATGGCAGAGCGAGATGAGTTGAAGAAGTTCTTCAATGGCATGTTGATATCAATTTTTTATAGTAAACCAATTAAATGTGAGTGTGATCTCAGGTTGAGAGATGAGCACATCAGATATCATCTTATTACTGTTGAAATCTAGCTATAGCTTTTTTTTGGATTGGAAATATTGCATGAGTGAGGCTCTGGTACTATGCATTGAGCATATTGGTCCGTACTATGGACCAATATTTTCATTTTCAAAATCCAAACAGTCGATCTAAACAGTCCTACATTATTTGCACCTGAAAATGCACTTGTAGATCAAATTTTGACATTCTTAAGAATTATGTTACTGTTTTTTTAAATAGGTGGAATATCACTTGATCTAAAGATCTAGACCATTGAAAATAGTGATTTTCTACATATCTAGAAAATAGAATTAAATTCCATTCTGTATTTGCAAGTACATTTTCATATGAAGATCAATGTTGAAACTAGTACATATTGATCAATAGTATGACTAATATGCGCATATGCCTAGTACCATTCACTCATATGGAATTCTTACCTTATATTGTTCCTCCTGACGACTAATAGGCCATCCATAACTTTTTGTAGGACTACTTATCAAAGTGGCAGGAATATTGTGGTACTGTAGACTTAATGCATGAGCTTCAACGTCTAATCACTTTGTCATGTGCTCGGTGTATGTTCGGATGCAATGTCAGAGAAAACCTCAACGGGGATGTTTCCTCACTCATTTGTGATATTGGCGATGCGCTGAGTCCAATTAGCATATTGTGGCCTAACTTCCCGATTCCTACTCATTATCGCCGTGATAGGGCCAAAGCCAAGCTAAACAATATTTTTTCGAAAATAATAAACTCTCGAAAAAGCTCACTTTGGTCAGAAGAAGATCTTCTCCAAACCTTACTAGAATCAATGTATACAGATGGAAAATATAACACCAATGAGCAAGTCATAGGTTTATCAACTGCGATTTTGTTATCTAGCAAGCATAGTGCTGGAATGACGGCAGTGTGGACTGGGGCATACCTTCTTCAAAATAAGGCTTATTTTTCAAAAGTTTTGAAGGAGCAAAAGGAGTTGCTCCATCTTCATGGGTCAAAGATAGATTTTGACATTCTCGGAGAGATGGATGTGTTGCATCGATGCATCAAAGAAGCTATCAGGCTCGGATCTTCTACAATCATCACCCCCCGATACTGTCGTAAAGCATTCACTGTAACTACGAAGGAAGGAAAAGAATATATGATCCCAAAAGGCCACATTGTTGCTACAACTCCCGCTATAGCAAATTGCCTCGACTATGTATTTAAGAATCCAGATAGGTATGATCCCGACCGTTACTTGTCTATTGAAGAAAAGGAGATGGCTAGCCGGCCATTTTCTAACTTATCCTTTGGAGGAGGGAGGCATCTATGTCCAGGTGAAGCATTCGCATACATCAACCTGAAGACAATCTGGAGTTATCTACTGCGGAATTTTGAGCTTGACCTCGCCTCATCTTTCCCTGAAGGCAAATGGAATGGTAAAGAGAAACTATTAGTTCACTATAAGAGGAGGCAGCTATCTATCTGATAATTACTGGTATGGAACGTGTGTTTGATAATTCGGATGAGTAATATATATATATACTCTGTAGTATATATATTTTTCTTCTGTATTTTTCTTTTTATAAGTATTTTCGTAGTTCCTCTGTCATGTACAATGTAAAATGTATGTTATTTTATCAATAATATAATAAATCTATCGAGTTTCTCGGTTTGGGCTAAATATTTATATAGAGAGAGATAGAGATAGAAATTGGCCAATATCAAAACATTTGTTTTTTGGCCGTGGAACAAACACTTCGGTATTTACATTTGTCAAAGTCTAAACAGTTGATCCAAACCGTTTAACATTCAATATATATATTTAAATGTGCTTGGAGACCAAATTTTATATTTTTTGGAACTATAATATTTATTAATCCAATTTTAAAATTGTTGATTTCAATCCAAAAAAAAATTCACTGTTTATCAAAATGATTGATTTTAAACTAACTTAATAAATAGTTAAAAAATACAATAAACCAATTGGTTGGATCGATAATTTGTACTTTAAAAATCGATAAACCAATTGGTTACACCACAGCTCTGGAACAAACGTTCTGATATTAGTCAATCTCTCTCTGAATGTATATATATACACACACATATATATAATTCGAGTAAAAATAGATTTCATGCTCATTTTTTATTGATTGATCATTTACACTAGGTTTGTAACAGTTGTGAAATTACCCAAATATCGCTCCAAACAGTTGAGCGTAAAAAAAGAAGCAGGCGAGTACTGATAAATGGAGATAGTCGAACAAAAGAGAGGTAGCGAAAGGGAGAAATAAAAAGAACCTTGCAAGAATACCATGTTAAATATGCGAAGAACCTCGAAGCCCAATAAGCTATTATAGTATTGGTCTTTTCGATAAAAAAAAATGATGATTTACGTGTATTATGTTTTTCAATTATTTGTAGCCTAGTCAAGACCATGAAGCCCGTTTTTATATAGCAGAAAGAAATAGCTTCTACTTTAAAAGGCCCAATAGGTGCTCCAGGCCCAATTTGAATGTAAATAATTCTACGTTGAACTAAAAGAAGAATTATCTTCTATAACATTTACACTATCTCACTCTTGAGTGTTCTCTTTAAATGTTTCTAATTCTGAATGTTTTCCTTGATCTTATAAGTTCTCTATTTATGTATTTTAAGATTAACACTGGTTTCTGCTGAATAAAGTCCCATTTACGGGGCCATTCGGCAACAAAAGAAAGATTAAATGTTAAATCGCAATAAGGAGTTCATGTTGGTTGTCTATATCTATAGATGGATGCTGAGTCTTAATTCAAAGGTAGAGAGGTTCCTTAAGCCCCGAGCAGAGATTAAGATTTTTGACAAAAGGAGGCTAAATGAGAATTCTTAAATCTTAATCTTGCTAAGAAATAGATATTAAGAAGATAGAATTAAGTGACTGTGACTAAAGAAGTTAAAAGAGATGAAAGAAAGCTTATAAAAGAGACTTAATCCCCTTGCCGAACAGCCCCCTTACATCACCATCAGGCTAGCATCAGCACAGATGCCCCATTTGAGCAAAAATGCCGCATTTCAAATAGGCATTTTCGCAAACACCTTAAATGCACAATCGCTTAACTAAAATGCAGGAACATGGGACAAAAATGTTATTGGAACTACAAGATATACTAGTTCAAACATCAAATTAAGATGCAAAACTTAGAAGAGATCAATTCTAATTTTAATGCATTATGTGTCCCAGTGTAAACTCTTTCACTTAATTAACATTTTAACAATCTAAACTTGCTGGCCTGATAAGAAAAGGGAAATGTTAAGAAAATGAAAGCTCCAATAGTTATGGCATGTGTCTGTTAACTCTGTTTCGAGGCACTTGTGATGGAATGATCATCAGCCCAAAATATCAAACAATTTTGTGGTTGAATAAAGAACTCTTTCAGTCTTAACTGATCAGTAAATCAGTTGATGGAGGATATTGAATCAATCAGTCTTGGTCATTTCCAGTGACTTGGAAATAAACTCATCTCACATGGTCACAATATGAGACATACCCCATTTGGCTTGTTGCAAAATTAGACCCAACTCAGCCATTCTGTATTTGGAATTGTCTCAGTTTCGGAACCAAACAAAGAACAAATTAACAAAATTAGAAGAAAAAAGCTAATTTAATTCAAATTCAATGATTACTAAATATTCAGACTATTATATATTTTTTTTCCAATTTTCTCGGCATGGGTATGCAGATTTTCCTGATTTTTTTTATTAATACTCTCACAAAACTAAAAAATAGAAAATATGCCCTCCCTCTGAAATTATTTTTAAATATGCCCCAACCGTCTAGTTATTGGGCAGTCTGCTCCCACTATCAAACCGTCCAGTGTTTGGGCGGTTTGGTGTGAAACATATGAAATCACAAAATATGTGCGACTGATAATAGGCAAATTTTGAACTGAGGTACAAGAATTTGATGGTAATTCAATTTCTTGAAAACATTTCTGATTATTACATACAAGTAATATATATATAAACCCTAAGTGGTTCCTTACCTCCTCAACAGAATGAGCTTGTCGCTCGAGAAAATGATATGAAAAAAGAATGTGTTAATATCCTTGAAGGAATGCACATTGCATGACTAAATAAACAAAATGAAATTCCAAAAGATAAAAATTGAAAAATAACAGAATCAATTTCTTATAGATTGTCGCACACAGCTTTGGTGAAGTCGGAAGTGGTTGAGGTACCGCCTAGGTCACCAGTACGGTATTTTCCATCTGATATAGTTTTTAGAATTGCACTGTGGATTTGGTCAGCTTGGCTATTCAGATTTAAATGCCGGAGCATCATGACTCCACTAAGGAGAACAGCAGTTGGGTTTGCAAGATTCTGAAAAATGAAAACAATTAATGAATAATAGTGTTACTTACATTGGTAAACAATTCTTTCCCAGGAGCTTTGAAATCTTAGTTGAACTTTTCCAAAAAAATAAATAAATAAATAAATCTTGGTTGGAAAGGATTGAATATTTAATAAAACAATCTTAGTCAATCGAAACCATTCAACATTAATCTCCATATGAATATGTAATTGCAGACTAAATTTTTTATTTTTTAGATTTTTTTTACTATTTTTTTAAGATAGGCAGAAACTTGATCTAAAGATTCTAGACCAATCAAATTAGTGATTATGTACGTATCTAAAAAAAATTCTAAAACATGTAAAATTTAATTTTACAAGTACATTTTCATATAGTGATCATGTTAATTTAATTTTACAAGTACATTTTCATATAGTGATCATGTTAAACAGCTCAGATTGACTATTTGAACTTTAAAAATAGAGATATTGTCCATAGTACGGACCAATACGCGCTGTACATATGAAATAGAGATATTGTCCATAGTACGGACCAATACGCGCTGTACATAGTACCATAGCGTCACTTGTAAAACTTTTTTAAGGAAAAAAAAAATTTTGTTTTGTTATTTTATTTTTTTAATTTAGAGCAACTAACCTTTCCAGCAATATCAGGTGCAGATCCATGTACCGCCTCAGCCAGACAGATACCATCTTCACCAATATTGCAACTAAAAATGTTCCAAAGGAAAATGAACATATTCAGATAAATGTATAGTGAAAAAGGTAGACAGCATGAAATATAACTATTTGGATTATACAGAGTATACTATCATAATACAACACAGATCCTTCTCTTATTAGTAGTAACCAGTATGAATGTCTCCAGCATGAATTGTTAGTGTAATGTCATACACAGTAAGGTTAGTCCATTTCAATGCCCCCAAATTTTTCCGCCCAAAATTAATCAGATTTTGAGTATGATTCAGTGTGAAACTGTGAACCAACATTAACAAGTTCAGTTATTAACTAAAATTGACAAAAGAAAAATTAGTACCTGGGAGTAAGACCCAACCCACCAATGAGACCGGCACAGAGATCACTGATGATGTCACCATACAGGTTAGGCATGACCAAAACATCAAACAATGCTGGGTTCTTCACCAACTGCAGAAAATTGTATAAGAGTGAGAGAGAAAAGTTAACTTATCATGCCAAATCTATTAAAAAAATTGCATAAAAATGCAACATATACATACCATCATACAGCAGTTGTCAATGATGACCTCTTCATATTCTATCTCTGGGTATTTCTCAGCCACCTCTCTGCAACACTTTACAATATAAAGTTAATTAACAACTTGTATCTGATTTATACTATTATTGGAATCTGGCACGGGTTCAGTGCCTAGAGTTTAAATTTACAATACTTGAGCAGCCCTGAAAGATCTACGAAAAGGAACCTGACTCATCTTCCAAAACTCAAATCCGAAAAAGAGAAAAAAAAAATGAAACCCAACCAGCCTGAAATTTAAGCAACCTGAGAAATTTTAAAACCCGATTAACCAAAACTTTTCGACACGAAACTTAAGCAACATGAAACCAAAATGACTTTTAAGACCAGTATGACCCAAATCTGAGCTAAACGAATCCTGCCCGCTTAACACCTCTACCCGTACCAGCAATTAACTAATAAAGCATGCTGCTTTTCAGTTATTCTTCAGGAATTCAACCAGAATATACAGAGAAATAGAGTGATACCTTGAGGAAAAGGCCGTCAGTTTTGCGCATGATGTTGGCCTTGTGAATTGCAGAGACTCTCTGACGGCCGTTCGCCTTGGCATAGTGAAAGGCATATTCTGCCACTCTCATACTTGCTTGTCGTGTAATGATTTTCAAGCTTTCTACAACTCCTCTCACCACCTACAACAACAACAACAACAAACAAAAAAATACACTATCTTCATCCATCTCAAATTATTAGTAATCATGATAACATTGATGATTGATGGTACCAGATCGCACGAAGAATCCTATTGTATTAAAGAAAATGCTTATCCATGTGAAATAGTAACAGTGTTAACAGACAAGGGTTCTTTAAAAATATCTGTAATGATGTTGAGAAAGTAACTATGTATTGTTTTACCTGGTGCTCAAGACCACTGTACTCGCCTTCAGTGTTCTCTCTAATAGTAACTAGATTCACATTATCATACCGAGTCTTATAACCCGGCAAGCTAATGCAGGGTCGCACATTTGCAAAGAGACCCAATTCTTTTCTCAGTGTCAAGTTCAAGGACCTGTGCCCCTTTCCAATAGGGGTAGCCATGGGCCCCTTTAGGCCCACCTTGTTTTTTCGTACTGACTCAAGGCTCTCCGATGTCAAAAAGCTCTGGGTTTTTGGGTCCACTTCTGTACCGACATAGTGATCCTCCCATTCAATTGGTACATCGGCAGCATTAAAAATCTAAAATTAAAAACATATGAATGTTTCTATAAAGTAGGAAAAAATAAAAAATTCGGTAGTCATCCAGCACCTGATTTGTATCATTTAAGGATATACTACTAGGTTGGGTCCTTTGGTCAGAAAAAAATTGGATTAGTTTTCAAAAAGGAAGGTCAAAGAGTTTAGGAGCTCATATCCTTTCTCTACAACAGTCTCAATGACAGTTGGGAAGTGGGAACCAGCAAGCAGTACCAGATCATGTCGAGTACATAATTGAAAGAGCTTGGCTATGGTACTTTACATAGCGCACTTTGGTCCGTACTACAGATCCTTATCTTCATTTTCAAAGTCTAAATATTTGATCTGAACCATTCATCATGATCTACATATGAAAATGTACTTGCAGACATTTTACATATTTTTAGAATTTTTTTACTATTTTTTTAGATAGGTAGAAAATTACTACTTTCAAATGGTCTAGAATGTTTATATCAAGTGATTTTGTATCTATGGGTATCACTATCAAGGTATTTTGTCTCTACGGGTGAGGATTATAGGGGTAAAAGGGTTGGTATGGGTCAACATTTAGACTGTTTCGAGTCAGGTTGTGAATGACAAGTTTATTCTGAAATCAAATAACCTAAAAAATCCATTATCAGTCACAGAAAAAAGACTGTCAAAAGGAAGGTACAATACCAGTACAATAATGCACCATTGTACTGTACCTGTTTTACTGACTCAGCAATCTCAGGCCCAATACCGTCACCAGGAAAGAAGGTTGCAGGAATAGGTGTGGCTGAGGTCGAAAAAAGAGATTGTGTTAATGGAGAAAAGGCACGGCTTGCAGTAGAATTCCCTCTGAGAATCCGTGCCAGTGCCATTGCTTACTATTGATAATGATTTCTCTCTGCAATTGGGATAAAAATATCAATATGCACTTAAAATCAGATACAAAAAGTTGGGTATTCTGAATTGTTTTCTGTCTGTTTAACTCTAATTACAAGGCCAGTAAAGGTTACATACTGGTACCCACAATTTATTTCTTAGCAAGCAGTAATTAAATGGCATGAGCGAACAAATTACAGGAAACATATTATTAATTTGATCGGTAAAAACCCAATTAATTTTTCAAAATTGGGATGAAAATTGATCAGCTACAAACCCATGAAAGAGAGAAAAAGGAGAAGAAAAGTACCAGAATAAACGAAATTGCTTTTATAATGAAACGAAACTTCGTTTTTAAGGGTTAGATCAAGTATTGTGAATTCAACTCGGCAAAAATAGATTTTGGTATTGCTCAATTGTAAGGTCCTAATAATAGTTAAGTGTAAAGATCGGATCTTTCGAATGTAGAATCAAAACGAAAAGAAATTAAAAAGCCATGAAATGAAACTCACTTCTTTCGCGACGAATAATCGGAGAGAGAGAAAGAGAAAGAAGATGAGACCTTTACAGGGATTCTCTTCTTCTTTTATTCCTTTGGAAAATTTTGTTTATTCTTCTATTTATGTTAGGATTTCTTTGACGAAAAACAATGAAATAAAATATGGATTTTGAAGGAAAGTTGGACTTGCCTAATTGATATTTTTATTTCCTTTCCTATTGGAGAATTTTACTTTTTGCACCTCAGTATTTTCACTATTTACGATGCCACCTTATCATTCAGCTTTATAATCAGATACCAGTTTATTTGACCCACAATATTGTAATTATTTGGTACTTGTCACTTTTTAGTTGATTCGGTAATTTAACTGCACCAAAAGATTGTAATTATTTGAGTATGCCTAGTATAATATCAAACTTTAAAATCTACCGAATCTACCTAATTGATTTCAAATAATTGACTTCAAATAGTGAATTCAAACCAATCTATTTTATTAATTGTACGTTTATATACATTATTTATTTATTTCTTCAAATTTATTAGTATGCCAAGTGGTTAAATGTGAGATCTTGTAAATTAATTTTAATGCATTTATTTTTCAATATTTTTACCGATTGACATGATGCTAAAATAACTCGAGAAAATAATTTTTTTGCATGTAAAAGAATCACTCATAATATAAATCAATTTGAACGGTTTGAATTATTCGTTTAAAATCTATCTAATAAATTTTGTAGTATCATGTGACATACGTCATTCATACTAGCTGAACTCATTATTTGGTACTTCTCAGTTTTTAGTTGATTCCGTAATTTAAATGCACCAACTTTTATGATTTTATTTTTAATTCTTGAAAACAAAATTTTTAAAATAACAAAAACTAATTTATCATCTATAATCTATATTACTCCCTCTACACGCATCATAAAAATATTATAGCATTTTGATTTCGGTTTTATAAAACCCAAGGACTCGAAAAATCAACATCCACAACATGTTAATACTTCATAAAATGGCTGAGCATCTAGTATTTTTAATCAAAAAATCAGTCATAATTTTGGTCAAATTTAATTGTATAGTGAATATTATCTAAATTTACTAAAAAAATGTTCATCCATACGAAGGACGTACTTAATTCAACATACAAAATTGATTATTTTATTATGTTGTAGTGCTTTTGACTTCTCTCTTTTTGGAATGAATCAATTGCAAGTAGCAAACTTGGAACTTAAGAAACCCATGACGTATAAAGGCATTAAAAATTAAAATAAAAATTACAAGTACCCCATGAGTATAGACTTGAACATTTCAATCAAAATTCAACTATAACCATGATAAATTGTTACTCTTATCATCTCAGTTTTTACCGTTTCTAATTGAAGATATGGAATTCAGCTCATTTGTGTAGATTCAGCCCTGAGAAATTCAGTTCCAAACTTTGATTTGTCAATTTCAACCATATAACCATTTTGCTGCTTTTCTAGGTGCTCTGGATTCAAGCTTGTATTGATATCAATTTTTTTCATTTCTGAAGTTGAGTCAGAACTTGTTTGCTTACTCCACACATAAGTGCCTTCAGACAGGTTAATAAAATGCAAATGAAGCATCAGAAGAATTACTAGAGAGAGAGAACTTTTTTCAGACAAAATTCAAATCTAAGTATCTCTCTCACTGCATCACCAAGCAATAATTATTCAACTCCTTTAATTCTACAACAACCACAAGTGAACAACAGAGAATGACGCTAGCATGTAATCTAAACCTTTATAAATATAAGCTAATTTCTCAAATCCATCAAGCGCCACTATATAATTTACCTCCACCGATATCCAACAGCAAAACCTACAATGCACAGAGCTTCCATTCAAACTTAAATGTATCAAACATTAGTCGAATACTTTTTAAACCATAACAAAAAAAATTCAATAAATGATATTCCAGCAAAAACTAGTGGATTTTAGCCTGAGCAGGGTACCAGTAAGGTATGTGCCTGTAATCTTACGTAGACTTTTCCTACATTACTATAACCCTTTCAGCATTTACCAAATTAAGGAAACAAATATGCAATACAAGTAAATGAGAGGCATATTTGCAAAAATTCCATAGGGGTAAAGTACAATTAGGTCAATATCTTACCAAATTAAGGGTAAGGAGATATGCTTCGACCACGACCTCCATAAGCCGGCGACCGGCCACGAGGAGAAACGCTGTACCGGCGCCTAGGAGGAGACTGGTACCGCGGACTGTAACTCCTGTTTTGAAGGGAAAAAAAGATGTGAGAACAAAAACTAAAAAAAATAATTTTGTTATGTAAATAAAAATCAGGGTATTTTACAACAAAATCAATTTGAAGGAAATGCACATATTCCTAGAAAAAAATCAATATTTCATGCAGCCCTGACCTGAGGGCATATTTTATTATTTCCTTTATACGGGTAATACCCAACCCGCTCATCACTGATGAGGAGTGCTCTGACCTGTGCGCAGCCCTGACAGATCACAGGTCTACACAACCTGCTCTGTATAAGCCAGCAGCTTCTTTTTTAATATAGAAAGTTCTAGTAATTTACATGAATGGTCCTTGAAGTATCTTCATTTTCCATAATGGTCCTTAAGGTTTCAAAGTTCCCAATTTGCTCCTTAAAGTTTACAACTCACCAAACTAGTGCTAACATTTAACTTGCCTAGTAAAAATGAATGTAATTCAATTTCGATAGCCATGTAAGCAAGATGTCAAGTGGTGACAATGTGGGATCATGAGTTTGGTGAGGGAATTCTCATGTAAACAATGACAAGGGCAAAAGACTAATGAGAGACGTGATCAAATTGCTACAAAGTGGAAATTTTAAGCAGTAAATTCAGAACTTTGAAACTTTGATGGTCAAAATGGCATTAGGGTAACAGTTTTATAAACCATTCAAGCAATTTACCCCATGTTTCAATTAACCACTGTTTTAAGGTGAAATAGTTGGATTAAGGTACTTGTTCCAGTTCCAAAGGGCATGCAAGTCTAGAAATCCACCTCAGAAGACAATATTTCTTTATTTTTCAACCTCAATTTTGATTCAGTCGAACAAAAACACAGTCAATCGAACGAATTCCAACATAACAGATAGGGCATGGGCTACTGTGCCTGCTACATAATACCAAACCATACAATACTGACCTACACAGTCAATTATAGAACACTGACAGTTTTATAAACCATTCAAGCAATTTACCCGATGTTTCAATTAACCACAGTTTTAAGGTGAAATAGTTGGATTAAGGTACTTGCTCCAGTTCCAAAGGGCATGCATGTTTACAAATCCACCTCAGAAGACAATATTTCTTTATTGTTCAACCTCAATTTTGATTCAGTCGAACAAAACCATAGTAAATCGAACAAATTCCAACATAACAAATAGGGCATGGATTACTGTGCCTGCTACACAATACCAAACCATACAACACTGACCTACACAATCAATTATACAACACTCAACTATACTATACTAGTGTCAAACTACACAATCAACTATAGGTCATCTGATAAATTTAGACTCACTACACAGAAGTATACATTAGTAAATTACCTTCTGCCATAACTAGGGCTGCGTCGGTACCGAGGGCTAGGGCTCCTGTACCTACCAGACCCACCACCACCACCCCTCATGCTGCGGTGACAATCACGAGCAAAGTGTCCTGGTTCGCCGCACTCATAACATTTTGCTGCTGAGATTGAGTCACTGTACCGGTCACGGTGCCGGCCACCGCCACCACCCCCTGCACCTGGATTTTGTTTTGATAGTTCCACTCTCCATCCATGCTTACCTGTAAAAAGTAAAACAAACATATATCACCAATTACTTTAACAGCTTAAAGCAACGGTTTATATAGTACTTTTGATGCCTTACCAATAAGACTAAGACTAAAATATTTGTGTGCGCTTGTGTTTCCCAGCTCTTGATTTGGGGGTGGGGGGGTTACGTACTATTTTAGATGCTTTACTGATAACAGTGATTTTGTACCTATCTACAAAAATAGGAAAAACAAAATATAAAATTTGGTCTCCAAGCACATTTTAAAATGAGATTATGTCGAGCACTTCGGATCGACTTTTGGACTTACCAGTCCAAAACTCTTGATGTTAAGGACGATTAATGCTTCAAAGACATGAGGCCTTTCAACCCTGCTCTACTTTCAATGCCTTACCAGTCAGAACTTGAATGCGCTATGTGTTCCTTGAGTCGGTAGCCAAATGTTTTGATTTTGTAGAAAGAACCCTCAAATGATAAAAAAAATACTATACCCGCAAAAAATGGTCTTTACATAACCAATACTGATGGTACAGTAATCCATGATAAAAGGTGTAAAAGTAAGCATAAGAATTATCCAAGGAGTTCATTGCAGTAAAAAATATGAGAGTTTTCATATTTGCTTGAAAGACATACCATCCAAGTCACGGATAGCATCCATGGCATCTCTTCTATCATCAAATTCAATAAATGCAAATCCCGGGGGCTTTCTCGCAACCCAAACACTACAAATAAGAAAATTTCCATTAAATTAACAGAGACTATCCGAATATCCTAAAAAGAAAATCCAATATTCAGGCCCTCGCAATAATTAGCAATGTTTAGATTTTAACATATCTATATAGTACAATAACAGGATGTCAGTTGGGTTAGATTTTAACATATCTATATAATACAATAGCCTTTACCTCCTTAAGACACCAAAGACCCGAAACTCATCTTCCAGATCCCTTGCGCTCACCCGATCGTCTAGATTTCCAACATAAACACGTGCCATGCGGATGCGGGTCCGCTGACCTGCCAACCCAAACGCGATTAATTATAATTGTTAATAAATGTCATCTAATAAAGATACAAGAAATGGAATAGCAAAATGCAAACAGAACATCTGATTCTCAAGAACACCAAATTAGCCCTTTGTATAATTGATATTAATTTTGCATGTGTTCCATTTGCAAAACCATATCTACTAAGTACCTTTAATTTCAGATTAAATGGCCACAATCAAAGCTATCAGCACCAATAAAAACTCCAAATTTTATCAATAGCTGGGGAAAAGCATGCAACTTTAACTACTGTCCACCTACCTGCCCAACCTAAGGCATTTGAATTTGCCCCAATTCCCAGCAAACCCATAGTTTATTTTGTTTATATGACTGGAATTTAACCCTTATAAGGTTAATTTAATGCATCCCTAGTGGCACCATCAGTCTCTGAGCTAAACTTTTCTTGGAACTGTTACTAACTCAAAATTTTCTTGATAACCCAAAAGATAAATCAATATATTATTTACAAAAAAGAACATAAATTTTGCGGAATTGTATACTTCTTTATGAATGTAGAATTGCACAGTGAGAACTACCGTGTGGCGATCCATGTGGTAGATCACTGCATTACCTGGATTTACATCCACGAATTGGCGCGCACGCGCGAGAGAGAGATGAGTACCTGATGAAATGGAGAGGAGAAATTAATTTTCTTTTTCCTTTTTCTTTTCTGATATTTGAAAAGAGTTAAAGAAGCTTCAGTGGCGATATTGACGGAGAGAGCTGAGGTGAGGAGAGAGAGAGAGTCTAGGGTTTTAGCCTTTAGGGTCCAACTGTTATTGGACCACACGCGTCGCTCTAATCCGAATTCTATTACCTGAGGTAACACCAATTTTGATTTTAGATCTCAACTGTTTGATCGGTTTCAGGACGAATATTTTATTACTAAGATTCATATCTAACAGTCAGATCTAAAGTCAAATATTATTTTACCTCAGAGAAAATGGACTCTTCTGATCCAGTCCGGATCAACTTTATAATCCTTCATATCTCAACCTACAAAACAGTACCTATACTGTGGGACCCATGTTGGAAGAAGGGAACGTATTTGGAGAAATGACCCGTTACATAAAGAACTTCTATAGATTTTCCGATGTTGGTTTAGACCGGTTACTCTGAACCGGACCGAACCAAACGAAGATCCCGTTAAAGGAATTTTAGTAACGGAGAAAGTGAGCATTTTCTTGTCAATTTGTAAGCAAATAATTATGGCCGAGATACACACAAAAACATGGCAGATTTTGTTAGTATTAATTATTGATGTGTAAACAAATTATGCTACAGAAATATTTGTTTCCTTCATAATTGTCCTATTTATTTAATTAAGATATTATTTTGATATCATTGGGAGTGAGGGAGGCCAACTCTTTCCTTAGATTTTGAATTTTTATGGAGATCTATAGATCGGAAGTGAATATGCTGCGATTCTTTCGAATCGCAGGGTCCTGCTTTTTCAAATCCATCCATTCATTTGTTCTGGGATTTGTGTATAAAATCAACTATCTTCGAGATTTGTGTATTTTAAAGAATAAATTGTTAGATTTGGAAAAACAGGACCCTGTGATTCCAAAGAGGATCCCAGCAGATTTATTTCCCTATAGATCATACTAACTTTGTTATTCTTCTCTAAAATTCTGATTTGTAATTTATATTAAATTTAGAGTTAATTAGATTAAATTCTTTAAATTCTGATTGTTAATTAGAATTAAAAGTTAGAGCATTATTTTTTTTATCTAGTACCTGAATAGCTAATGAGTTTGAATCCTATTAGCTATTTAACCCTGATTCGTTACATTCATGCCTCCCTTGACGAAAATTCTAAATTTGTCCCTGCATGAAAACTAAATTTACCTCATGTATTAATACAATTTCAAGCTTAAATTTTAGCCTTTTAACTTTTGATTATTTATATGGCAAATATAATATATTAATTTAAGTGTGTTTAGGATTGTATATATCACAATCCAATAGATTCAGTATAATAGTTTATTTTCTTCAAGATTGTACCTATTTTTTCTACGACTTTCTACATCCGCCACCCATTTTAGGTACATACAAAATAGAGACAAATAAAATCTATGAATTCTAGCTGATAGCTACTATCAGTTTTCTCAAAAAAAAAAAAAAATCTAAGAACAGGAGCAAAGAAAAATCCTTTGAAAACAGTAACAAATACAAATATTACATAACCTTTATGTCTGATGACAATAAAGGGAAAAAAAGAATTAGTTGTATTTCTCTCTTCAAATTATGAAATCTCAATATGTAGTTTCGACCGATTAGTTCATGAATATACCCGCAAAAGCAGCCAAGTATCCAGCAATCTGAAATTTTAAGCAAAAGAATTTGAACTT
The DNA here is from genome assembly GCA_964058825.1 of Carex arenaria. NCBI lineage: Eukaryota > Viridiplantae > Streptophyta > Magnoliopsida > Poales > Cyperaceae > Carex > Carex arenaria. The sequence continues at coordinate 567,701 of CAXKVW010000759.1, forward strand.
TTGAGCATACAATGTATTTCATATCTATCAATTTTTTCCAATTGGACCAAGTTAAGGTTAATACCGCCGTAAATCTACTAATCCCTATTAAAACCAATTTTATTCAGCTCAGATTACACCAGTTGAGCTGAAATTAGCCTCAATTTTCTCACATTCTGGTCCCAAAGACCAAACAAGCCAGTACAAAAACTGTAACAGATGGTTCATTCTGGTATCATACCAGCCCGAACAGTAGACAATTTAAATAGTGTGAAATTGAACAAAATTTTACATAGAAACTGTACAAGAAAAGAAATAAAGGTGGTTGTGAGAAACTTTACCTGCCCTAAAATACCCTTCCCAGTTTGGCCTTCGATCACCAATCCAGCCGTTAGGCCAATCATGGCCAAGGCACCATTAATTGCCTCACCTTGTCGTTTCCTCTTAAATCAAAACATGCATTAAATTTACACAGGAATGATACATCCCAAGAAGTAATAAATTTTCATTCAATTTTATATGATTTTGTATAACATTCTTTGTTCAAAGGCAAGCATGAAATTTTCTATTTAAAAAAAAGGGGAGTATTGAGAACATACCATTAATTTTTCTTTGGCCTTAATTTCTGACATCTGTTTCTCGGCCAACCGTTTTGCCTCAAGTGGGTCCACCATTATTATGTCATCACCAGAGCTTCTCTTTCCTGGTGATACCTAACTCATTTGTATTATAATTTCCCAAATTAGTGGTACGAAACTGCTAAAAAATACACTAAAATTACATACTCGGTCCTGGTTCTTTTCACCACAACATAAAAGCATGTGGCAGTTCCAGCAAATAGTTTCAACTTGCAAGCACCAAAAAGGGTAAATTCGTAACTTCAATCTCACAATTTGCTACAAAATATTATTACCATCAGGGCAAAATTGGAAACTTACATTTGTTGTGGTTGCAAGAGCTAGAAATATTCTTTTGTTGTTTTTCCTAAAGACTGAAATAGTCAGCCGCTCATTTTGCAATTGTGAACTGTCAAAATAAGAATCAAAACATAATTTATTACCAATAATTTAAATTTTTTGAATTCTTGTAAGATTTTTGCACATATTTTTGTGTATATTTATTGGGGATTCACAAGTCCCTCAGATTGTGAGGAATTTTAACAAAATTGAGGAATAGCAGACAGCAATAAACAAACAGGTATAGAGCCCGACTTAAACAGTACCAAGTCAATGGTACCAGTATAAATGTAGAATATGTGTTTAGAAGTTAGAACCCTCTGAGTTACTAATATTTAACGCTAAATTAAAAATTGATTACATCCGAGTTAAATAATAAAGCAAGCATATTAATCAAATTAGGTACAAGGGCAAAATGGCAACTGCATAAACTGAAACCATGAACGCTTTTGTGTACCAGTATACCAGTATCAGTGGTAAGAGGACCATGAAACTTATAGGCGAACAGTAAACAGAAATTGATCTGAATTAATGTACCACTGACAAGTGGTACCATCTAGATAAGGTAGGGACCACCTAAGAACAAGTGTACAAAGGGGCAGCAAAAGAGGCAAGAAAACCGAACTAAAAAGAGAAGAAAAGGAAAGTCTTTGAACCAAACAAATAACCCATAATTCTTCTAAGCCAATTCGCCTGAACTAGAGGAAAAGGAACTGAATTGTGCAGTGTGAAAAACCAAAGAATTGAATCAGAAATCGGAGATATAGAAGTATACCTGAGCATGCAAGGAGAATAACATGAGAGAGAAACCATCTCTCACTTGAATTTTTTTTTTTTCTTGATAGTTGTATCCTTTTCTTTTTTTTAATGGATTTTTTTTGTTATTTATGGTCAATATTCCATCAGGCTTCAGCTACCTAACATCACAGTTAATATCACGGGGTAAAGATTTAACAGAGTACTTTTCGCTTCATACAGCACAAACTATAGAACTAAAAACGCTCTACATATGGTTTGTACGCTGCATGAAGTCAAAACTACTGTTAAAACCTTCACCCAAAATCACACCGTTGCGCCACGGCGCCAGGGAACAGTCACTGGTGTGGATAAATTGTAGGTGGAATTTCACGTATACCCTTTAAAAACATCAAAATTATGTATTTACTTCTCTAAACTTTATAATATCATATTTATCCTTCTAAATTTCATAAACTCACAAATTTCCTAATTTTATTGGCTTTTCTATTATAACTAATTTTCAGTTTACAAAGTACCTATTACCCTTCTTAAAAATAAATTAAAATATATACCATTTTTAAGAAAAAAAATGTCAATTTTCTAATTGCCGGTTACCGAGGGCAAATGATACATTTATTTACTTCTGATGTACACACAAGCATACACTTAAATATTAGTGTGTATATGTTAAAAATAAAGAAATAAACAATATGTCATGTGAAACCGACCAGTTAGAAGACAACAATTTTTCTTAAAGATCTACTTTTTTTATTTTTTTAATAAAGAGTAAAATGAGTTTTTTATAAATTTCAAATGTGTTTTAATAGAGAAGGCAATGAAATGGGTAATTTGTGAGTTTTTTTTAATTTAAAAGTATAAATATGATATTATGAACTTCACGTAATACGTAATTTCAATGTATTTGAAGAATACACGTGAAATTGCCCCTTATTGTTAACTCCTTGTTTAAATTTTATAAATGATTTGTTCCTATTTTACTTATATATATATATATTTTCTGAAGAACTCATTAATTCAGTATTCATCTACGTACACAAGGAATTTTAGAATATTTTAGGGCAGGTAAAATTTTAAACATTGAAATTAAAACATAAGTATACTCAAAATTGGTCAATTGCTCCAATTAATACACATTAAAACTTGAGTAGATCTAGGGTGTTCCTAAACTCACCAAGCTTTTTCATGAACTCAACTCTAAAACTTATCTGATTGACTTTAAACAAGGAATCCAAATCGTTAAAATCCTTCTACCTTAGTATTACGAGTGATGCATCTACATGTGAAAATTTAAACTTTCGAATTAATATAGTATAAATTTTATTGGTCAGAATTAGAAGATTTATAAATTAATTTTAGTGCATTCATTTTTGGACGCCTTTTGACTACTTGACTCTATATAAAAATAATTTCAAATTTTAAAATTTTCGTTTGTAGGTGCATCACTCGTAAGGTGGAAGGATTTGAACTGTTTGAATCCATCATTTCAAGTCAATTCGATAGGTTTTAGAGTTGAGTTAAAAAAAAAAGAGTTTGATGAACTTAGGAACAACCTAGTTAATTATACTCTTAAAACTTTTCTTATTATTAATTTTTCATCAAAATTTCAAAATATCTTATTTCTCCATTAAAATAAGAGTAAATTGCTCCTATAAACATTAATTTCTTTTCTTAATTTAAGTGTCCGCACCAAAGGTTCAATATATATATTTTTTTTCCATCTAAATTTCAAATTCTTACATATTTTCCTTTTTTTCCATTTAAAGAGGGAGACATGTTTTAATTGTGTTCTAAGAAAATTTGTTAATCAAATAACATGTATTGAGAAAGTAATTTTCTGAGATGGGATGATAACACAATTCGATAGTAGAAAACGTTTGTTTTAGAACTGTAGGTATTCAAAAATTGATAGTTCAAACTTCGCTCACGACTTTGCAGCATTTGCGAAGATGAAAAAAAAAAAGATAAAGTGATTTCCTTCATTCTTCTTACTTTCTCTCATTTTCCAACAAATCAAGCTAAGTCCATTCTCTACATTTTATCAAAAGATCTTTCTCTCTTTTTTTCTTTTTTCTTTTTTGAGAAAGAAATGTGTTTCATGCTCTTCATTTGATTGATGATTTTTTGTTACAAGAATTTGGTAACAATTTTATCAAAAAAATTTGTTATTGAAAATGCAACAGCAACAATAAAAAAATGTACACAGTTTCATGCAGTGTTTTGAAATTCGGTTTTTATTCGGTATTCGGAAGGCCACCGAATACCGAATATATGATATGCGGCCGCATATGCGGATTTTTATTCGGATTTATATATGCGGATTTTAAAATGAGAATTCATATTAATTTGTATGCAAATTAATAAAGTATCTAATATTTTATATCAGAGAACGAATATGCTACCGAATATGCAGATATGCGGCCGAAAATGCAGAACCGAATACCGAATATGCGAAACCGAATACCAAATATTCGGCCGAATATGCGGCCAAATATTCAAAATCGCATATTAGACCGAATACTTATTTTCTATGCGGATTCCAACCAAATACGAATATTTGGCCGAATAGACCGAATTTTAAAACACTGGTTTCATGAACCAAAATAACAATTTAAATCATAACATAACACTTAATTATTATAATTTTCAAGTCTTAACATATAACAACAACAAAAAGAAAGGATACATACTTCCATAGGCCCAAATATCTATTTCCCCTATTTGGGCCATGACTTAACACTTATTGGAGCTTGGCAGCCTGCACTTATTAATTTAAAGATATCCAATAAAGCAGCCTAACAGTTACAAAAACGTTGAAATTCATGGATAGAGCTCCCTAACACAGTCAGCACCTAACTGAGTCGGTAGTATTTTGTAACCAGAATAGCCTGCGTCTAGAATAAGATCATGCCATTCCTTCTTGTTACGTTCCTTTGTACCATGACAACACATCATAAGAATATCAAATAAAAACCCTGTCTCAGTTGCTTTTGAGTTATTATTTTCAAAATCTTGAATAATATCCACAATGATAACCTTGCTACCATCTTTTCTTGGTTCAATCGCTTCTTTGCATCCCTTTAGTATTCGAGCACAATCCTCGTCAGAACAATCGTGGAGAACATTCTGAGATACATGATGCAAATAAATAGGGCCTTTTTTTATAAAGCATAAATAAAAATATTAAACTTAACCTGTCGATATGATTGGGGACGGATTTATAAAAAGCATAAAGAACGGAAGCGCAAACCGTTCCCCAATTTTTTTTTTTTACGAGAACGGAAGCACAAGCCGTTCCTTGCACTAGTGGAAAAATGACTTTCAGTGTCGCCCCAATAGTATCGGTTCTTTGAATGAAGTGATACAAAAAACATTTAGTATCGGTTAATTAAAAATAAATGATACAAAAAACATTTAGTATCGGTTCTAATAAATGGGCGACACAAAAAATTACATTTAGTATCGGTTCATTAGCAAGGAACCGACACAGAAATTTTTGTATCGGTAGAGAACCGATACTAAATGAGGCTTTTTTGTATCGGTTACTAGTAGAGAACCGATACAAAAATTCTGTGTCGGTTCCTTTCTAATGAACCGATACTAAATGAGGCTTTTTTGTATCGGTTACTAGTAGAGAACCGATACAAAAATTCTGTGTCGGTTCCTTTCTAATGAACCGATACTAAATTGAGGCTTTTTTGTATCGGTTACTAATAGAGAACCGATACAAAATATCTGTGTCGGTTCCTTTCTAATGAACCGATACTAAATGTAATTTTTTGTGTCGCCCATTTATTAGAACCGATACTAAATGTTTTTCAGTATCGTTTTTTTTAATTAACCGATACTAAATGTTTTTCTTCCTATATAAGTCCGATCAGACAGAATTAAAACTAGGTTTTCGACGGCTGAAGCTTTCAGCAGCTCTTTCTTTTATCTCTTTGCGTAAAATCACTTGTTTTTCTTTGATCTAAGGCAGGAAGCTTTAGGAGAGGAGTATTGAGGTAATTTTGCATGTAAGTCCTTGATCTCCTTGATATTTCTTTGATCAACATTGTAGCTCGGTTCAAAGCCGAAATTTTTTAAATCGTTGAGAGTATGGAAGAAATGAATTGGAATCATGCTATAATATTGTTGGAAAATTGTTTATTAGGTCAAGTTTGTAATTATGTAGCATGCCATTGTGTTAATCCCACAAAAATCTTAATTTTGTAGATAATTGGATTTTTTGAGGGATTTGGTCGGTGCAACGATCTCTTTATCTCGCTCGATCCGGCATACAAACAAATGTAAGCTAGCCTAATAACCTAAAACTCTTGTTTTAATTTTAATTAGTACGTACTTTGTGTATTGTGTGTATAGTTAATTAGGTTTTATCGATCTATTGTAGGTATATATATATAGCTAGGTAGAGTATTGTTTTACGTGCCACAACCGAATTAATTAATACCTTAGGTCATGATACCCGTTCAAAATTAATCCACTAGGGATTAATTTTGAATAGTCCCCGTTTTGGGACTGCTCTTTGAATACTCTGTCTCAATTAGGATGTAACCACGTATTAGTCGTGTTTTAGTATCTATGAAAATTTCGGCAGCATTTCCCCATGTTAGTTCCCCGAGTACTCGGGGAACTAAGGGGAAATGCTGCCGAAATTTTCCTAGATACTAAAACACGACTAATACGTGGTTACTGCTGAGACAGAGCATTCAAAGAGTGGGATAAGATGGTAACCGGCCCATATAAGCCCTACTGTGAACACTTAAGCCCAATGAACTGATTAATTAATTGTGTTTTCTTATAATTAATTGCAGATGGACCGTAGTTGGATGTATGAAGCATCACGTCTGTCGGATGAATATATGGCAGGTGTTGATGAATTTATGAAAGTTGCTGAGGAATATATGGCAGGTGATGGGAATGGCGTGATGCTGTGTCCTTGCCGTGATTGTAACAATCTGAAGAAATTTTCCAAACCCATCCAAGTGAGGAACCATTTGATCCGTCGTGGATTCAAGCACCATTACAAGCGTTGGATATGGCATGGTGAGAGTAATTTGGAAACGGACAAAGGTACCAGTTATGAGGACCAGGAACACCATACCGATGTAAATGACAGTAGTGATGATGTGCCAGTTGATGAAAATGAAGTCGTGGATAATTTTGATCAAATGCTACGTGATTTAGAAGAGGATTTCGGTAATGATAAGCAGTACTGTGTATTTGAGAATTTGCAAGAAGATTGTAATAAGGAATTGTACCCTGGTTGTGCTAAATTTTCAAAATTGAAAGGTGTTTTAAAATTGTATAATCTGAAAGCATCTAATGGTTGGACTGATAAGAGTTTTACTGCTTTATTGCAAACTTTAAAAGAAATTCTTCCGGATGGAAACGAGATCCCTTGTAATGCTTATGAGGCGAAGAAAATGCTGTGTCCAGTGGATTTAGAAGTTCAAAGAATACATGCATGTCCAAATGACTGTATATTATATCGGAATGAGTACGAAGATCATCACGAGTGTCCGAAATGTGGTGTATCCCGTTATAGTAGAAAGCAGTCAACCGTCAATAACAGTGATACAGACAGATCGAGTAAAGGACCTCCAGCAAAGGTAATGTGGTACCTACCCGTGATACCGAGGTTCAAACGTTTGTTTTCCAATGCTAAAGATGCAAAATTATTGCGTTGGCATTCCGATAGCCGGAAAAAAGACGGAAAATTACGGCACCCCGCTGATTCTCCTCAGTGGAGAAATATTGACAGACAGTTTCCCGACTTTGGCGGTGACCCGAGAAACCTAAAGCTCGGGCTCAGTACCGATGGAATGAATCCGCACAGTACCATGAGCAGTACACATAGCAGTTGGCCAGTTCTATTATGCATTTATAATCTCCCGCCCTGGTTGTGTATGAAACGCAAGTACATCATGATGACCCTGCTGATATCAGGACCTAAACAGCCCGGAAACGACATAGATGTGTACCTAGCGCCATTGATCGAGGATCTAAAAAAATTATGGGCTCCCGGAGTGGAGATATTTGATGCATATAACAAGGAGATTTTCAGTCTACATGCCATGATTTTCTGCACTATCAATGATTTCCCCGCTTATGGTAATTTGTCGGGTTATAGCGTCAAAGGAGAGAAAGCGTGCCCTATTTGTATGGACGGGACAGTCGATCTGTATCTGCCTAACTCCTCTAAAAATGTGTACATGGGTCATCGTAGATTTCTTCCTACCAATCACGCCCACAGAAAGAGAAAGAGAGAATTCAATGGAAAGACCGAAAATGGGAGAGTGAAATACCCGTTGACCGGTCGACAAGTTTATGCGCGAGTGAGGGATATCAAGGTAGAATTTGGGAAATTAAAAAAAAAGGCCGCAAGAAAGAAAGGGGATCCGAAAATTATGTGGAATAAGAGGTCTGTATTTTGGGATTTACCGTACTGGGAACATTTAGAGGTTCGACACTGTCTCGATGTGATGCATGTTGTTAAAAATGTGTGCGATAGCATAGTCGGCACATTATTGAATATTCCGGGTAAGACAAAAGACGGTATCAATGCTCGGAAAGACATGCAGTTGTTGAACATACGACAGGATCTACAGCCCACAGAGAAGAAGACCGAGCAAGGTAAAATCTGGTGGTATATTTCTCCCGCAATGCATACGTTGTCGATTGAAGAAAAAAAAAGCTTATGTGAATGCCTTCACGGTATCAAAGTTCCATCTGGATATTCTTCAAACATTAAAAGCCTGGTTTCAATGGAAAAATTGAAATTAACGGGTATGAAGTCTCACGACTGTCATGTTTTAATGACACAGCTTCTTCCCGTTGCAATTCGGGGCATACTTCCACCGTGTGTTAGGCAGACCATCACGAAGTTATGTTTTTTCTTCAACGCCATTTGTTGCAAAGTAAATGATCTTGAGACGTTAGACGATTTGCAGAAGGAGGTTGTTGTCACTCTCTGTAATCTAGAAATGTATTTTCCGCCGTCTTTTTTTGATATCATGGTTCATCTGATTGTCCATCTGGTTAACGAAATTAAGATGTGTGGACCAGTTTTCTTGCGGTACATGTATCCGTTCGAGAGGTACATGGGAATTTTAAAGGGATACGTCAGGAACCGGTACCGTCCTGAGGGCAGCATTGTGAGAGCCTATGCCGCCGAGGAGGTCATTGAGTACTGTACTAATTATCTGAAGGATTTAAAACCTGTCGGCATTCCTAAATCTCGGCACGAGGGAAGACTTCACGGTGTAGGCACAATCGGTTTGAAATTATTCGTGCCCGAAAAAGAAATTATGAAGCTAGCACATTTCCATGTTCTACAACACCTCACAGACGTTTATCCATATTTTGAAGAGCATATGACCGAGTTGCGGCAACAGAACCCGAAGAGGTCCGATAAGTGGTTGATGGGCAAACACAAAGAAAAGTTCGAAGATTGGCTGACTCGTCGAGTCTTGAAGGCTCTGAAAGGAGAAAGCATTTCGGAAACCATCAGAATGTTGGCTCTTGGTCCAAGGGAAGTCGTGAGGACCTACGAAGGATACGATATCAACGGGTACACATTTTACACGAAAAGTCAAGATTCAAAAAGTACTGTGCAGAACAGTGGAGTGACCTTAGTAGCCGTTTCGAATGATTTTTCAGGAGCTAAAGCTGCCGGACCCTCGCATGCATCGATGTCATATTACGGGTTTGTTGAAGAAATTTGGGAAATGGATTACAGACAATTTAATATCCCGTTATTTCGTTGTAAATGGGTCGATAACAGTCGAGGGGTTAAAATTGACAATGATGGCTTTATTTTGGTAGATTTCAGTAAGGCTGGGTATAAGGACGATCCATTCATACTTGCAAGACAAGCCACACAAGTGTTCTACATAATTGACCCCGCGGATTGTTCAAAACATGTTGTCCTACCCGGAAAAAGACGTATTATTGGGGTCGATAACGTGGATGATGAAGAAGCGTTCGATCATTTTGACGAAATACCTCCATTTTCCACAGGCATAGCTTCTTCACAAAGCATTCCGGATGGCGGCACCAATCACACGCGCCGTGATCATAATGAAGGAGAATGGGTCCAAGAATAAGCTTGAATGATTAGTATGTCTATATATACCAATTGGAATTGTCATTTTCAATTGTCAAAATAATTTAATTAATTGAAAAATAAACATGAATTAAGAAGAGTTTATTTTTTTTCCTTCAGGATGCATAGCTAAACTGGAAGATGGGACGCACACAAGCTATTTACAGAGTGTTTTATTGTAGTTTTCTTTTAATTCAAAATGTAATTTATTTATTTTCTTTGTAATTTAATTAATTTACTCTTTTATGTTCTTCTAAATTTATTTCTTACAACAATTTTTAAAAGTCCAAACAGTTGATCCAAACCATTCAACATGATCTCTATAGGATTGCTGGAGCATATACCTTCCAGTCCTTAAAATCGAACTGGAAGACAAAATGCTTGTATGAGACTTCTCTTGTGGCAATTGCACTTGCTACTGGTGCATTTCTCAGTGCTGAAAAGTATTTTTTAACATAAAAAAATTCAATTAAGACACTAAAAATATTAAACTTAATTTTTGAGGCACTAAACCACGTTTTTTGGCGATTCTGATTTTTCCGGATACCCGGGGTAAACCCCGGGGTGACGGTCACCACCGTCTCCTCCTCCCCTTTCCGAATTGGGGTCATACGCGCAAATCCGACATTCCTAGCAAAAGTTATGGCCGTTTAAAGCATGGGCACGGGCACGTTTAAATTGTATCGGTTATGAATATGGAACCGACACTAAATTGAAATTGTATCGGTTATGAATATGGAACCGACACTAAATTTAAATTGTGTCGGTTATGAATATGGAACCGACACTAAATTTAAATTGTGTCGGTTATGAATATGGAACCGACACTAAATTGAAATTGTGTCGGTTATGAATATGGAACCGACACTAAATTGAAATTGTGTCGGTTGTGTTATGAGAACCGATACAAATTTTAAAATTGTGTCGGTTAATAAGAAGGAACCGATACAAATGTTAAAATTGTGTCGGTTAATAATAAGGAACCGATACAAATTTGACCCAGGTCTTAAACCCTTCTCTTCAATCCGCATTTTCAAATTTTAGAACCTAAGTAAAACGCAAAAAATTTCGTTCTTTCACGCCTCCGCCGCTTCTCTGCCTCCGCCTGCTCTGCCTCCGCCCCTTCTCTACCCGCGCGTGCCTCCGCCTCCGCCTGCAACCTCGATCGGCCTCCGCTCTGCTACTCTCTCTCTGTAGTCGCCGTCTCCCTCTCGTGCGTGCCTTGTGCTTCGCTCGCCACCACAGCCGTGGTTAGATCTGCTAGGACCCGCTCACCCCTTTCTTGCCCTCCACGACTGTGATCGACAAACGGTAACCGAGCTCTCCCTCTTGTTATTTTCGCATAGCATCTTGTGTGCTCTGGTTGTTTAGAAATTGGGTACTGTGCTCTGTGTGCTTTTTGTGCTCTGTGTGCTCTGGTTGTGCTCTGTGTGCTTTATTTGTGAAATTAAGTTTGAAATTATTGGAATTATTGTTGAGTTAGGGTTTAGTAAATTTTTAGAATGTGTTTAGGAATTGATGATGTGAGTTATATAAATTAAATAGGAGTTTTGGATTGTTGGGTTAGGGTTTTCATATATGAAATTTGGAATTGAGTTAGGGTTTTGATATATGAAATTGGAATTGGAATTGTGGTTGTAAATTTAAATATTAGTGTGGAATTGGAATTGTAAATTACAAATTGTTTTAAGGATTACAAATTTCGATTGGAATTGTGATTATGTGACTATGTGAATTTTTTTAATGTGACAAGTCTTATATTATGTGATTGTGTGATTATGTGAGATATTAGTGAAATTTAGGGTTTGATATATGAAATTGTGGCATTGTTAAATTGTGTTGCAGTTCCTACCATGTCATCTAGTGGTGGTAGTGAGCGATCCTCTGATGGCGAGGGTGAGCAGGATTCGGGTAAGAAACGAGGGAGGGGCCCTACACACCTGACTCGGGTGATTAATACCCAAGGGAAGAATGTGGTATTTGATAAGTTTGGGAGGCCTGTCATTGATAAAAATACTAAAAGTTTTTCCTCTCAGCTGGGTCTCTCGGTCAAAAGGAATGTCCCAATCACTATAAATGATTGGTCTGAGGTTGACGATCTCATGAAGGATAAGATATGGGCGACTCTGTCGGTAAGCTCTATATATGATCTTTTTATTTGATATTAGAATAACTCCAAACATGATCAGTATTTTTGTTTTGGCAGGAGGACTGGAAAATACCTGATAATGAGAAGTTGAAAAAGCGCCTTCTCTCGCAAATGGCCGCTCTACACCGTAAGTTCAGAACCGATCTGACGACAAAATTTGCGCTGAAGGGTAAGACGCCCAAACTCAAGAAGTACCAAATCAGTCAAGAAGATTGGGATGCCTTTGTGGTGTCCCGCCAGTCGGAAGCTTTCAGGGTATGTGTATTCCTCTATTATATATACAGATACTTTATCTCCAAGCTTCTCTATAAGTCCAATTGTTTCTCCTCTAAAACTGTAGGAGCTAAGTGAGAAGGGGCGGGCGAATCAGAAGAAGAACATCTATCCGCATCGCTTAGGATCCAGAGGCTACGCTGGTGAGAAATTCAAGAACAAGCTAAAAGATGCTCTGCAGGGGATTGCGGACTCGCAGGCATCGAGTGGCTCGCCATCCTCCCAAGGGTCAACAACTGCACTGTCAGAGAAGGAGTTACTCGACATGTCTGTCCAGCATAGGCATGTCGCATGGTGCTTGGCAAGACAGAAGGTCCCTGAGGGCGGCTAGGAGCCTGTTTATCCAGATCCGGCAGTAGAAGAGGTCGTCAAGAGAATTGTGAGTGCTATTCTATATCTATTTGTCGAACTCAATCATGAATTTATTTTTCTCTAACATGTGAACTTTGCCATTTCAGCAAGAAAATGAAGATGCATTCAATAGAGGCTTGCTTTCCGTCGAGCGTTACGACGATATTCTGGGGAAATCTCTGCCAAATCGGGAGCATGCAGGGAGGATGCGAGGGATTGGATCCCACGTGAGAATCACGGCAGCCTACGAGGGGCAACCAAGTAAGAGGAGGCCGAGAATGGTGGAGTCTGAGACCGAGAATGAAGAGAGGATACAGAGAGAAGTGGCTCAGAGAGTAGCGGCCCAAAAAAGGGACTTCGAGGATATGGCAGCGAGGTTGAAGGCCGAAATGGCTGAGCAGACACAACAATTGGTTCAGCAACAGTTGGCTCAGATGATGGCTCAACGGACTGAACCAATTGTACAAGAAAGCCCGAGAGCGGTCCAGAGCAGCTGCCAGTCAGTCCAACCGCAGCTATATTTCGATCCGATCCAGGTAAATGTCATTTGAAAAATGAATTTTGTTACTTTTCTTACAATTCGTAAATGTTATTTCGTTAACCTCAATACAGAATATATTTGTACAGCAGTCAGAACGAACCTGCAAACTCCAGCTGGTTCGCGACGGGGTAAAGCACGAAGTGGCCATCGGGACAATCAATCTTCCGATCCAAAAAGGCTTAGTGATTCACGGTATGCCTGTACCGGATGATCATGCGAGGGTAACAGTGGATGTGTGTCATCCGGGCGAAGAGGACACTCCGTTACCTGTGCCAAATGGCGAACTCGTGACACTTCGCTCCGCTATTGGCAGTTACACTTCGTGGCCGATGGCCCTAATATCTATCGAGGATCTGGTAACAAACTTACATTATTATTACAAACGACATACTTGTAAATTTGCATCTATACATCCTATAGAGTTACAAGTATTTGTGCCTGATTTTTTGGTCCTAACTGCAGGAACAACCCAAACAACCTGTAGGATTTCGGCCCTCTCCGATTTCAACCTACAAGGATTTCGACACCATCGATTTCAACCGACTGGGAGGCATGTACAAGACTGTGCGTGATCGGTTTTTGCGCCAAGGTCAACCCTTCATCAGTGTCCCGGCGCCGCTTGAGCTTTTCAATGAACCCTATGTCATAACAGTCAATCGAGATGACTACAGGGACTTGTGCATGCGCACGGAGTGGCTCAGCGTACCAGTTATGCAGATCTTCATGTTGTGAGTTTATATTCGTAATAATGACATAATTTAGGGTTTTAATTCAAAATTTAAAAAAATTATACCACATCTACGTCTTTTTGCAGGTTCGTGTTCAAATACCAAAGGGACAACTTCCCAGAGATCCCTATAGGGTTCATGAATCCTGAGAAGACGTTCGGCTATATTTTGCAAGGTGATGATGACATGTCAAAGCAATATGCCGATACGTACCTGAGGAAAGCTCTGCGAGAAAACCGGGACAAGAAATTTATCTTCATACCGTACTTTCAAGAGTTAGTGCTATTATATATATACACTCTTATTTTATTGAATTTTTTTAATTTCATAGAAATATATTATATAATATAACATGCTACAAACCTAACATGCAGCTCTCATTGGGTATTGTTCGTGATCCGGCCGTATGAAAGTGAGCTATACTTGTTCGATTCTTCAAGCAACAAGTATGAGAAGCATAAACTTGTAAGAGAACTTGCGATCATCAATGCACTGAAGGAGTAAGTGTTTCAAATTAAATCTGCTAAACCATTTCAATATCTCTTGTAATTACTAATTTCTATGTTATTTCAACAGTCCCTGGGTTGTGGAGAAGGCAACCGGAGGAATCGGAAGAAGCGATAAGTTGAAGCTTATAAAGAACAAGGTAATGTGGTGCTTACAACTAAAATTTACTATTTTTAAAAAATTATTTCGGTTTATTATGAATTGTTGAATTGCATCTTCTAAAAATTGCTAACTTTTTGCTTGGGTACAATTTAATATAGTGCCCGCAACAAAAGGACGGCTGGGAATGTGCATATTATGTCATGATGTTCATGAATGACATAATTAATCACTTCCTCGATAATTTTTCGCCAATACAGGTATATATGCATTTATATTTTTTCAAATGTAACCTTAGTTGTTGATTCGGTTTTTATTCAATAAATAATTAATTGCGCTCTTCTTTTATATTAAAAAATGCAGGATTGGAAAGCAACTCCATATTCCGTGGCAGAGATCAATTCAATTCGTTTCGAGTGGGTTAGGTTTTTCAAAAGTGAAATATCGCAACCAAGTATAACAGTTTAATTAGGATCGTTTGATGCGATAAGTTGTAAGAACAATTAATTTAGGTTTAATCTAATTGTAATAACAATTTATTTGTTTAATTTAATTTAGGTGCTGTATAATATAATTTAGGGTTTGATTGTATGCATGTTTTTCATATAGGCCAGCCAAATATATGGGAGCTGGCCACAAAAATAAATAATTTTCTGTAATATAAAATAAAAAATAGTATCGGTTCTGTAGGCACAACCGATACAAACGGTAAATTAATATAATAATGGTACCAGACAAAACAGTATCGGTTGAAATGAAAAACCGACACAAAAACAAATTAGTGTCGGCTCTTAATCAATACCCGATACAAAAATAAAAATTAGTGTCGGTTCTTACGTAATAAGCGATACAAAAATAACAATTAGTGTCGGTTCTCAGTTAATAACCGATACAAAAATATATTTAGTATCGGTTCTGAGTTAATAACCGATACAAAAATATATTTAGTATCGGTTCTGAGTTAATAACCGATACAAAAATATATTTAGTATCGGTTCTGAGTTAATAACCGATACAAAAATATATTTAGTATCGGTTCTGAGTTAATAACCGATACAAATAAGTTATAAATTTTTTTTTTTCGGATCGGAAATTCAAACTTTGTATCGGTTCCACTTGATAACCGATACTAATTGTTGGATTCTGTATCGGTTGTACAACCGACACTGATTAGTCCCGGAATTTGTGTCGCCTCTATCAGTGTCGCCCCGATGTCCGACACTAATAGGCCTTAATAACCGATACTAAAAGTCATTTTTCCACTAGTGTTGGTCATTTTTCTCATTTTCCAGCTGCTTCGTACCAACAGCACAGCAGCTGCAACAGAAAATTCAGAAATTTCCTTCTTCCGCGAAAAAAAATAAAATAAAATAGAGAGAACGGAAGTGGAAAACGTTCCCCATGCGAAAAAAAAAATAATTAGGGAGAACGGAAGGGGAAAACGTTCCCCATGTGAAGGAAAAAAAAAAAAAAAGGGAGAATGGAAGGGGAAAACGTTCCCCATTAAAAAAAAAAAAAAAAGAGAACGGAAGGGAAAAACGTTCCCCATTAAAAAAAAAAAAATTTAAAAAAAAAATTTAAAAAAAAATTTAAAAATTTTTTTTTAAAAAAAAAGGAGAACGGAAGTAAACGAATACCAACATATACATGTCTACTGAACCAGGAGGCGCCGTGTTCAAACGCACCCTGATTATCAGATCGAACTGGCTAGGAAGTAAACGAATACCAACATATACATGTCTTCTTAGCTCATCAAGACTGGTTGAGTCAGAAATCAGAAAAGTGCAAGTCGGTGTGTCTAAAATTTCACAATGATGGTACACATTTATTAAAACTTGAGACATTTTCTGAAAAAAAAATTAACAATTAATCTAAATATTATTTTTAATTTTACATCTTAAAAAATAATAAAAATTAAAAAATAAACTTACTACAACCTTCAGACGAAAGCAGCAAATATAATGTAAAAGCCAATCTGTAGATAATAGAATACTCGTTTCATTAACCTACACATTATTTTTAATTTTATATCTTAAAAAACAATAAGAATTGAAAAATAAACTTAGTACAACTCTCGGACGAAAACAAAAAATATAATGCAAAGGCTACTTAATTTTATATCTTAAGCAGAAAATATAATACAAAGACTACTTAATTTTATATCTTAAGCAGAAAATATAATGCAAATGCTACTTAATTTTATATCTTAAAAAACAATAAGAATTGAAAAATAAACTTACTACAACTCTCTCGGACGAAAGCAGAAAATATAATGCAAAGACTAGTTAGCAGATAACATAATACTCAAAATTTAGAATTTTTTGAAGAATTTCGTTGGTTTGTAGTCTGTAAATATTTAGTATCGATCTGAGGAAGGAAGAAGGAACGAAGTAAGGGAGGAGATTAAAGCAGTGGAGATTAATTTTTATAAACAAAAAAAAAAAAGGGAACAGGATCCCAACCGGTTCCCTCCCCAAGAAACAGCAACAACGCACATCGACGCAACACAACACAGAAGGCAGCAGCAACCCAATGCAACAGCAACACACAAGGCAGCAGGGATTCTGGAAAAAATGTCGGGGAACGGGTTGCGCTTCCGTTCCCGTAAAAAAAAAATGGGGAACGGTTTGCACTTCCGTTCCTTATGCTTTTTATAAATCAACCAGCAATCATATCGACAGGTGAACTTCAATTTTTTTATTTATGCTTTATAAAAAAATCTCAAATAAATATATTAGCTGATCAGGAAAGAAAAAAATAATTAAGGGACGTTTTGAGACAAAGAGAAAATACCTTAAGAAGAAATGCATCAGCTGGAGGTAGCTTTTTGAACATATCTCCTGCAATCACATTGAACGAATCGTCCTCGGAAGCCTTCGCAACAACATGAGGGAGGTCAAGTACTGTGCATTTCAACATCGGAAAGGCTTTTGCTATTATTTTCACTGCAGTTCCAGTGCCACCGCCAACATCCACCAGACTATTCAAGTCATCAAATATATGTGGATAGCTTTTAACAAAGACTCCCATCTGCTGCTAACAACGGCTTGCCATCGCCTCGTTGAACAAGTTACCTGATTTAGAAAGTTCAGATACCTCATGCAATAAATATATTACATTACTGAAAATCGATCGACAAAATACATGCTCGATGGTTTTCCATGGAGATGTTTCTTGATTGTTAATTAATTGTACACAAATACATGAAATGATTATGACTTCTTGTGATCAAAATTACATGATGAATTAATTATGCAAAGAGAAAAAAAGAAGGACAATGATAGGTGGTTATTTCTTATTACCAAGCGTATGGTTTTCCCTGAAAATGTCCCACATATCCTTCCCATCATTTGCTGTCATGCAGACGGTGCTTCCAGCTTTGCCTTCCTTGAACCATTCGGTCATAGCGCACATATGTTTTGTCAATGCTGGCTCCGTAATGAAACACGTAAAGGCACCCATGTTGGAGCGCTCAGTTAAAAGGAGCTTGGAAATGGGCGTTAGCACATAACAACCCGCTTCATCTTGTGCGAAGACTTCTTTCTGAACAAGAAGTGCCATGAGGCGACCAAGCATCATGTCCTTCTCCGGTGAGATTGGAATAGAGCGTGCGAGTTCGTTTAATGGCATGGGATTGCCATATGCTTGTATGTGGCCAGAGATGTCGAGGCCGACAGCGCACCTGAGAGCAAAACTATTGATATAAATTAGGCTTTGGTTTAGAACACTGGTGAGCTCCATTATTGTATGAGAAATGTAAGCGGTACTACTTAATTGTACGTTGGTTCTGAAGATGAGATAGCAGTGATCTATTTATAGAGATAATGCCACGTAAAATTTGAGAGTAATTTAATTAAGGTACAGTCTAAAGTTAATTTTTATCTCATTAATTTAAAATAGTAGGCCACAAATAAAATTATTTCCAAACCAAAAAAATTAATTAAGAATGTACGTACAATAATTAACTTAACTTTCATAAACCGCATATAATTAATCACATCTAGAAATAAAATTATTCATTTATCTTTAATTCTCTTTCTTATAACTGCATGTAATATTCTTCCACCGCTCATCACTTAATATTCATGGTGAAAATTTCTGCATTAATGTTTTCTAAAGTTTGATATTTCGTTTATAAAATTGATGCATGAATTTCATTAATTTAGATATATAATAAATAGATCTATGTTGATTATAAATACATTTTATTCATTAAAATAATCTTAAATGTTAGTATAGGAATGAATTTTGAGAATAAACTCTGGAATTTTTCTTTTAGTTATTAAAATAGGAAAAGTTTCTTTAGGGATCCTCTTTAAATATATTAAAATCTGAAACTTTAATCTATTAGTTAGTATTTCTTAAAGTATAAGAAAACCTGAAAATTTTCTTTATTATTATAATTTTTTTTAATTATATTAGACTTATAATTCTAATGAAAGTTTATACAAAAAAAAAACCAATCAAACAACAATGTCCAGATAAATTTTTTTAATAAATTTTGAATTTAATATTTTGAATGAATTGAAATTTAGGATAAATAGAGGTTGAGGAACGCAACGAACGTGAAGAGTACACTCCATGAACTTATAGAATTCCAGCTGCAGTACGTATTTATCATGGATATTTGGTAAATTATTTTGCCGTCCTCTACGTATCTATGTTTATCATTTTGGTAGATGGGTTGTACATAGAGCACTTCATTACTAAGTGAGGTTTTGCGATTTGAAGTTCAAATAGTCGATATGAAGTGCTCAACGTGTACTCTCTATATGCAAAATTTAGTCTCAAAGTACATTTTAATATGGAGAAAACACTGAGTACTTCAGATCCACTATTTGAACTTCAAAATCACAAAAACCGAATTAGTATAACGAAGTTCTCTATGCCAATATTGGTATATATATTAGGCAATTTCTCCACTTACACCAAATTATATATATATATATAGAGAGAGAGAGAGAGAGAGAGAGAGAGAACACAAAACTAGAGTGTGATGTGCTCACAAAGAGAAGTTGTGAGCACACCTCCAAAATG